>CM028342.1:6551763-6918418 GCA_016618105.1 Dendrobium huoshanense | reverse complement strand
GGATCACATTTCGGCTTGAACTCCAAATCTTTCAAGATGTACTAATGCATTATACTGCTACCAAAAACAAGCATGTTAGGATAGTGATATAACCGGAGCAGATTACTCATTTAAGTTTAGGTATAACACAGCAGCAAAGTTTTGAGGCTCGGCCAGCCACTTCAACAAAAACATAAACAGCATTACAACTTCAAGAAATTCCGTTTAGATAAGTCAACAAGAAACATGCTAAGAATATTAAAATGCCCTATATCATTGACACGGACAAAGAAACCTAAACCCCAAAATACAATGATATACAGATTGATGAGGACCGGCAAGCTCTAGTAGAAAATCCCCTGAACCCCTCTTACCTCCGGACAGTGAAATCCGCACTCGCACTGAAACCAGAGGAATCATCGTGGAAGCAGCAGTCAAGAACGGGGCCGCCGTGCATGAACTCGCCCTTGAGCACGTTCGCACTTGCATCGTAGAGACGAACACTCTGCTCAGAAGAGCAAAAAAAAAACCCTAAAACCACCATCCCGAGGCATTTCGCAATCAGGCTTCGTACAAAAGCAAGAAGAAATTACCTTGTCCCAGGACGAAACAAGGAGATGGTCACTGTGATTTGAGAACCGGAGGTTCGAGATGCCGTCGGATGGAGGGTTAGCGAGTTCCCTCCCACTACCGGAAGGAGGAGCTCCGCTCATAGCAGCGGAAGAGAGAGATTAGAGGATTAATTTTCGGCGAGAAGTAGGACGAATTAGGGCTTTTAAAGCGTAATTTGGAGAAAAAATTGTGTCATAACTCAGAACTGTAGAAGAGAGAGAAAAGAGGGGGCGGAAGGAGCGTTGAAACCTGGAATTTGAATGATTTTTTGAAGCCCGCCGGTCCCGCAGTTTTCTTCGTCGCAGTCTCTTATCGTGGAACTTTTATTTGGTCCGGTGAACTCGCATAAGTAGAGTTATATTTGGCCGGCATTAAGATAGCAGATATAAAATGAGAAATATGGAGCAAATACCGAGCAATATCAATAATAACGAAAAATATTATTATGTGGAGATAAAATACCTAGTAATACCCAACAATACCTAGTAATACCAAAAAATATAGAATTTTTCTAGAAAAAAACTCGGTATTTTTTTTTAATACTCGATATTGCTCGGTATTGATTTTCCCATAGTGATATTTCTCGTTACTATCAAACAATATCTAACAATACCGACCAAAAATCTAGTAACAATCATTTGACCGAACGTAGATCTACTTCCGGTCAGAGAACGTAATAAAAGTTCCTTATCGTGAGAGGGTGGAGAGGGGCAGAATTATTATTTTAGGTACATTTGTGTAAATTTTTCTATAGTTTGGTGTTTATTTGTAAAGGAAAAATAATTTTATTTTCTTACTAAAATAATAATTTATTTCTTTTATAAATAAAAGTAATTTATGCTAGTTTTATACAAATTTTATATCTTTTAAGTAAAAATGAAGCCCAAGGTTTCATTTGACACTCTTTTCAAAATGTTATCTAAAACAATCAAATAAATTTTTTTTTAATTTGAGCTTGATTAACTCGAACTTGAATCATAATCCTACAAACTATCTCACCAGCGAATGTATTTATAACGAAAAAAAAATTATAATTCAAACATTTATTTTAATTATATATATATATATTTTTTTTTTTTAAATATTCATAATAGCTTTATGGTAGAACTCCTAAATTTTAATAAATTTTTAAAAAAATATTTTATAACAATATTTTTTAAATAAACCAACCCTTGGAGCTGTCGTCAAAATAGAGCTTGACTTATTAGCTCATCAAGAAGAAAATTTATTTTGTGCGAACACCAGATGGATGTCGTCCGGAGGCCAACCAAAACAGACCACTCAGTATCGTTGTGTACCGAGTGATGCAGTACATTCTAATTGGCCTCTGGATCATCTGGTGTTTGCACATAATAATTCCTCCATGATAGAGCTTAACGCACAAGTCATTTATCAAGCTAAGCTTAAACAAGCTCGCTAATTAACTTTACTCACCAATACCCCTATTTCCTTGTGCATTAATACAACATATATAGAAATTTTATTTATTTTATCTACAATACAATATCACAAATTATTTATTTATTTATGCTATATTTCATGTCAAAAATTTGCATTTCTTTCTATGTTATAACATATTTGATCTTTATAATATAAAGTTAAAAAATATATATGAAATTCAGAAAATATATTGATTCAACCGAAATGTTTAAAATTAAATATCCAACGGCAGATGCTAATTAACAAAAAGGAAATATTTGGATAATAATATTCTCAAGAAATTTGATTAAAATAAATTTATAAATTTATTTTAAGATGAATATAATATTAAATGAATTATTATTTATATATTATATTCATCCTAAAATTGATTTAAAATTTTTAATTTTATAATGACCTAATTTTTTTTTAGAATATCCTTATCCATTATTTCCAAACTAACAAAACGCCTTGAAAAACTTCAAACACATGGATACACCAATACGGAAAACCTGCAAAAGGGTAAAAACGTCAATTCAGTAATTTAAGGTTGATTTCAGTGATGAAGGCTAATAATAGTTTTTAACATATTTAAGCTGAATAATATCCAAACATTTAGAAAAATATTAAATATGAAGAAAATTATTAAACGAATAGGGTCAAATGACAATTTTGCCCTTTCATTTTAATGGCCATACACCAAACAAGATTATTCAGTTAATTTTGCATAATCATGGTGCACTTTTTTACTATTTTTTCTCAGTTTTTATTTCATTTCTCATATTTAGGATTTAATTTTTTTTGTTCATTCAAATTTTTATTCCACTGTTTGTTCAACTACATAAATCCCTCTTCTTTCTTGTATCCTACAACAACAACATGACCCCTTTGTCCCACTATGTGAGGTCGGCTACATGAATCATTTTTTCTCCATTGTGTCCTGTTAAAAGTCAATTTCTCGTTTAAATCTAATAAAGAAATATCGTTTCTAATATTTTCTAACCATTAGGTTTCCTCTATCTTTCTTAACATAAGTTAAATCTAATACATCTACTTTCCTAACTATGCCATCGGAAGCCCGTCATTTTATGTGACCAAACCATCTAAGGCGACTCTCCCTAAACTTATCTTCCACTAGTGGTAGTCCAACTTTTTCACATATATGCTCATTTCGTATCCTGTCTCTAAGGGTAAAGCCACTCATCCACCTGAGCATCCTCATCTCTGCAACACTTAACTTAGTATAATGCTTCTCTTTTAATGGCCAACATTCGGCACCATAAAGCATTACAGGTCTCACCACCATCTTATAGAACTTTTCCTTAAGTTTGAGAGGGACATTTCTATCACATAACAAGCCTGATGCATTCCTCCACTTCAACCATCAAACTTGCATTATGCTGATAATATCATATTAAGAGTAAAATTCTCATTTAAATATAATTTAAAAAATAAACCCTTTCTAACCAAATATTTTTAGGTCTATTTCTATCTTTCTTAACACATGTGAATCTAACACATCCATTATGTTAAATCAAGTCATCAAAAGGCATCTAGTCTTGATCCTAATATGTGGGATCAACTACATGAATCATTTTCTCTATTGGATCCAATTCTACTAATTTTAAATATAAAAACAAAACCATTATTTTTATATCCATATACATTGCATATAATTATCTTCATAAAAAAATTTACTTTACACTCAAAATCATTATAAATATCTTCCTAATATTTCATAAACTCTAAACCAAAAATAAATTAAGGCTTCATTTAGGACGGTGTTCTTACTGCTTCTTAAAGCAATTTTTTAAGAATCAGTTATAAAGTCATCCCAAACAAAATCTAAGATGAGAAGCTTTCTATTAATAAAAAAGAATAACCTTTAAGTGGTAGAGTGCTTAAAGAAAACAATAAGAGAAAAAGGGAGAAGGAAACACCTACTTGGAGTTAAAAGAAGCCTGTGATTGCAACCTATGGTGCTATTATCAGCTCCTCAACCCTGCACAAATTTGCATTGGAGAAAACCTACAGAAACCACACTTCATCTCATAAGTATAGTAAGAAGATAACATGGTTTGCATTGGAATTGGTAGAGAAATGAGAGAATGAATAGTAAGGTGCATCTTCGCTTGAAAAGGAAATTAATTAAGAGTTCTAATGTATGATTGCTATGTTTGAAAATATTTTATCCTTTAATCATAGAAGTATAAATGATTCAACTTTAACACCCTATGATTCACTAACCCTATCGCAGTATTATAGCAAATGATTCAATTGAGATTGAAAGATTCATACATGTCAACTAGAAAGAGACCTTTGATGATATTTATAGACTAGCAATCTATAACATGTTGGAACTTGATTTAACTCTAATTTTTCTGTATTATTATTTTTACTGGAGAGATTATTCCATGTGAACACCCGACGGTGAGAACCGTCCGGTTTTGTCTCTGTGAACAGGAAAAGCACAGCATGAACAGTAAAAAGTGTAGAGAGACAAACCAGACGATTCTCCCCGTATGGTGTCCTCGCAAAATAATTTCTCCTTTTACTAATGCCATATACATTGAGAAAAACTTCCCCCTCTTATGAAGATCATCATCAAGATTTGGATTGTTTTCCACCAAAAAACAGAACAGTTGTTGCAAAGATACTTAGGGTCTTCTAAAAATGCTTAAAAAGATAGCAATGCCAATGCCAAAATAGCTCATAGCAGTTGTAAGAACAACTAGGCCAGTAAGGTAATAAAAAGACATAAGAAACATACTTGGGTCAGAATTTATAAGTATGGCAGTTCCATCAAAACTGCAGCTTCCTCCCATCTGTTTCTTCATCTGCCAATAACTATTGAAAGCATATGAAGCATGAGCAATCACATTATCAGGAAAATAACACTTCCCATTAGGCTTAATCTCTTCACAGTCAACCCCACCCTCTCCACAGGCATAGCTTATAGCCTCCTGAAGCTTCTCAGCTGGAACCGTCGGCTTTGCAACACACCACAAACCTCCATTGCTCTCTTCCGCCTCCCCTGGCGCCGGAGCAGCCGCAGACAAACAGCCCGGCGTTGGAACTCCAACGGCCTCAGGTGGGTTTGTAGGGATTTCATCTGGAGATGAATATGGAGAGAAGGACAATGAACTATCAGGCACAGGAGCAAATTGAGAGGGTGTTAACCCCTTTGGTTTTTGAGGGAAATAGGCTGATCTGTAAGAATACAGCTTTCTGGTAATGGGTTTCATTGCTGTTAAAACTCTAATGTCTCTAATCCCAGAAAGCCCAAGCCTTTCCAATGCAGCACGGTGAGAAGAGTACAAAAACAAAGGGGATAAATAGGGAGATGAGTCGATAATATAAGGCAGATTATTCTTCTTAAGAAACCCTAGAAGAGGTATAAGAGTGATCCGGTTGTCAACGCCTCGAAACCTGTGATAGAAATAGAGGGGATCCAAGCAATCGGAGGAGAACGCCGTAGAGACCTTGATCTCTTCCTGAAGACCCCATCTTGTTAGAGAATGGTACAGGTTTTTCATAGAAGGAAGGATCAAGCTCCGCTCATGCTCATGATCTGGGCTGCAGAGAATGTTTCTACCAAGCAGAATTACAGTGATGTTCGTCGATGGGAAATGAGCCAAAACATGGCTCTTTAGCCAGTTCTCTGCAGCTAAAATAGTGGAAGATATTATAGGAATGTCAGTTTCGTTAGCAGAAACTCCAATGGAAGAAGATTGGTCAGGATTATGGAAGTGGAAATGTAAAGCATGAACCTTTTCTTCTTGACCTGCAACTAAAACAGGGAAAAGAGAGAGAGCTTATACGTATGTAAACATGTACAGGAGGAAGTGACGAAGGGGGAGGAAGAAAGAGTTGCATGGAAATTTTTGGCTGATTTGTAATACCTGTAAGACCAACTGGATATAGAAGAAAGAGGAAGAAGACGAGCTCTACAACACCCATCTTTAACTTTTGTAGGAGAAAGCAAGAATCGGAAAGGCGAAGGCTTGTAACTTGGTGGAAAACTCTGCTTAAACCCTTCAGAGCGTGGAAGACGAGGGGAGGGTTTAGTGTGAAAAAAAAATCTTTGGGAAAAGATCAATTGTATTATTTTTACGAATCTTGATGACCAATGAACGGCGATTCAACGTTCTTCGCTGCTGAGAAATTTCCGTTGGAGTTTGCCTGCAAAAGTGAAAGGGAAAACGAGGAATTGCGCGGGAAATGAACAGACTGGCTGGAGAGGAATTAAATGATTTTGTTTCACGTAGTTCGTTTTTTTAATCTTCATTGGACGATGGATGGTTTTAAATTTATAATTTTGGCCATCTAAACCATTGTTTTGAAAATCAGATCGGTCCAGGCCGGTCGGTTCGACCCGTTCAATTGTGAACCGGTCTTATAGTCGGATCGGTCTTCCTGAAAAACCAATTTAGTATCAAACCGGTTTGAACAGCCAACTGTTGAGCCAGTCCCGATTCTTAAGAACTGATCAGTTCAACTAATAATATATTTAAATAATTTAGTTTAATATAAATATTAAATTAATTTAAATATCATATAATTTATTTAATTATATAATTTCGAAAATTTAATAGTATTATATATTAAATATAAATAATCAATTAGTTTTGATACATTACACGAAAATCCATTCGAATAACTGCAGATTTTATCACAATATTTTTAATAAAAAAAATTTAAGAAAGCCTTTATGGCCATCTAAACTCTAAACTCTATTTTTAACCTATTTTATAGTAAAAATGAATGTTTATATGTGAAGATTGGAATGACATCAAAGTTGCGTGATGTAAGTCCAAATGGCCACTAAAAAATATCTTAATCGAGCATGAATTTTAAGGCATAGTTAAGCTCAAATTTTTTGAAATTAAATGCAGGATCATCTGTACTCCAATTTCAGCAGACTTATAATCAAATTGACTTGCTGAACGAGACAAATCCAACGAGCCAAATATCGCTTAATTCTGACATCATTATGATACATTCATGCTTGATGAACGCTCTATAATCAAGAAAATTAGTATTAGTTGTCTCATGGAGCACTTCAAATTAGCTATTAATCTTCTCCATATTTATGGGACATGCCATTCTTAAAAATCTATAAATAAGCACATGTTCTCTTCATGAAGGGACCATTATTTGCTAGAGATTAGAGAGGGAGATTTGAGCTTTAAGGATCCTACAGTTCTACCCAAGCACCGTCGTTTGTGAACTTCCGAAGACCACCGGCGGACCTTTGCATGGTCGTCGATCATCGTCGGATTACGGTCCTACTGACGAAATAAACAAACAACGCTCACTTAAGAATGAGTCTCATATCACTAGATTTTTACACCTCCCACTATATAATGTACTATATATGATGTATATTAACTACATTGAGCCAATACCTCCCCCCTAAGGTAGGGTCTCATTCGTAATCAAGAATAAAAATTAATATAATCATTTTAACTAGGACAAATCCCATGATTTTTTCACATTTCAGGGTTTTCACGTAAAATTTTTGTTGCCTCTTATAACTCTTGCACACATCTCCCTTATTTATTTGTGTATCAGATCTTCATATAAAGCTTGGACACTAAACTCCATATCTCTTTACCACCATACATGTTTTAGGACAGATTAGATAGTAAGATGTTAGTTTGTTTTAGTTATGTATAATAGTTTAGTTTGAATGTATTTTCTTGAATTAATAATGTATATCTGCTTAAAAAGTTTGAAATTAATTAGTTGATTATCAATAACTATAATAATTTTGATTCAAATTGTTTTAAGACGGATCAAATAAGTTTTCATGAATTCACTGATAATGAATTCAGAACCTGCATTTTGTACAAGCATATTAGGTATTACGACAAAACTTAATTACGCTAGCATTACAGGATAAACTCAACCATTGCTATGCTGATGTTAGTGTATGATGGTCAACTCATTATTGATAATCAATTTTATCCCACATATTACGAAGGGCATAATCATCCTCTTAAGGTTTCAATTAACATCTCATTGGAGCAGTTGAAATTGGAAGTGTTTAGTCCTTACACATGATGCAACATTCTTTAAAGTAAACTTGATTAGTCACCTCTTAGTAGTTAATGGTGTGGTTGCATAACTTATGATTGATGATGGGGTATGCTCCATTGTTATTCAGTATGTTAATATGTAATTTGTGATAATTTATTTTGAAATTGAGAATTCTGGCACTGCAATGTCAAAGATTAGTGTACTGACAATGTAACGACCCGACCCGAGACGGATCCCGTTCGCACCGGGCCGCGACATAAAGATCTAACCAGGATCTGGCTTTGGAATTTTCTTCAAAACTGATTCTTCCAAACATTTTAAACAAAACAGACAAACACAGAGCTACTAAAAATATCAAATGCAGCGGAACAAAAGATTTATCTTTTTCTTTTCCTCAAAACAATCATCTACAAATACAGTACATGGCTTTTAGACAGAAAGAAAGATAGAACAGAAAAGCCATGACTGTACAAAATCAAAAGGTACAAAACAATACCTATACTGATCAGACTCTGAAATCTATTCATGGACTTCCTTCCCTTTCCCAGAACTTGAAAACCACCAGAAAGCAAGGGTGAGCTCAACAGCTTAGCAAAGCGACAAAACTCCAATCTAAACTTTCAGAATCCAAACCAAACACATCAGACCCAATCCAATCAGAAACCAGAACAGAAACGGACATATATCGGAATCTTTGTATAGAAAACAGAATCGGACAGTTCATAACAAAACAAATCAAATCAGAACTGATACGAACATATCAAATCAGAATCAGATCAGAACTGTCGGAAATCGTATCAAATCAGATATATTATTCATAGCTAAATTCCCTGACACTAACTGAATCTCATAGAATCCAGGCCCCTTATGCCTCCCTTTGTGCTAACGGCACAAGAACAGATGTGCTTATAGCACCAGAATACATATATAGTGCTTATAGCACCTAAACAGATTTCCTCGGATCCGGAACAGAACATATATCATATTTCATATCGAGCTCATTTCAGATTTTCCAGACACTAACTGAATCTCATAGGATCCAGGCCCCTTATAACTCCCTTTGTATATCATATACAGATAGCATATCAAATCAGAAGAATCCCAGACAAATCAGAAATTACCCAAAAATCGGGCAGCATAACGGCAGCGTATGAAATTTACACAATTTTTCCTGAAAATCACAAACTACCAAATTCGTACAGAATGTAGATAACAACATTTCAGAACATTTATTCTATTGCCACAATATTTAATATTCACACAGAAAAATACAGTTGAAATAAAACACCGCCAAATCAAAACAGTCCGGACAAAAATCTCCAAAATATACTCAAAATGTGCACACCCGGCACAGCAACAATATACAGAAAGTTACGATGTAAAAACTAAACCAGTCGAAAAATACGGACGAAATTCGGTAACAAAACAAAAATCCGGACAGAAAATACCGTCAACAGCGACGGTTCTGAAAATTGAGAAAGTCGGATTGTGCCTTACCTTGCGTACAACAATATCTTCAACTGTCACAACGGACGAAAACAGACCGACGTCGCCCAAAAATCACTTTTCCTTCTTTTTCCTTCGTTTTTCTCTCTCATGGGCTTTTCTCTCTCTTCAAAATATCTCATTTCTATATATATCCAGACTGATCGTCCCGGACGATCCATGTTCAGGGAAATTTTATCCAGACGAAAATTAATTATCGTCCTCAGACGAAAGGGCTCTGAAAATTTTTCGTCCAGACGATCCCCATTTCGTCCAGACGAACCATTCAGACAAACATGTTTTTCTGCACAACCTGTACCGATCGTCCCGGACGATCCAATTTCGTCCCGGACGAACCTGGGAGCAAAATGATCTTTACAGACAACCACTCCGGTTGAGTTTTGTAATTCATTAAGCAGTGTTAAAATGCTAATTTGTAGTCCAATTGTGCATGTAGACGATCTTTTTAGTACCCTATAAGTTTAACCATATTAGCATATTATTATTAATTTATAACTTTGACAGTAGTGAATAAGTGTAATGGTTTTATTATGAATGTACTAACATTATATCTTTGAGTGGACATATTGTTTCTGGTGCTATTGGGCCCTCATCACACCATTCACCCATTAATGACCCCCGACGAGAAGATTTGTTAGAGAATCTAAATTTAGTCAATGAAGGGTATGAAACTATGAGCAGTGAGTCAACTGATGTGTTGTCTAATTTGGGTGACATAAATAAAAAAGAGTTCCACGAGGTGCATACTTTATTGCATAATTATTATGAAGAAACTAATGACACGATAGATCTAATAGTTAGCACAAATGACTTTGCTAGGACATGCCAAAATGCCAAATAATGGAACATAAGTCTTGTCTTTGATGGTGCTATATATAGTGATATTGTTGCGCATGAATAGAATTCCCAATGAAATTATGGACGGTATGTATTTTGCAACGAAAAGATAATTGCAATTCGTCCTTTGTAGTTGATCAATCATGAATAATGTTGAGTTTGAAGTCATTTTGTCAAATATAATGAAGGGATTTTTACATGCATACCACTTTATAACATATATATTACATATTTAACACTCAAAACTTAAATATTTCTTATATACCACTCCAACTCAAATTTAACCTCAGAAATACCACTCCGTCTCACTCAGTTTCGACTCCGCTCGGTTTCTATGTTCATGCTGCCCGCTTTTGCAGTTAAAATCCCTAAAAACCTTCGGCTCTTCCCGCGACGCTTGAGGATCAATGAGCAGATAAATTCCCGTGCTCCTTCGTCTCTTACCACCGGAACGAAAACTAAGATAAGGTATTTCTTCAGCTCATTCGTCGTCTCAGGCGGAGCAGGATAGGTTTTTGTACTTCTCATTTTTAGATTTCACTTTAGATCCCCTTTTTCCTTTCAGATTTCAAATTTGTATGTATTTCGGAATTGTAAGAAAAAAGCTAGAGCAGTGAAGTTTGGTGGGAAGAGCAGATTTAAGCTTGGTGGGAAGCCAGTAGTCTTCTCAGGTGAAATTTGGTGGGAAAAAGCCAGAGCAGTAACTAAGATTTCATATTTAAATTTTATGTTTTTTTTTTTTTAATTTCTTTTACACTGATGTTTATTAAGTTCAATGCAATTTTTTTATTGCAGCAGGTTACAGGTTCGTTTTGTGAACCAGAGACGCTGTGATCGCGAGCAGAGGCGTTGTAAGAGTAAGAATAAATAAGGTATTACTAGGGATGTAAGTGAGCCAAGCCGGCTCGTGAGCCGGCTCGAACTCGACTCGTTAACGAGCTCGCGAGCCGAGCTTATCGAGCTTCGAGCTCGAGCTCGAGCCTACAATCGAGCTCGAATGATTAACGAGCTCGAGTTCAAGCTCAGCCTGACTCGACTCGAAAGCTTATCAAGCTACTCGATATAATTATATATATTATATTTATAATATTAATTATATATATAATAATACCCATCACATGTGTTGGTGCTTCTCAAACGAGCTCGATCTCGAGCTCGAGCTTTTCAAACGAGCTCGAGCTTTCGAGTCGAGCTCGAGCTTGATATTTTCTAAACGAGTCGAGCTCGAGCCCACTAATCGAGCTCGATCTCGAGCTCGAGCTCGAGCTCGAGCTCATTAAGGACTAAACGAGCCAGGCTTGATAAGGCAAATACTCGACTCGACTCGACTCGTTTACACCCCTAGGTATTACCAATGGAGTTTATTCACGCAGCACCGAACAGAGCAATATACAAAACAACAGAAACAAACTCTGTCTAAGCAGCCCCGACAAGAGTTCTTTTATTGAACCAGAGACGCTGTGATCGCGAGCAGAGGCGCTGTGATCGCGAGGAGAGAGCAGCGACGAGATGATATGTATGTACGTATTTCCCGGCCAGAGTTCGTTTTGTGAACCAGAGTCACTGGGATCTATCTGATCACGAACATCGATCACGAGCAGTAGTGTTGTGATCGCGAGTAGTGAGTAGCGACGAGATGTATGGAGTGTATTCCCGCGCGAAGATCACTATTTGGCGGGAAGATATACGCCGTGATGTCACGTATAAACGGAGTGGTATAAGTGATGTAAAGTATGAGTTTTTGGTGGTATAAGAGTAATATTAATCTTTGAGGTGTTAGATATGTAAATGACTAGAAATATAGTGGTATGCATGTAAAAATCCCTATAATGAAATATACATTATGTTGTCTGCATTAAAAATATATGAATAGAGCGTGAAAGTGGTGTCTGCATGCTAGTTCATATAAGCGCTTAGGTGGCACATGAAAGGTATCATCTGCTAGGTATGATCACACTTGCACCAATGACATTCTTCTTGCGGACATCGACAGCGTAAATCAAGATTCATAAGTTATTTCAGTCAACAAGTTGTGCGACAACATATTGATATAAAAGCCTATGAAATAATTGGTAAGTTTGAGTCGAAATTAACATATTTAAAAGGTTTTTTTTTGGGAGTTTGGTCATTACATCACCGGTTAGGCATACTACCGACTAGTCCTTAGCCTTGATGGTACATTCTTACTTGGAAATTATTGTGGTACTTTGCTCACTGTTGTTGGGATTGATGTGAATAACGATCTATTTCCTTTTGCTTTTGCTATAGTTGAGTCAAAGTCCAGTGCATCTTAGACATTGTTTCTCCAATACTTATTTGATCTACTCTCAAATGTAGCTTCTAGAGAAAACTATGCATTATATCAGATAGGCATCTTGGTTTTATTCATGGATGTAGGGATATATTCCCCATGACGACACACCATGCATGTTTAAGATATGTACACAAGAGCATCAATAAGACAACAAGGGGTATTGGGGTTCCAATAGGAAATATGTATATGGTTAAACTTGATGGTTAACTCCAAAGTCAGGTATAACTAAAATAAATTATTTCAGATTTTCTCAATTGTAGAAGGATATCCATAATAATTAATACTGTAGGTCATATGGGAGTCATACACAGAGGCTATTTTTACTCGTTTAACGCTCATATGCCTCGAAGGTATGTACATTTGGATGTCTCAGAAAACATTGATCTGTTGAAAAAGAGTAGAATGACACATTCCTAACAGGGTTATTCGCCAATTCGTACACTTTCCCATAATGGACGTATTGCCAATGGAACATACTTCTGTTAGGATGGATGGGCGAGAAAAAGGACGTTGATTGGTTGCTCTATCATGAGCATTATGTCAGTATGTGGGAGGGTAGAAGGGAATTAGTGATGGATATCCAAAGTTTATTATTTTTTTAAAAAATAAAATTTATTATTTAGAACATTAATGTGACACATTTTTATTTTTAAATTTTTATTTATTTATTCTTTTTAATTGAAAATCATCAAAGTGCCTCATTTTTCGTATTTATTTATTTTTTGTTCGGGAAATATTTTCGGGAAAAAATTTCGCCTCTTTCTTTTCCCTCAAGGCTGCTTCATTCCGACCAAGCAAGAGAGTGGGAGCCATGTCCGCGCCGCAGCAGAGATCCCGCGGGCCGAAGGGCTCTTTCCGTTCCCACGCAAGATATGTTCCGAAAACAGATATCGCCTCGTCGGCCCCCGCCAACGCCGCGGTCGCTGCCACCAGCTCTCAGTCTGCATCCAACGATAGGAAGCCCACCCCGCCTCTCACCACATCACTGAGGTCGACTGCCACGGCGAAGCCTTCAACAGAAAATAAAGTCGATGGAAGAATCGTAGGAAGCAGTTTCGTGAGATACTTGCCCCAGGACGAGGCGGTGGCTTCAGGCCTTGGCGCCGATGCCGGTGGTTTGGACGCGGTGGAGTCGCAGGCGGTTGTTGATTTTCTCAACGACGAACTATGTCGTCTCCTCAAGATGAAACCTAGGGATTTTTGGAAAGACGGTAATCTCATTTCCCAATATAACCCTAACGTGCTTTAACTTAGAATTCATGTAACATGAAATGTGCTAAATCCATCATTTCGTTGGGTGCAACTAGAAATGAAGATTGAATTTAACCAATACAAATCCAATCAAAATCCTCTTAAATGTGACGATTTAATTGTCATACACAAATTGAATGAAACTATATCTTCACTTTCTAGAACATATTTTTTATTTACAAGCTACTACGTGGGTTCTTAGAATGATCTAAATAGGTAAATTCACCCCTGTGCATCCATTCTTTTGTTGATGCGAGTTTTGTCGTCCTTTTTTTATCCTCAAATTTTCAGTGGCGAAGAACGAATCGCTGCATCAGTTTCTAGATAGTTATTTGCAGTTCAGGAGTAGATGGTATGATTTCCCGCATCGTGGCTCCAGGGGAATGGTCGCAGGCGTCATTGTTGGAGAAGCTGATTTATGCCGTCGAGTTTTTTTGGTCCTCTATCGGATGTGAGCCATTGCTTTTCAATCAATAGCTTAATTTTATAATACTGGCATGAGTAATTAAAAAATAGTTTCAATGCATGCTATTTCGAGGATTGATTTTTCAATTGTGATGGGGTAATATTTATGTGATTATTTGAAATCCTTTTTATTACAGATCCTCCAATAGAGATCCAGGGGCTCTTGCCATTGATGGCCTCAGCGTAAAAGATCATACAGGTATTCTTTATATGATACATGGTGTTATATACTTTGCGTAGTAGGCATCTTTATCGTTATGGGATTGAATTATGTGATGGAAGCTGTTATGTTAGTATAATTGTATTTTTATGTCATGTACAGCCCTTTTACAAGAAAAGAAACTGTTGGACCTACCAAAATTATTGGATATATGTGCCATCTATGGACATGAAAATGGGGAGCTCATTAAGTTATTGGTACGATCCTGTTCATATATCCTGTAGGCTACATGAGTTTATTGTCATTGCCAGTCAATTTACATCCATTATGAGCTTACATTCAAGTATGTCATTGGAATAATATTGTTTTATAGGGGTGTGTTTGCGTGTCCGTTTTTGTGTGTGGGTGTGTATGTTGGGGGGGGGGGGGGGGGGGGGGGGGGCTGCTGTTAAAAACAACTATTGTGATATTGAGAGTTGAAGGTTTTCTAGGAATCATATCTTTTAATTACATCAATTGATAAGCACATTATCAGTTTTTTTTTCCTTTACCATTCTCCCTGTTTTATTACAAGGTATTGGGCTATAAATAATATTTAGAAGTTACACTCGAATACCTTTTTTTTTTTTTACTTGGAAAGGAAAATCCACTTGCACTACAGGAGAATGCTTCCCACAAAGCAAAGAGTAGTAGTAGTTATGGACATATATCTTAGGAACATAAATAAAATGATAAAATGACCTTATTTTCATAGGATAAGATGTTCAAACTTGAAAGATGAGAAAATTTAATCTTTCAGAAAAAGCTATTAATAAAAGAAAATTGAAATTCTATTGTTGTATGATACGCCAGGGGGCCCACCTTGTGGGGTCGAGGGGAAGATATTTAAAAGGTTCCTAATTAAGGGTAGTTGTTTATGAAGACTCCTAATTAAGGGAGACTTGTTTAGGAACGTTTTCTAATTATGTTTATATTGTTTAGGAATATTTTCTAAATCATGTTTACTTGATGGACTTTTATATTGTCTTAGTTGTGGTGCAACTTGAACATTTTCCATGTAACACATAAGAAACTGTATTAAAGAGATGTTGGTCCTCACCCATCATTATAAAACTGATGCCTTATGTGTGCTAAGTATGATTGCCACCTAACATGCATATAAGTCATATTTGAAAATGTGAAGATACTCTCAAACTCCTTTGCTTTTAACTAAAATTCTCTCAAGAGGTGTATTTGCACTTGCTTCAATGACATCCATACCAGTATTACCTTATATGACTTCACTTTTTCGAATCAATTCATTATAAATGGAATTATAATCAACCATTTTGTTTACTAGTGTCTCTTCATTTGATAATGTGGGTACCCTCTTGAGGATGATTATTGTGATGAGCATTAGCACTTGTCTTCTAATCTTATCCACAAGTACTGTCAGCTTCACTCTCAAGAGGAGAGTTCTCATCACCCCATGTGAGTTAGTGCAAATTAACTACTGTATGTTACACCTTAACTCATATATTATATTTGTAGGACTCAACTATTACTACAAGATGATTCTGGATAGAATTTAATTTTTGCTTTTATGTGTTTTATTCAAGAAGTTATTGGACATTACATTTGCATTTGGCCCAAGGTACTATTTAGGCATTCAACCCCAAATTATCTTTTATAAATAAGCCTCTCAGGGAATGAAATGGGAATCCTTGGATTAATGAAATGAAAGCTCTCAATTGCATGGTTGTATATTCTTTCCCCAACCCTAGTTGAGATTGTTTACTTTAATTATTAATAATTTTTTTTATTAAAGAAAGGTTTAATAATTTTTTTAAAATTATTACATTTACTTGAAAATTATATTTAATTAATAATTTAATTAAAAATGACTAAAATACCTCTTGATTTAATACCATTAACTTTAAAATTTGATGTTAGGACAAAAAATATATCTTTTTAAGAAGTTGAGGGACCAAATTGGTCCCTCAAAGAGTTGGGAACTATTTTGGTCACTCACAAAGAATCGATGGATCATTTTGATCCTTTTCTCTGATATAATATTATCAAAGTTGGATTTTCTTTCAATCAGGGTGAAATAAATGGTGTTTTTTCCATCTCTTGTTTAAAATGAAATAGACTTGCAAGCCTAAGAATAAATGGATATTCATAACATTGAGTTTGGAAACATATGCATATTTTTGGTTTTGAAATCTAGCCACCATATTCAATTGTAACATACTAGCACAGTCAAACTTAGCATATCTGGAAGAGCAAATGCTTGGGAAGTAGACTACTGGTTTGAGAGGGATTATGGTAGGTAAAGTTGTCATGACTGTGAGATATCATCGCATTGATTAGCAGAGATGCTAATGGTTGGATAAGGGGGAAAAACATTAAATTGTCAATGGAGCGTAGAAGGGAAAAAGTGGGGACAATGTGAGAGTGGGATAGAGAGGAAAAAGGCTATGTGATAAAGCACCTGCTAAGTATTTCTACTTGTAACTACTCAATCTGTATAATCAGACTTACACTATATATTAGAGGCTGTCTTAATCCTCCTCTGCTCATTCTTGTTTAGTGCTACTTGTATGTTAACTCTAAATTATGTTAGTATTTTCGCATAACTTTTAACTATATTATTTATAGCGGTATAGCCTACCTCTTTTTCTTTCTATTTTATCAAATTAGTTCTATTTATGCCATGTGCTGGCAATTTCTTTGCCATCAAAGGTTAGGTTATTATACTATATATATATATCATAATATTTTATTTTTATGCTGACATTCTTTATGCTTTTGAGCTTTGCTGTAGGTTACAAATGCCATTAAAGTTCAGCCGCAATTTGTACACAACCTAGGGGGCGTGGTATCCCATTTTCTAAACATAGTTCATACAATGTATGAGCGCTGCAACACATCACTAGAGGTACTCTATTGCAGAAAATCTTGACTCATTTATCATCAAAATATTTAAACTACTTGCTCAGTGATGGGTTAAGGCTAATGATGATGGTTATTTGGACTGTATATTTATATTGCAAATGTTGTATTTTTTTTGCTTTTTTATGCAAAACTATTGTTTTAGCCATATTAATGCTCGGATAGTTGAAAATCCTTGCAATTTGTTTTCTTTGCAATTTGTTTTCTTTTACTGATGAGCGTGTTATGTTACAATAATGGTTCAAAAAGCCGCATTTTACATTAAAAAGCTACGAAAAACATGTTTTAATTTTTTTTGCAAGCATCTAATATGGAAATAGAGCAACAAAATTAAAGAGTGATTGTCTTCAAGACATTGCTAAGAGATTCTATAATTTCAAATCTACTTTTCCTTATTTCTTGTCATTATCTTTGGCCTTTGCTTGTCCTTGCTCTCCTTTCTTATATTTTTCCCATATGAATGGTGGTGTCTTCTTGTGCCGACCCTACGTAGTGGGATAAAGACTTGTTGTTGTTATTGCCTCTTTCTAGTGTCATCTTCATTGATTTGTGTTGAATCCCATTGTTTATTTTTGAAGATTGTCATGACCTGCTTATTTTGGTGCTGACAAATTTGTTGAAAACTCAAAACTAAAAAATCACTTGATAATTGCTCAAATTTTCATTTATTTGAGATCAAAATTGATTTGCTTTGATTCAGGTATGACTCACTCGAAATTAACTTGATTTAAATCAAAATCAACTAGATTCATAAAAAAATTGCATAATTATGTGTGCATCTTCACTCATTTATACACATACATATGTCTAGAATAAGTATTCAATATATATATATATTTATATTTAATACATTTATTCACATTTATGTTATATATATTAGTTTTTTTTTGAAAGAATTACATAGTATGAATTAAATATTTACTTAAACATAATCCATTTTGAAATTTAAAATTTATTTTTAAATTAAAGGATATGACTGATATCAACTCTAAAATTGACTTGAAATTGATAATTTTTTACTCGACTCTAAGTTTGTTCGATTAGAAATAAAAATTTTCAGCTTTAAGTTGAGTTTGGCTCGCTCAAACTTGACTGCATGCAACCCTATTTCACTCCTCTTCGCATACTTGGGTCATTCTCCTTTTCACCATCAATGTTTAACCTTAAATCCTATACTTTAGTTCGATCTAGCACCACAACTGCTTAGTTTTCCACAACAAATCAACATTGCCTGCTCTGGTTCCATTTCTTAATATCATCTAAGCATTCTTTCCCCTTTTTCCTTCATTCAATTTTCCATGTGGCTCGGCCCAATTTTATGAATCTACCACTCTGCTCAATCTCTATAACTATTCTATTGGCTTTTTTATAAATCTTCTTTAACCCTTTCTCTGATTGTCGATAAACACAAACTCGAAGGCATCTCACCTACACATTGTCGTTTGCAACATATCATATGGTTTCTCCTCACTTCTTGCACATTTTGGCTCTCTGGTTTGAGATTCTGGATAATTCTTTTTTACACCTTTCTAATTTGCACAGACCTCTTGCTTTTGGAGCTCCGTGGATCTCTCTCTTGATCATGTTAGTCATCATGGTTGACCAAAAACTTTCCTTGGCGACAAAAAAAGTCTTCTTTATTGATAAGGATTCCCTTTGGTCGAGCATGCACTATCTTGGTTTACCGTGATAGCCTTTGTGGATCATGATTCTCCTTCTAATTGATCAGGAGGCTATCCTAGTCAATCAAGATGCTAAACATGATGGTTCAATGTTAAGATTGTGATGGAGCTTAGTTTGTAATTTTCGGAATCCAGGAAAAACAGCCCAAAAATAGTGGAAAAATGCGAAATTTCTTGGATGAAAACACTCACAAACACTTCAATAACTTGAATATCAAAAGACTTACAAGTTTCCACGGATACAATGCTCCCAATTCGAGAAGAGAAGCTTTCTCCCAAGCCCTAGAGAAAAAAAGAAAACTAAAACAACCACCAAACAAGATGCCTCCAAAAAGCCACCCTAACTCACTTTTAACTCTCACATAAACCTCTCAAAATCCCCTAATCACCCCTAGGGCAAACACCCCATCCTTCCTCTTCAATTTGGTGGGCTCCTTGGGCCCACCCGATTGCTTTCTCCCCTTCGGCTTGTCCGCCCAGGCAGGCGGGTTCTCCGCCTGCAGTAAGTGAGAACCGGCCCTTTTTGGGCCGGTGTTGCTATGGACCGGACCGGTCCATCATCACTTCCCGCCCAAAGATTAACCTTGTCCTCAAGGTTGAAAGCAGGAAACTGAGCTTGTATGATCTCATAGGTCTCCCAAGTTGCGTCATGTGTCGGTAGATCTTTCCACTCAATCAAAACTTCATTCCCTCCTTCCTCAGTGTGTTTAACCCCTTTCAATGCAGAAGGCTCTAATAGACTTGTACCATCTTCAGACAATGTTGGCGGCAAAGTATCGACTGGTACAGAATCTCCCTTGAACTTCTTCAACTGTGACACATGAAAGACTGGATGAATCGTAGTAGTGGGTGGTAACTTCAGGCGATATGCTACATTCCCAATTTTCTGCTCTACCTCATTGGGGCCATAATATCTCGGGGCCAACTTAACACTTAGCCTCCTTGCTAAAGTATTCTGCCTGTAAGGCCTCAACTTCAAGTAAACAAATTCCCCAATCTCAAATTGAACGTCCTTCCTATGATGATCTGCTGCTTGCTTCATGATGTTATGGGCTCGTAACAGGTGGTTCTTCAGCTCCCCCAAGATCTCATCCCTTTTAGACAATTGTTGCTCCACTAAGGACACTGATGTAGAATGAGGCTTGTACTGTATCAGGGTTGGAGGATCCCTCCCATAAAGCACCTTGAAAGGTGTGACCTGCGCCGCCTTGTGAAATGAAGTGTTATACCAATATTCAGCCCAAGGTAGCCACCTTACCCAATGCTTGGGCTTCTCCCCTGCAAAACATCTAAGGTAAGTCTCGACACTTCTATTGACTACCTCAGATTGCCCATCTGTCTGTGGGTGGTAGGCTGAACTGCGCTTCAAATGTGTCCCTTGTAGCTTGAACATCTCCTTCCAAAAGTGGCTCAGGAACACTTTATCTCTGTCGGAGACTATCGACTCGGGAAAGCCATGAAGCCTCACAATCTCACGGATGAAAACTGCTGCAACGGTAGTGGCATTAAAAGGATGTCTCAACGGTATGAAATGAGCATACTTACTAAGCCGGTCAACTACAACTAGAATGACAGTGTAGCCTTCCGACTTGGGTAAGCCTTCGATGAAATCCATGGTCACCTCTGACCAAACCTGATCAGGTAACTCAAGTGGCTGCAACAGTCCTCCAGGGGCACATGCTTGATACTTGTTCCTCTGACAAGTATCACACTGGGCCACCATTTCCTCCACATCTTTCCTCATCCCCTTCCAGTATATCTCTCTAGCCACCTCTGATAAGTCTTCTGCCCTCCTGAATGTCCTCCAATAGCACTGGCATGAAACTCCTGAAGTATTAGTGGAATCTGGGAAGAGGTCCTAGGTAAAACTAACCTTCCTCTGTGTAGCAAAAGCTGATCCTCCACTGTATATCCTGACGGTATTTCTTTCCCCTTCCTTATGGCCTCTCTTAAGCTACCCAATTCTTCGCTAGTCATATTTTCTGTCCTCAAATTCCCCCAATCCACTAACTGAGGCACAGATGTAGCAATAAGTTGTGAGCACTCCACCTTCCTGGATAAGGCATCAGCAGCTTTATTCTCCAACCCTGGCTTGTACTGAATCTCGAAATCATAGCCCAATAATTTGGAGAGCCATCTCTGGTGTTCTTCTGTCACTATGCGTTGCTCCAACAAATATTTTAGACTCCTTTGGTCAGTCCTCACAAGGAATCTTCTACTCAACAAGTACGGTCTCCACTTCTGAATGACCTTAACAATGGCCATCAGTTCTCTCTCACAGACATATTTGAGCTTTGCCCTCCCTGATAATACCTGACTGTAGAAAGCTATGGGTCGCCCTTGTTGCATGAGAACCGCTCCCAACCCCAAACCAGATGCATCAGTTTCCACCACCAGTTGCTGCTTGAAATCCGGTAATGCTAACACCGGGGCACTAACCATAGCTCTTTTCAAAGCCTCCACAGCGCTATCTGCCTCCGGTCCCCAATTGAAGCTGTCTTTCTTCAACTGCTCAGTGAGTGGAGCTGCAATAGATCCATACTCTTTTATGAATTTCCGGTAGTATCCTGTGAGTCCTAAGAAGCCCCGGAGAGCCCGAAGGTTCTTAGGAGTTGGCCAGCTCATCATGGCCTCCACCTTGGAAGGGTCAGCTGCTACTCCTTCTGCTGAGATAATGTGCCCCAAATATTCCACACTTCATTGAGCAAAAGAACACTTTTTCTGATTGACATATAACTGATGATGTTGTAAAGTGCTCAAAACCTTTCTCAAGTGCTCTAAGTGTTCCTGTAGGGACCTGCTATAGATCAGAATATCATCAAAAAACACTAGGACAAACCTCCTCAGCATGGGTTGAAACACTTGGTTCATCAGAGCCTAAAATGTAGAAGGAGCGTTGGTGAGTCCAAAAGGCATCACCAAGAACTCATAGTGTCCCTCGTGAGTCCTGAAAGCAGTCTTGGGAATGTCCTCCCTCTTCATCCGGATCTGGTGATACCCTGACTTCAAATCAAGCTTGGAGAACATTGTAGCACCCCCAACTCATCAAGAAGCTCATCAATAACGGGGATTAGAAATTTGTCTAGAACAGTCTCCTTATTGAGAGCCCGATAATCAACACAAAATCGCCAGCTACCGTCCTTCTTCTTCACCAATAGTACTGGGCTCGAAAAAAGGCTCACGCTAGGTTGGATGACCCCCGCCTCCATCATCTCCTTGACTAGCTTCTCAATCTCCTCCTTCTGAGCATGAGGATAACGATATGGCCGCACACTAACAGGATCTGTTCCATCTTTCAGTACAATGGCGTGCTCCTTGCTTCTCTGTGGTGTAGCCCTGCTGGCATCTAAAAAACTGGGGTGAAATGCTCCAACAACTCTACCACCTCTTCTGGGATATTACTCTGCTCAACTGGCTCACCACCCTCCAATCGCCATAACTCTACCAGAAATCCTTCCTCATTACTCCTAAGAGACTTGAGAATAGTCTTCAAAGCCACCTTAGATCGGCATAATTTGGGGTCCCCATGCAAAGTAACTCGATGCTCCCCTTCACCATACTCCAACATCAAGGTCTTCCAGTTGACCTTCATCTCTCCCAAAGTTTGCAACCACTGAATACCCAAAATAACATCCGTATTACCCAGCTCGAGCACCAAAAAATCCTGGGTGATATCTTCCCCCCTGTATGGAGAGAGTAACCCCGCTGCATCTTCCCGCACACTGCTCCCTCTGATCGGTCCCCAAGGAGACTCCCACTCCTCTCCCTTGGATCATGGGAATGCCCAACTCTTCCACTAATCTGCAAGCTATAAAGTTGTGGGTGGCCCCACTGTCTATCAACACTGTGACTGTAAAGCTCCCGATCCTCCCTTCCATCTTCATGGTGGAATGTGCTGTCAACCCTGCCACTGAATTGAGGGAAACCTCAATCATGTCAAGATGTAGATGATCTACACCTTCTTCTTCCCCTCCTAACTCTTCCTCAACTTCCTCCCCCTCGGGGTCTTCTACCAATAGGACTTGGAATAATTTGTCTTTGCACCTATGCCCTGGCCCAAACTTCTCATCACACCTGTAACAGAGCCCCTTGGCTCTTTTATCCTTCAGCTCTGCCTTAGTGAGCCGCCTGAACTCCCCCTTGGCCGGTGCACTCCGATCCCTCTCCTTCTGTCCTTCTCCTCCTGCTCCCAAGTAAGCACCCTTGGCTCCTCCCGTAGGATTTGCCACCTTCTGTCCCCCTCCAAAGAAAGTAGGCCTGCGGTATTGATCAGAAGACAATCTATCCTCTATCAGCTCAGCCATCTCCAAAGTCTCCCTCAGACTCCTTGGCTTGGCCGCTCTAACTGCTGATCGAATGTGGGGCTTCAAACCCTTCATGAAGTTACCCTCAAGCACCTCATCCGTCATCCCACGAAGTCTACTGGACAGCAACTCGAACCTGTCCCTATAAGCAGATACTGTACCCGTCTGAGTCAGTGCGAAGAACTGCTCATGATGAGTTCCCTCCTTTGGTGGTCTGAAGCGGTCTAGGCACATCTCCCTAAACTCTGCCCAACATCTGAATCTTTGCCTTTCTTCCGTCTACTGATACCAAGCAAGGGCTCTTGCCTCCAAACATAAAGGTACCGCCAAGAGTTTCTCCTCATCTGTCATCCCCATCGCTGTGAAGTATCTTTCTGCCTTGAAGATCCACCCATAAGCATCCTCTCCTTCAAAGATTGGAAGCTTCAACTTCCTCATTCCCCATTCTCCTCTCCCGTTTACCCTGCCGTTGCCCATACCTCCTTGCCCATATCTCCCCTCTGGTTGCCTCTCCCATGGCCGTGGGTCCACCCCACGACTCTCCCTTCTTTCCCAAGCTTGAGGTGCCACCGGATCCCCCCTTGCATAACCAGCCGACCCCCAATGAGGCTCCCTAGGGTCGGCCTCCCCTCTGCCTCGATACGATCCTCCTCCCCACTGATTGTAAGGCATGCTTCCTCCCTCCCTTCCTTGGAAAAATTGATCTGGATGATTTTGAGTATAGCTTGCTCTAGCGTCTCCCATAAATCCGGCGGTGGAGTAGTCCTCCCCTCCACGGTTTGAACCATACCTGCCCCCCCTTGGGCCGGCGGACCAAGCATCCCCTCCATGGTCGACAATGTCAATGGCCTCCTTCCTTTTTGCATTAGGTCCCTCACGAACCCTACTACCTCCTTCGCCATCAACCGGCGGCGCAATAGGGTTAGGGTTAACCGAACCCCCTATGTTGTGTTGGCCCGTCACCATTTGTTTGATCATCTCTTGTAACCCTAACATTTGAGTCTTCAACTCCTCTACTCCATCAAGCTTTTCATCAACGGATGCAAATTTCTCTTTAAGGGCGGTGAACTCCACTTCCCACTCTCCAACTTTCTCTTCAATAGATTCAATCCATCGTGTACCCATCCCTTCCTTGCGGATCTAGCGCTCTGATACCACTTTGATGTAGCTTAGTTTGTAATTTTCGGAATCCAGGAAAAACAGCCCAAAAATGGTGGAAAAATGCGAAATTTCTTGGATGAAAACACTCACAAACACTTTAATAACTTGAATATCAAAAGACTTACAAGTTTCCACGGATACAATGCTCCCAATTCGAGAAGAGAAGCTTTCTCCCAAGCCCTAGAGAAAAAAAGAAAACTAAAACAGCCACCAAACAAGATGCCTCCAAAAAGCCACCCTAACTCACTTTTAACTCTCACATAAACCTCTCAAAATCCCCTAATCACCCCTAGGGCAAACAACCCATCCTTCCTCTTCAATTTGGTGGGCCCCTTGGGCCCACCCGATTGCTTTCTCCCCTTCGGCTTGTCCGCCCAGGCAGGCGGGTTCTCCGCCTGCAGTAAGTGAGAACCGGCCCTTTTTGGGCCGGTGTTGCTATGGACCGGACCGGTCCATCAGATTGTTTTCAAATTAAGCATTGTATGTAGCAATATGTTTGCAGATAATTATTACCTATTATAGTTTAGATTCGGTCAATTAAATAGTTATTATATGTGCGTATTATGTATATGTACATGATATATAAGTTATCAGGGCTTTCCTAATAAAAGTGCTGTTTCGTTCTGTGCTGCTCATTGGAGCAAGAAATAAACTATTGCTTTGAGCTTTGTTTTTCATTTTCACATGCGTTTCATCTTCTAAATGCCTTCTTATATGTACAATCCAAATTGTTTTTATTAGACATGGAGTTTGTTGGATTGGTTGCTAATTTTTATCTTTAAGAAATATTGTCTTATCATTTTTGTATTTACTTCAATGTACATCTTAAATGAAGTTTGTGATAGATTACTTGTGCAAATCTCTGGCTCATCACATCTTTGTGTGGAGTTGCAATGAAATCTTAAAGCTTATGCTACAAATCTATCATAAGTTTGTTTTATTTTGGCAAGCTTATGCTCTCGTTGATTATAAAATTAACTCAATTGATTTAATTTAAGCTTATGTAAAGTACACAAATTGTTTTCTTAACAACACATAATAATAAAAATTTTAGTCATGCATGCATGCTTAAGTATTCTAATATAATTTAACATCATATTTATATAAATATCATCAGTGTATGTGTGTCAATCAATTATTTTCCACCCCACCCTTCTCCATCCCTCTTATCGATATCATCATCATTATCATCCTTTTTGGCCTCTTAATCTCCCCCTATTGTCTATATTATGTTGATACCTCTTTGTGCATCCGACATGTCATGTGCTTGAGTGCTTCACGAGTAATAGATTGGTCTTGAGATTGGCCATCAGAGGCTTTTGAGTGCTAGGGTGCATGGTGCCGCACTGGTCTCTATGACTTCAACACTATGTAAAACTTCATTGCTCATATGATCATTGCTATCTAATTGATATTGCACCAAACCACAGTGGTTTCTACATGTTATGGCATGATAATTAAATCTTCACAAATGTGAGGAAACAAACATAGTACTACTAACACCCGAACCACTAATTATTGATCATATAACTATCTAATAGTCATGCGTGCTAATTGTTAGGCGAGATCCTATAAGATAAAATGGGGGAAGATAATACATTGGCTGGATTGAAAAGAGTATGGAGGTGTAAATAGGGCCTCCAATGGTGGATGAGGTTTTATGAGTTTTTCTTGGCAATAGGTGCTAATTGTCATGGAAGATGAAGGGAGGGAAGCTTGATATGATTTGATCGAGTGCAGAGGGGGGCAATTGATGTTTGTCTTGAATGTGAGGACATGGAATAGAGGCATCAATAAGACAATTGGAGAGAGAAATGGTAATTCATTAATGTTTAAGGAAAGAGATTGGAAGGTCTATGTTTGATTAAAGTAATGAGGTTGATAGTGAGGGATGATGGATGTGCTTTTGAATAAGAGGGCGGCATAAAATTGAGATATTCAATAGATTTTGATGATCAAGAGCATTAATTTGCTTCAGTTCTTCTAGTTTTTATAATGAGAAAGTTTTAGGAGTAGAACAAAATAGAAGATATAGCATTTTTTTAATTATTTTTTAGGGAGGTGAGAGCGGGGGAGGGGGTGGGTGAATTGTGGTTCAAGGGAGGAAAGAAGAAGGGAGAGATCTTGAGTTCAATAGGTGAAGAATCATGATTACTTTGTGATAAATAGGTAACCGTCACCAGAGTTTTCTTCCTTTTTTTGGAGTGGCGGGGAATTGTTTTGTAAAGAAAGATGAGATACTGAGCTTCATATATAAAAATCATGATATTTTTTTCACATGTATATGCAAATCAGCACAAGTGTTTATATAGTAAATTATTGATAAAAGCCCAATATTGTCCCCCAACTACTTGTATGTGGTTAAGAATATCATATTTTCTAATTTATTCCCTCAATTATACAAAATTATTTCTAAATGATCTCTCATGGACTAAATTGGGATCAATTTTATATATCAATTTTTTTTCAATTTCTACCTGAGGGATCAACTAGGATCAATTTTATGTACTCGATAGGCTTAATTAGAGAAATATAATATTTTGGGTTTAAATTTGTCACATACAAATAGTCGTGGGACTATTTTGGTCTTTACTTGTAAATTCTTTATAAATTGGCTATTTGTATAAAACTCTTTGTTGTTTGATCTTTTTGAAAAAAATGCAACTATTTTAGAACTTAGTTAAGAAGAATAATAATTTAGTCTATTTTCAAATAACCATCAACCCTATAAAATTTCGGGACATGTCCAAGTTTTTAAAAACCCTTTTTTTTACTACTGTTGTTTGTTATGCAATTTTTGATATTTATACAAATTTGGGTTTCATAACATATATGCCAGGGTATCAAGAGACCCGGCATACATGCCAACAATTCAAGAAATCATGATATTTATGCTAGGGTTGGTTGTCCTTGTTTGAAAATATGGTAACTATTATCTTTATTTTTGAATGTTCTAAAATTATTGCTGTTTTACGCTAAAAGATCAAAACTATGGGGAGTTTTCTTCAAATAACACTATAAATTTCAGTTTCTTTTGATGGAAGTCCATCTCAAATCTATTTAGTCAAAAAATTATAACTTTTATTGTTAATTATATATGTTATAATTTATATCATTTGTGGGCGCAACTAATTCATCATAAGATAACTTTATTATTTTACTAGATAAAACATTACATGACCGGTTAGAAACAAAAATACACTGGAACATTGTTCTGTGTTACAGATCATAAAATTAACATAAAAACTATTTTTGCATAAATACCATTTGTGGGTATTAGTTTTTTCTTTGCTCTTGATCATATTGGTTTATAATTAGATATTTTATTAATTAATATTATAATATTATAATAATCCTACATTATCGAAAGTTATTATTATTAAATTCACAAATCTATTGCAACACTGTCAATACATTTAACTTTGTGATGCATTACTTCTGCCTTTAACTCATCCCATAATTTTTTCTTCTTCTGGCAATTACAATTCGTGTGGAATGTTTTCTTCTTGTAGCATCAGTTGGGAATCTAGTTTTGTGAGATTACTTAAACAATTTTCTTTTGGAGATATAAGTTAATAAGATTTTTTTTTTTCAACTTATAATGGATTTTGTAACTTAAGCCTCATTACATGCAGGTGCTAGCTTCCTGTGGAAGCGATGGAGGCCGCGGGTTCATGCAACTATCCAATGATTTTTTGGAGGCAAGTGATTTCTAAAGAGGCAAGTTCTTGTTTTATAGTTATGTTACTTCTTACTTGTGATCCAATATTATGTTAGGTAATGGATTTCATAAATGATGCCATCATGACGTTTGAAGCATTTGCTGATGCATATAGGCCAGCATCCTTGCATTTCTCTGTTTCGTTTGAAACAAGGTAGATTATGTTATCGAACTATCTGTAAATTTTCTATTCCACTGGATTTTGACAAAGATAAGCTTCAATTATAGCTGTAACCCTGAAAGACTTTGACAATTGTGCTGTGCAGTTATGGACATGAAGAGCTACTCAACACCCTTGCTAGGTTGCATGATTCATTGATCCCATCCATGCTACGTGGATTTTCACTTTTTCCCAATACCAGAGAAGATGATGGACAAAAAGTTTCTGGTGGAGGAATTCCTGATATTTTTCTTAGCCTTAAAATGTTGTCAACAAGGATAGTCAAGTTTGGTTGGAAGTTACTTGACTTTTGTTATTTGCATGGTGAGCTTACTGATGACAATCTTCTTCAGAGTACTTCAAAAGTGTTTCCGGCTAGTGTTGAGGATCCTTCTATAAGGGGCGACATTTTAGTTCAAACCTTGAAAGAGATAAATGGAGAGGCCCAAAATCATCTTGAGTATCATGACCTTGAAACTTTTACTGAAAACATTGAAAAGAACTACAAAATATTCAGCCGAATCGACAGTCTTTGTGGTCAAGGTACAAGTTAGTCCATTATCTTAGATGGATTTTGTTTCTTGTTATTGCTTCTATTATTATTTTCATTGATTTGAGTGCAGTTGTATACTTGCTACTTTTTTTTTTCTTTAATCCTGAGCTCGCACATTCTCAAACACTTGAAGAAATTAAGAAAATGTTAGAAGTAATAAATGAAAATGAAAATAAACTGCAACTAAGGAAACAAAGTAATCTGATCTGCATTAATGGAGAGACAACGGTCCTTTTGTAAGTCATCTTTTACTGAGAAATTGACTCTCCTTGTGGAAACACTCAATATGGGAGGGGCTGTAAGGGAAGTTGATAGCTAGAGTAAGGGAAAGTGTCAGTTGACATAGGTTTCGGTTGGGACTGCTTTCTTACTGCTTTTTAAAGCAGCTTTATAGTACAAATATTAAAAAATTTATATAAAAAACTGCTTTAAGAAGCAATAAGAAAGCTGTCCCAAACGAAACCATAATCCATTTTTTTATTGTTATGTGCATGGATTATGCCTAATGATTTTCATATTGATTTATCCTCCCCCCTTTTATTTTCAGGATGGATTTCATTGGATGAACAACAGCTGCAATACTTGTCACGAATTCTGAATCCATCATCTTCTTTTAGATCTTCTGCAAGTGCGCCGGTGGTGCCAATCACTTCTCATGTTAACCAGGTGCAAGTGGATGAAGATGCAGTACTTTTAGATTCAAAAATCAGCCAAATAAAAGATTTATTTCCAGACTATGGGAGAGGATTCCTTAAGGCTTGCCTTGAAGTCTATAACCATGACACAGAAGAGGTGATTCAAAGGATTTTAGAAGGAACGCTCCATGAAGATCTGTCATCTCTTGATACTTCGGTGGAGCAGATTCCACAATCTACTCAGATTTCACAAAGTGTGAATGATAAAGGAAAAGCAGTTGTGGTAGATCAGTCTTCATCGCAAAAGAATCCAATTTCCGCTCAGCTTGATCTCAAAAGAGAAGTTGCAGGTGGCTCTTCAACTTTTCAGTCTTCTTTTGGTCGATTCACCAGGAAGTCAAAGAGTGATACGCTTGATTCTGAAGTCTTGGACTCGAGTTCTTCAGGCGATGCGGTACGATCAGCCATTCTAGCGGCGGAGTTCGAGTATGAAGATGAATATGATGATTCTTTTGATGATTTGGGTTTGAGTGTAGTGGAATCTGGTTTTGAGGATGCAGAAAATTTAAGCGATAGGATTAATTCATCGTCAGGGAAATCAACAGAAACTGATCAAAGTTCTAGTTCAAGATGGAATTCACAGAAGAAGCCATTGTTTTATGTCAAGGATGGAAAAAACTACAGCTACAAGGTCTCTGGTTCTGTGGGTGTAGCGAGTGCTAAAGATGCAGCTATATGGAATCAATCTCAGAAAGAGCTCATACATGGCCTTGGTCGTGGAGGAAATCTACCTCTTGGAGCTGTTAAAAAATTGGAAGATTCTGATGAAGAAGATGAACAAGGCTCTGTTCCTGCAGAAAATTCAGGCAGAGGGAGCTCTGGTTTTCGAGGAAGAGGAGGAGGGAGGAGAGGTGGTGGTGGTGGAAATCATTATAGGAAGGACAGAGCAATGAAAAAACATTTTGCAGGGTTGGGTGGCTATTGAATGCTCTCTCTTTTCCTCTATCTATTTTTCCTGTTTCTTCTGTAATTATCTCCACATGGAAAAGCAAGCTGCAGGCCTCAATCTTGCTTGCTAATGGAGCAGATACTTTGGGATGATGAGCTTATTTGAGTTCTTTCTGCATCAAAGTTACAGAGCATGTAATGAATCTTCTTTTTTCAGTCATTTGGCTTCGGCAGTGGGGATAAAGCTGCTTCGGTGGGTTATTTTTGTTCGTATTAGATTTTGTTTGGGATAACTTTCATACTATTTTTTAAAATAAATTTTTAATACAATAATTTTAATTTTTAAATTAAAAAATTATTTTAAGAAACAGTAGGAGAGCCATCCCAAGCAGAATCTTAATTTTGTCTCAATGATATTCAATGGATTACAAAAGGGGATTTTTATGCTCATTCTGAATGGTTTATTTTATCATCAATATCCGACTCTTTTGCTATTGTTTTACCAAAGGTTATGTAAAAATTACTTTAGAATTGTTATTAGAAGAGTAATTATTTTTTAGTATGCTAAGTACATGCCCTAATTTTCCGATAAATCAGATCCTAAATTATATTGTGATTGGATCTCATGCAAAACAAGTTGCTCGAAATAACAAAATATTATTCAGCTAATGTAGAAAAATGACAATTACATCAACATGTGAATTAAATTTCATAGATAAGTATGAAAATTTCTCATATATCACACCCTTTATTTTCATAGAAATGATTCTGTGTGTATAATGGATGGTTCGAAGGCTAATCAGAACTCGCCATGTTACCCGATACACAGTGGTATTGAGAAAAAAAAAATGACGTAGTGTGTTCTGATTAGTCTTCAGACCTTGTCCGAGATCTGCACAGAATAATTTTTCTTATTTTGATTATTACAGCTCAAATGCAGAAGCAACAAAGCTATCAGAGAGTCCAGTGCCAGTCTTAAAGGTGAGCTTCTCAGATGTTGGCTTCTCAAAGTAGACTTCAATGACAGAAAGCCATAGCAAAAGCTCCTTGGTCTTCACGCCGGTCATCTTCTTCAGCTTATACTTCTCCACGAAGGCTGTCACCTCTGGTGCATAAGACACCGCCCTCTTTATCTGCTTGAAGACATGATCCTTCTTCTTCTTCTGTATCAACCATATGAAGCCAGCCTCACGGTTATAACCAAACTCTTCAATGTCCTCCAATGGAAAGAGACCTTTCGGGAGGCAGAGCTCCTCCAGCAATTCGATAGACTTCTTCTTGCAAAGTTCGTCTCCTTTGTAAATCTCAGCACCTTCGCGGTGGTTTTCGATGGTCTGAGATGCCATTGTTGGACTTAGAAGGCAAGAAAAACTGGGGAGTTGAGTAATAATAAGCAGATAGCAGAGGAGAGAAGAAGAAGTGGTGATGGGGGATGAAAGGCTGAGATTGGTATTTATAAGGTTCTTACCAACTACTAAGAAGGAAGGCTTTGTTGACTTTTTGGTGTTTTGACCAATTTCATCCATTCCAAAGGTTTTTAGATGGAAGAAAGTCAACGGAGGCGGCTGTGTTTTGGTAAGGCAGCTAATTAATGAGTCTGTTGATGGTTTTCTAATTCATACTTTTATTGACCACCTCTCCAATGTTGAGTAATGAAAGAGTCCAAATGATTGTTGCGTGTGCCTCTTTGGAGAGCGGAGATTTGACACAAATTCATTCAGTTTTGTCATTGTGAACAGTAAAAGCACAGTGGTGAACAGTAAAAGCACCCTTTACTGTGCTTTACTATTTACAGAGGCAATCCGGAAGATTCTCTGTGTCCGATTCATCCGATATTCACACGTAATAATTTCTCGCCTCTTTGCCTTCATTTTATCCTAAATTCTATTGCTTGAATAGATTTTTTATTTTTTCTCATTCATATTTGAGATGGACATTAATAAATTTTAAAAAGTTTTATTTAAACTTGTTATTTTAAAATTATAAAATAAAAGATTATAAAAAATTTACAATTTATAATGTATATTCTTTATAAAGAGATTATTAATTATTTTATTATCAATACAATCAAATATTTTTTTCTCAATATAAGTGATTAACTTATCATTAATTAATTAAACTCTAACTCTATTTTATTATTGATTTTTAATAATAGTTATAGTAGAAAAAGCTATTTCAACTTATTTTGCTTGTATTAATATTAAAATAAATTCAAAAATTTTAATTTATCACAATAAAATTTTGAGTATAATATCCAAATATAATTTATGACCTCATAAAAATAAAAGCTATAAGAGGATGAATAAAAGAATAAAGGTGATTAGTTATAATTCTCTTTTAATAAAAAATTAATTGTAATAATATATATATATATATATATGATGAAATTTTGAAAAAAGCTGAGTTCATCTGTAATTTAATGGAAAATAAATTGATGCAAAAATGCCCATTTGCATTGTGTACGCTAACTCTCCATTCACACCATTTACATGCAAAAATGCCCATTTTATTGCAGCTAAAGACTAAGGTTTCATTTGGGCGACTTTCTTACTATTTTTTAAATCAGCTTTTTAGTTCATAAATTTATTTATTTTTTTACTGAAAAATTGCTTTACAATCATTTGGACTCTTTCATGACTCAACATTGGAGAGGTGGTCAATAAAAGTATGAATTAGAAAACCATCAACAGGCTCATTAATTAGCTGCCTTACCAAAACACAGCCGCCTCCGTTGACTTTCTTCCATCTAAAAACCTTTGGAATGGGAGGAATTGGTCTAAACACCAAAAAGTCAACAAATCCTTCCTTCTTAGTAGTTGGTAAGAACCTTATAAATACCAATCTCAGCCTTTGATCCCCCATCACCACTTCTTCTTCTCTCCTCTGCTATCTGCTTATTATTACTCAACTCCCCAGCTTTTCTTTCCTTCTAAGTCCAACAATGGCATCTCAGACCATCGAAAACCACCGCGAAGGCGCTGAGATTTACAAAGGAGATGAGCTTTGCAAGAAGAAGTCTATCGAATTGCTGGAGGAGCTCTGCCTCCCGAAAGGTCTCTTTCCATTGGAGGACATTGAAGAGTTTGGTTATAACCGTGAGGCTGGCTTCATATGGTTGATACAGAAGAAGAAGAAGGATCATGTCTTCAAGCAGATAAAAAGGGCGGTGTCTTATGCACCAGAGGTGACGGCCTTCGTGGAGAAGTACAAGCTGAAGAAGATGACCGGCGTGAAGACCAAGGAGCTTTTGCTATGGCTCTCCGTCGTTGAAGTCTACTTTGAGAAGCCAACATCTGAGAAGATCACTTTCAAAACTGGCACTGGACTCTCTGATAGCTTTGTGGCTTCTGCTTTTGAGCTGTAAGAGAAGATGGAGAGGTCAACACAGAGTAGTTATTTGCGCTATGAATTCTTATTGCCTTTTGAGATACTTGTTCTATTATAAGTGATGATGTTTTCAGTATGTTTATGTGATTGTAATATTGTGCTTCTTAATGGAAATACCACTTTCTCTGTTAGTGTAATCATTTTTTTTTTAATGGCTAACTTATTTTGAAAGGGTTGGATTGTTTCAAAATGAATAGAGAAATGGGAGATAATAGAAGTTGGGGGAGCTTCGTTTGAGATAGTTTTCTAACTGCTTTCTAAAACAGTTTTTCGATAAAAAATTTTTTAATTCAAAAAATTTTGTACAAAAAAACTGCTTTAGAAAGTCATAAAAAGTCATCTCAAATGAAGCCTTGGTCTAAATTATATCAACATTAGCCCCGTTGATGTCCTTCAACAACCTACATCAATTTAAAATCTACCATCATTTTATGCTCTCTTTCAATCTCCTCCTATCCACCATCAATTGGCTATCTTTTGACATATGATATTCCAATCAATTATCAACAAACAACTTCCAATGAAAAATACCTAATGTCCGCAACTACTATTATTCGATGCCCAATTTTTCGGTCACTCAATTTCCCCTATTTGAAGGAGAGTGATAAAGACGACTACCCATCATTATTTAATGATAATTAAACCATCTCAAAAAATCTATTTGAGCCATGATACTATCTTCCATAATTAATTTCTACAAAATGTATTAATATTTATCTGTTTAAAAGGAAGTGTATGACTTACATTAATGAAATACATTGAATTGGGTCAGATCCTATGATTTTTCTCTAACCAATGTTCTGTATACAAAATCTCATATTTTATGAAAGAAAAAATTTGCATAAAAGCTTTTCAGGTAGTTTTGTGATAAACTAATGAAAAATAACTAATCAAAATTTTAAACCAATTTAAAAGCATTTTAGAAGAATATGATCACTGCAGTGGAATAGTTGTGGTTGCATAATGATAGTCGGATGATGACAGTCGAATGCAGTGGTGGAGCTAGAAATTTTTTTCAGCAGGGGGCTAGGTTCATTTTGACAAAAATTTTATCAACTTTCTTCATTAAGGTTTGGATTAGCATAGACATTTTTTAAAGCAAAAAAATTTGAACTAATCCAAACCATAATTAATTTGTTTCAATTTACAAATCATTTATAATTTAGATAAATACCAACTATGATATATTAAAATAAAAAAAATAAAATTATTATTCAGCCTTTTTTGAGATTCTGAATTTATTTTCAACTTATATAATATTTATTTATTTTAATAAATTATATGATCAAAATTAACATAAACAAAGTGAAAGAATCTCATACCTTGTAATGTGGTGGATGCAATTTTACAAATTTACACTTTTTTATTTTTTATTTTATAGATTGATACGTGATGTTGTAGATATTGCTTGGTGATTGGATTGCCAAATCTATAGTTAGATTTCAAAATAGCTTGATTTAATGACAACGGGCATTAACGGTAAAATTTTTTAATTTTTTTGATGTGGGCGCCCCCTGGTGAATCCACAGTTAGTCGAATGATGGTGAATGAATGATGTCTGATGACGACCCTACATGATTGGTCAAATGTCAACATTCAGATGATGGTACCCGACGGCGATCGTCTAAGTTAACAATAACATAAGTCTATCTAGTTCTTCAAATCTTAAAGTTATATGCAAGCTTAAGTCGAAATTCCCCACCTTTTTAAATACTTATCAATTTATAGTCTTTGATAGTGAGATTTTAATAAAGATAATTAAATCCCAAAGACACTCCATCATATAAGTTTTAATAAAAATTTTAATTAAATTTTGTTGTCATGTTAGTTTAAAATTTCCGCGTTGGAAATTTGTCAGAAAAGAAGTCGTTTGACTAGTTAAAAGTCAAAACTCAGCAGGTCAACACCGCTAGAGTAAGAGTGTCGGCGCCTTCTGCAGACTTTCAAGGAATGGTTCATATGGTCACAATTGTTTATTTCTTAATTGGTTTTAAGGATTTTTTTAAAGGTGGAAAATCAAACACTAAGCTGGAAGAAACGATAAAGAAGATTAGATGATAGTTTTTTTGATCTGTTATTTTCTTGCTATTTGGACACATTCATGGGAAAAATTATTTACGATATTTTGATCGGAAGCAAAGATGTGAGCTTCAATCACATGTTGCCGGAGCTTGCTCTTGCTCGTTGTCAAGGTATCAATCTTTCTTTCTTTCGCACTCTTCTTCGGCCAAATCCCGTTAAATCCTCTTAATGATGGGATTTAGAATTAGGAGGATTTACTCGGATTTACGCCGTAAATCATGAATTTTAACAGGCATCATATTTACGCGACTTCAAAAAACCGTTTGCCTCAATTTAGCCTAAATCCGACTTAAATCCCGCTGTAAATCAGGAACTTTTATTTCGTCCGGTGTAAGGATGCAGAGGAACATCCGGTTTTAAGCAAAATCCAGCTATACCGAGGTGTACCGAGTTTTCTTTGACTAAAACCGAATGTTCCTCTGCATCCGGTCGGAGGACGTAATAATTGTTCGTAAATCAGATACCAAACAACCCCTAAGAGAGCTTTGTTCACTTAATGGTGTTTAGACCAATTCCAAAGGGCTTGAGAAATATGAAAGTTAGCAGGGACGACCATATTTTACTAAGGCAGCTAATTTTTAATGCCTACTTTCATTGACCACCTCTTCATGAATGAGTCCAAATAATTAAAAAATAATAAAGCAATTGAGACCATATGACCCATTCCTCAATAGTCTGCTTACAGCCAATTCCAATTTGGAAGGCACCGACAAGCTCTTACTCTTTAGCTATTGACCCCTGTGAGTCTTCCTTTCATACATATTCAGAAAGTCTGGAAAGCAATAATTCCCCTATATAAACAGTTTCTACCATCATCTTCTCCACACAAACTATCATCTTTCAATCTCTAAACTACTAAATTACTCTTAAAAGGCCCCTTTCTTCTTCCAGCAATGGCATCTCAGACCATTGAAAACCACCGCGAAGGTGCTGAGATTTACAAAGGAGATGAACTTTGCAAGAAGAAGTCCATTGAGTTGTTGGAGGAGCTCTGCCTCCCAAAAGGTCTCTTCCCATTGGAAAACATAGAGGAGTTTGGCTACAACCGTGAGGCTGGCTTCATATGGTTGATACAGAAAAAGAAGAAGGATCATGTCTTCAAGCAGATAAAGAGGGCGGTGTCGTATGCACCAGAGGTCACAGCCTTTGTGGAGAAGTATAAGCTGAAGAAGATGACTGGTGTGAAGACTAAGGAGCTATTGCTATGGCTCTCTGTAGTTGAAGTCTATTTTGAGAAGCCAACTTCTGAGAAACTCACCTTCAAGACTGGAACTGGACTCTCTGATAGCTTTGTGGCTTCTGCTTTTGAAATGTAAGAGTAGATTCAGAGATCTGTGAACGAGATGAATCTATTTGCTATAGATGAGATTATTTAGATGTTTGCTTTTATTTGATGATGTATTCAGTAAATTTAATATGATTGTAATATTGTGCTTTTTAATGAAATTATTTCTTACCTTACTACATGAATTCTCTTCAATTAATTTGAGGAAATCTTTTTCCTCCCCTCTGACTTAGAATCATAATTATGCCATTATCAAGTGACACGGCTCCAAGGATCACATAGGAAGACAAAAAGAAATATAGAAAGTGAAATTTTCACTTTGATAGTTAATGATTCTCCTGCAAATCCTAAAGGAATACATATATCATAATCAACTTTTTTTTCTGCTTTCTAAAATAGTTTTTAAGCACAAAAATTTCTCATTCAAAAAATTTTTATACTAGAAAACTATGTTAGAAAACAGTAAGAAAGCTGATGAAGCCAAATTCAGCAAGTAGAGCAACTTGGGCTTCGTTTGTGACGGCTTTCTTACTGCTTCTTAAAGCAGCTTTCTAGCATAAAATTTTTATATGTATATTTTTTTAACTAAAAAGCTGATTTAAGAGCAATAAGAAAGCCATCCTAAAAGAAGTTTTATACTTTTGGTAATTGGGAAAGATCCAGTTTTATGTGCTTTCAGTTTAGAGTAAAGGTTACCTGGGAAACATTCATTGCGCAAGTATGATATTATTAGACCACCGACACTGAAGATTTTCTTTGGACAATGAGGATAATACTATGATTTGTATAGTTGAGCTAATTCAACATGCTTTGCTTTCACATCCTACAGCATCATATCAAAATTTGTAACCAAATCAACGGTAGGTATACTCTTTTGCTTCGGTTAAATTGCCATGTCAATGAAGGATATCAATGATACATGAGTTTTACTTATATGCAGCCAACAATTGTAGCCTAAGAAGTTAGAAAAGATGGCATAATCCATTTTGTTAATATAGGTGTAGGAAAGAGTATAATCCTTTTACCCTTTCATTTGTCATATTGCCTTGAGCTTTTCTAGATTATGTAGCTAGCGCCCTTCTCTAGAGCATTAGATACAACCTCACATATAAAATTTTTACCAATTAAAAATGTTACCTGGCACATAACGTTAACAAGAGCTTTTGGGGATGAAATTAAAACATCGCAATGAAACAAACATGAAAGTAAAAAGGCGGCGGAAAGTAAAAGGACACCAGGATTTAAGGGGAAAAAATTCAAAATGGGGGAAAAAACTACGGAGTCAGTCACACCAAGAAATTCACTATGAAAATGGGGAGAAATAAGTATATATCTCTCCACTCTCTCACTCTCCCCTTGCTTCTCTTCTCTGTTACACCGTTCTCATAATTCTCTTGTTCTAACTACTACAATATAAGAGAAAGTCAAGTTAATAACTCCAACGGGCGCAACCCGAGAAAAAATGAGAGAGAAAATCTTACTTCTTCTTTTTCGAGTAGCATGAAGTTTGAAGCAATCTAAAATATATGAACAAATACTCAAATGGCTAATAGAGGTGGTTAAATGGAAATATGAGTTCAGAATTCGGGTTTGAAATGTTGGAGTTCCATAACAGCAGTTTGAAATCATGCACACTTAAATTACATGATTAGGGCATCATATGAGTCCAATTAATTTGAATAATAAAAAATTGGCCTCAATTAGGAGTGTATTCATCGAGGATATATAGCTCATCTTGATCTGTCGGTTAAGGATTTTAGTTATCAATGAAATTAGCCTCTTGATTTTTTTATGACGTTTGGTTGACAAAAATATCATAAGAGGCTTAGAAATTTGAGAGAATTTTCTTTCTATATTCAAGCAATTTGTTCAGATCACTTTACTTGGCCAAGCAACAATTGTTTAATATTACAATCTATCAATCAACAACTTTTTTTGTTGGCTTACTATGCATCACAACACTCAGATCCTAATATGCTATTATATTTGGCTAATGTGACATTCCTTATTAGTTAACTAGTCACACATGTCTCGCCGGGCTTAGTTGAGTTGGTGGACGAACATGGTTGGGAATCTCCCAACCCATATTTGATTCCCCTATATATCATGCGGCGCGACCCTTAAAAAAATGAATAATTCTCATTAATATTAAAAATATGTTCAACAAGAATTTCCCCTTAAATAATATAACTACTATTGGATGATCATTTCCTTCGGTAGGCCTTACTAATCCACATGATCAAATTGGTTAGTTTTTCTGATGATGATTGGTAAGTTTTTAAGTTTATTGCTATTAATCATGTGAGGTGTTATCCTAATTCATTGGCATCTACATTTTCTGTTGTGCGCATCATAATTGTGTAGAGATTAAGGCTTCGCTTGGGACGGTTTTATTACTGTTTTTTATAGCAATTTTTTTTTATAAAAATTTCTATTTTTGAACTAAAAAGCTGCTTCAAAAAGTTATAAGAAAACTATCCCGAATGAAGGCTAAGACGGCATGATTTCTCTTCAATGTGCTGGACTTATGATTATGCAAAAATATCATCCTAGCCAACAAGGCATTCCCAAAATTACATACCTTTCTCTACCCTTTGGTCGGCATTTTTTTCCTCCTGCATGGTAATTTATATTTTTAAAAATTAATTTTCAATTCAAGTGCCATAGATGTTTAGCAAGTACTAATTACTCTGCAAAACAAAGTGCCTTAGCTGTAAGAATTTCTGCTGCCAGAGCTCAAATTCGAAGCAGCAAAAAATGATCATTTATACTTAAGTTTAATTTTTCAGGAGATAAGACTTAAGAAAGAGAATCTGTTTACAATTCAAATCTTATAAAAGCAGTTGGAAGAAGAGAAAGCTAGGATTCTGAAGGCGAATCCTTATCCTTATACTACAGATTATAGTATTGTAACTGAGAATTTCTTCCTTCCATTCATTTTGGAAAGTATTTAGTCATTTGAATTTTACTTATATGTTGCATTTCTTCTATTAGATTCCACCAAAACCTCAGCCAAAAGCCCAAAACAAAGCACAAAGCCAGAGGCTTTCCGCTTGGATAGCCTGTTCAGATATGAAGAGGAGATGCACAAAATGTGGGAAGAGAGGGAAAGGGTGGAAAGGGAGGAGGCAGAGAAAATAATATTTATAGCATAGCCTATAATGAAAGAGTCTGCGTCAGATAGGATAATTTTCATCATCTTTTCAATGCACAATCAAACAGATGAGAAGAACAATGGTGCAACATGCCATACCTATTCCCAATTTTGACAATCCATTCCACCCCCAAAAGTGAGCAAATTATATACATTTTTTGTTACTTTACACCCTTAAAAGTGAGCAATTTATATACTTTTTTGTTCACATTGCACCTTAAGGAGCCAAAAATATTTTAAAATATGTTGTTAATTCAGGTCAACAAAGGAAAAAAAAAATAATTAAAAAATAATAAAGCAATTGAGACCATATGACCCATTCCTCAATAATCCACTTACAGCCAATTCCAATTTGGAAGGCACCGACAAGCTCTTACTCTTTAGCTATTGACCCCTGTGAGTCTTCTTTTCATACATATTCAGAAAGTCTGGAAAGCAATAATTCCCCTATATAAACAGTTTCTACCATCATCTTCTCCACACAAACTATCATCTTTCAATCTCTAAACTACTAAATTACTCTTAAAAGGCCACTTTCTTCCTCCAGCAATGGCATCTCAGACCATTGAAAACCACCGTGAAGGTGCTGAGATTTACAAAGGAGATGAACTTTGCAAGAAGAAATCCATTGAGTTGCTGGAGGAGCTCTGTCTCCCGAAAGGTCTCTTCCCATTGGAAGACATAGAGGAGTTTGGCTACAACCGTGAGGCTGGCTTCATTTGGTTGATACAGAATAAGAAGAAGGATAATGTCTTCAAGCAGATAAAGAGGGCGGTGTCCTATGCGCCAGAGGTCACAGCCTTTGTGGAGAAGTATAAGCTGAAGAAGATGACTGGCGTGAAGACTAAGGAGCTATTGCTATGGCTCTCTGTTGTTGAAGTCTATTTTGAGAAGCCAACTTCTGAGAAACTCACCTTTAAGACTGGAACTGGACTCTCAGATAGCTTTGTGGCTTCTGCTTTTGAGCTGTAAGAGTAGATCCAGAGATCTGTGAACGAAATGAATCTATTTGCTATATGATGAGATTATATAGATGTTTGCTTTTATTTGATGATGTATTCAGTTAATTTAATCTGATTGTAATATTATGCTTTTTAATGAAATTATTTCTTACCTGTATTCTCCACAATTAATTTGGGGAAATCTTTTTCCTCCCATCTGATTTAGAATCATAATTATGCCATTATCAAGTGACCCAGCTCCAAGGATCACATAGGAAGACAAAAAGAAACATGGATAGTGAAATTTTCACTTTGATAGTTAATGATTCTCTTGCAAATCCTCAAGGAATACATATACCAGAACCAGCCACAAACATTGACAAGAAAAACGTTAATTAGAGTAAATTAAGAGGAAATGTGACTTAAAAAGTGTTTAAGCTATGAAGTTAAAATATTATTTAAGATAATGAAAATAGAGCTATGGAGAGAAGTTGTAAGCTGCATCAATTATCTTCGGTTTTAGAAGAACCCAATTCAAGTTCAGTAATCTTCACATCACTATCATTTGGTAGGTGATAATAATAAAGATTAGCAACATTAAATGTTGGCCAGATATTTAAGGCTTTGTTTAAGACAGTTTTTTTTATCTGTTTTTTAAAGCATCTTTTTAGTACAAAAATTTTAATTCAAAATTTTTTTGTACTAGAGAATTATGTTAGAAAACATTAAGAAATTTGTTCCAAACGAAGCCAAATTCAGCAAGTAGAGCAATTTAATCTTAATTATGGCCAAAAGGAATGGGCTTTGCGAATATTTTCTCACCTGGCATGTGCAACTAGTTCTCTACTATGATTTATCATAGATTAATTAGTGGCTCAAAGAAGTGTTTGAAGAACACTATTGGTTTCCCTTAAAAAGGAAACCTCAACTGCATAGAATAGTCATGTCTAAGAGATCCTTTCGACAGAATTGCTTTAGGATACAATGCAATTTGTATAAGAAGAATAGAAGTGTTGAAGTTCATCCATCCCTGTGATTTTAGTCTCTAAGGTGACGAGAAGGCTGGCTCGCCTACTAAAGCCATTTTTATCTTAGAATACTAAGTTTTTCACTGAAAAACTTGAGTGAAAATTGCTTCTATGTCAACGGCTGAAGCATGGAATTCGACTTAGAAATGCTTTTCAAAGTCCGGAATTATAATAATGGGAGTTGAGCTTAGGCAATTTATATCGGTGCTTCTAATCATTTTACCCTTTCATTTGATAATGTTAGCATTAGATTGACAAATCTCGCTTCTCTCATACTCTCTTCTCTCTTCTCTTCTCTGTTACACTGTTTTCATAGTTCTCTTATTCTAACTACTACAATATAAGAGAAAGTCAAGTTAATAACTCAAACGGACGCAACCCTTGAGAAAAAATAAGAGAGAAAACCATTAAGTCTGCCTTGAAGTGCTATGGTGCTAGTTTGACAACTGCGACGTTCAAGCCTCTGTCATTATGATGCTGCAGTACTCAAACTCATAGCACCGCGGTGTACACAATGCTGCAGTGCTGAATCTAGAGCATTGCTGAGCTCTGCTCTTTGTCGATCAACGCTGGGGCGCTCAGGAACACAATGTCGGAGCGCTCGAGTACAGAACGCCGGAATGTTGTACAAAAAAAAAAAATTCAGGCGCAAAGCACCCGAACTCAAGTAGAGGGTAAACCCACACAACCCCAACAAGCACGAGAAAAAGACTTGAGATCCGAGGTAGCAGTTTAATCCGATTAATCAATATAATTAGATTTCACACGGAACTACCAAGAACTTCTACTCCTTTTTTTTTCTAACCAATTTTATTGGGTTGAGAATGTTTAGTGGCTTTCAATTATAAGCTATTGACTACTTTGCTATGTTAGTTCTATGTGAAATCTGATTATGTCGATTAATTGAGTTGTATTGTTGACTCCGACTTCGATTCCATCAGTTGAGCTTGCAAGGGATTGCATGGGGGCCTCCCATGAACAACAAAAATTTCCACTATGATATTCAATGATTCTCCAATAAATTTATTAGAAATACATATACTACAGCCTCAAACACTCAGAAATTATTATAAGCGGAGTTCGGACATAGCTCATGTTCGTACTCCAATGAAATGAAGTCATATAGCTTGTACACACTTTGTACAGATGTGTATAAAGAGAATTTATATACACCCTATGAATAAGTTGTCCAACTAACAAAGTGGCTTCATTTTATTAGATTTCGGACTCCTCACAGAATAATTTCTCCACTCACACAGATAGGCAAAATGGTAACTGAAGTAAACTAAGAGGAAATGTATCGAATACTAATACTTAGATAATAAAAATAGAACATGGTGAATAGTTTTTAACTCAATCATCAAGCAGCTATATTTTATGCCACCATAAACCCTTACCTATCTTCTCAAACAATGCAACCAAACAGTCCTTAAACCTCATAATCAAAATTAAACTCATTATAACTCAATAGTTCAAAAATCTATACAAACCAAGCAAACCTTTTGATATCTTTACAAAAAAGAGAGAGAGAAAAAAAACATCTTATGTCTTAGCCTCCAACACTTTGCTTACCAACAATTTCCACTTCACCTCTTCCTTCTTGGTCTGATTCCTCACCTTCTCCTTGAAATGCCAGCAAAGAGGCACCTTGCAGCCCCCATGATTCTGCTCGCAGAGCCGAGAGTGAAGTTCCAGGATTTGCCACATTCTCTTGCAGTGGATGCAGCCGCCAAGAACTCTGCTTTTGCAGCCGGCGAAGTGGCGAACCAGAGACTCCCTAAAGCTATATATTATTTTGTATTATTGTATAGTATTATATATATATATAACATTTTAGAAAACTTCATATACAACAAATTTAATGTTATAGATATGATTAGGGGTGTACGAGTCTCTCTCAAATTGAGTTTAAATTTGATTGATTAATTAAGACTTCAATCGTGAAGACTTTCTAACTGCTTCACTGATTCTTAAAGCAATTATTTATTACAATTTTTTTGTTTTTAAATTTTTGTACAAAAAATTTATTTAAGAAGTAATAGAAAAACACTCCCAAACAAAGCTTAAATTCAGGATTCCTTTGTAACAACTTTCTTATTATTTGTTAAAGAAAATTTTTAGTATGAAAAATTTTTGGACTAAAATTTTGTATGCTAAAAAGCTGCTTAAAAAGCAGCAAGAAATTTGTCTCAAACGAAACCTTAATCTCAAATATGATCTTAATTTTATGAGTTCAAATAGGCTTAAAATCGGTTTATTAGCTCTTTGAAATCAACTCACCAAATATTTGTTGAGTTGAGCTCGAGCTAGCTCAAAAGTCAGCTTAACTCAATCACATATGTACATGTAGGAATAAAAATAATCATAAATCATTTAGTGCATACATTTAATATCAAATTTTTGGATAAAGCTTTGGTCAAATATGTATAACAAAAATGTTTTTTTTCCCCTAATATATTATATATTAGTAATATAACAAAAGCGTCTGTACCAAATTTTTTCGGTACAGGCGCGAAAAATATGGTACAGACATTTTTTTGTCTAAAATCCAACCTTCCTCTTTCCTCTGCGTACGTGATAGAATAAAAGTTCCAACTTCCACCAAATCAGCTTGGACGACAGTGTCCAGGATCTCCTTCTCCATACAAGGATTGCTCCGCCGTTACTACTACGCAATCACCAGCGAGACCAGCCGTTTGTCGGCTTGCGCTCCAGCGAGCATTCAACTCCAAAAAAGGTGGCGCCTTTGGCGAGCTATATCTTTTTTCCTCCATGCCTTTTTCTATTCCTCTCCAAAATCAAACGCTTAATTTTTTAACCAATTAAGGAGAAGAAGGCGAACTCTAGCGGGAATAAAAGGGAATAAAATCCTTTCTTTGCACAGAGAGAAGAGGGGGTCGACGAGGGGAACAAAATGAGTAAAGAGCTCTTGTCGACATGCAGAAGAAGAAGGAAGAAAAAAGGACAAATAACTATACTGCTTTGCATTGAAATGTGAAGGAGATTTTTTTATAGATTTGGCGGCAGTTTTCAATTTTGACGACAGTTTTTAAGCTAAATTTCTTAAACTTCCATTGCCTTCCATAATGGATTGAACAACATTATGTATGGGAGCAATAGGATAATTGTTATAACGACCACGAACTCTATTTGAGTTAGAAGGAAAGCACCCACATCCTCGAGCAACAGCAAGAGCTAGTTGAGGATATTCGGATGGAAAAATCGGATTTTCTCGTGCAGTTTCCGTTGTAATATTCAGCTCTTCACTACATAATAATGCATAGAAATCATCCAGATTAATTGGCAATTGTTTTCCAGAGTTTTCCAGATTTCATTATACATATCCAAATTTTGAATATAAGATAAAATATTTGGCTAGATAACGGAATACAAAGCCGCTGCGAGATTTTGATCGATGAGAATCCAGATTTGGTAATGCGGATTAGATGTAACTTCACCTATTTTATTAACAAGGTTCTTTATTGGTTTAGGTGTCAAACCATCCAGATATCTGTCAAATCCATTGGCGTTGAACAACTTGAGCACTTGAGATTTTCATAGTGAATAGTTGTCTGCATTGAGTTGAGTATTCATCACCAATTTAACATTAAGCATTAGAAACTTCAGCTGAGGTGAAATGATCGCTTCACTCCTCTTCAACGGAGCTTGAGATGAAACAAGGGAGGGATTGGTCGAAGAATATGCTATACTCATTTCTTCAATAGAATGAGTCATCTGAAAATAAACTCACTGTGTCAAGGAGATGAAGTTCAGAAACCACAACTTGGGATCTAATACCATGATAACTTGCTGAAGTTGTTCTCTTGTAATGAATACAAAGAAACACGAAACAGAGAGGTAGAAGAAGGTATTAAGTTCACAAAAGAACCAGCCAAAGTTTATGCTATTCGCACAAACATACATTATAATTATATATATAATAATAATAAAAGATTTTACTACAGAGAAATCACAATCGAAGGGATGCTACCTAATATAATCTTACATATATATATATATATATATATATATATATATATATATATATATATATATTTTCACCAATTTCTTCTCTTGTTTTCTCAGAATAAGCATGGAAAACTTTTCCTTCTGTTATAGTTGATTCTGTTGCTTCCTCTTCTAAATGAAGGATTCTGCATTCTAAAGCAATGGCTTTGGTTGTCTGAATATTATCACCAGTGACCATGCGGACTTGATTTAGGCATCATTTACAACTTGTGTCAGTGCACTGACAACTTCATTGGCATGAAAATTTTTATTTACTCAGAACATACACTAAAACAATATTTTACTAAAATCATACAACAACAATAACAAGAAGCTTTTATCTCACTATGTGGGATCTGCTACTAAAATCATAGTAACCTATAAAATATTATGTACTTTGCACAAAGAATTACACTTCTCACCAATCTAGAGAAAAATGTTAATTACGGAAAAAAAAAGATACATCTCACCATTATGGATCAAGTCAATTCCACGTCCAAGATGTTCAAGGTTTTTTGGATATGAAACAATTATTTCATGAGCTCTTTTGGATTCAGTATTTTGTATAGTAGGTCGTACTCTACAAAAAACTTGGATGTTTCCTTTCAGTTTCGTAGCAGAAAAAGTTTAATAAAAAAATATTTGAATTACTAAAAAATATAAAAATATATTTAAGAAAAATATTAAAATTGTATCATGTAACTTCTTCCTCATATTCTCAACTTCAACAAATTGACTCATTTGAAACTTCAAAAACAACATAAAATAAGTTATATATATGAGATATATGAAAGAGTTTTGTGAAAGCATCAAACCTTGAGCTTTTTGTTTAAATCTTTCAACAGAGAGTTTAAATTTTTTACTTGATTTTCTAAACTTTTTATTTGTTCTCTCTGAGAAAAATATTTCTTCTGATAAAGATTAGTATTAAAAAATATAAGAAAATAAAATGATAAAAGAAAATTAAAGTGCTCCAAATAAATAAAAAATAAAACCTCATACGAATAAGCTAATTTTATAACCGCGGTCATTTTATGATTGATCATTTTAATAAATTCTTTAGCATGCTCCTTGCTTGTTGCAATTCACTTTCTACTTCTTTCCTTTTTGTAAGAAGTAGAAAGTGAATTGCAACAAGCCAAGGTGCACGTTGAAGAATTTATTAAAAAGATCAATCAGAAAATAACCGCGGTTATAAAATTAACTTATATATATGAGGTTTTATTTTTTATTTATTTGGAGCACTTTAATTTTTTTTTGTCATTTTATTTTCTTATATTTTTTAATACTAATATTTATCAGGAGAAACACTTTTCTCAAAGAGAAAAAATTGAAAGTTTAGAAGACCAAATAAAAAATTAAAACTCTTTTTTAAAAAATTCAAATGAAAAGCTAAAGATTTGATGTTTTTACAAAACTTTTTCATATATCTCATATATATAACTGATTTTATGTTGTTTCTGAAATTTCAAATGAATTAACTTATTGAAACTGAGAATGTGAGGAAGAAGTTACATGATACAATTTTGATATTTTTCTTACATATATTTTATATTTTTTAGTAATTCAAATATTTTTTTATTAAACTTTTTTTGCTACGAAACTAAAAGGAAACATTCGAGTTTTTTGTAGAGTACGACCTACTATACAAAAAACTGAATCCAAGGGAGCTGATCAAACAATTATTTCATATCCAAAATACTGAATCCATTTTTTCTGTTGCACACCATTTGAATCCAACCAGCTTGTGCAGCAAGCTAGGACAACCTCACCTGCTCCTTCCAATGCACATGGACTTCCGAGCCTGCCTGTAAAAATAGGCAAGGGATAACAACAGGCCCACAAAGGAAACTAGGAAAAGTATACAAAAATAATATAATATACACACTATAAAGAAAGGGATAAGCAAGAAGCACATTACTATATCAAACTAAATCAACTAATAATCTGCCTACTTTATTACAAGAAAAAAATATACATTAAAAGATCATGGGACCCACAAGTTAACCAATCGTAGTAAAAATCTTTGAGCACAATGATTAAAGGTTCTAATAATTAGATCGATACTCTTATGACCCTAAGATTACAATTAATGTGTCTCCTCTTAAACCCTAAACCCTATTATAACCAAAAATTGGAAGGGAATTAGAAAGGTTTATTTAGAGAAATGGGGTTGATTTGGATTCAGATTTGAGAGAGAATTAGGAAGTTTTATTTAGGGAAAGAGAACTGATTTGAATTCAGATATGGGATGGAGTTAGGAAGGTTTATATATGATTAATTGTGTTGTTTTATTTTCGTTATGCGATTTTGTGTTTTGCAATAATTTTCTTTGGAGTTGTTTCTAGTGACGTCTAGGATTTGTGGAGAGTCAATCTATCGCTCGAATAGTAGATTAACATTTATCTTGGTTTGTTGTGCTAATATCAATAAAATCAGCTCATAATTTCATTCTTTCTCACTAATTTATGCTGTGTTTTCTCTTTGTTATTATTGTTTTTTGGTTGTGTAAAGATCAGATTCCTATCAGTTATCATATCTTCAATATAAACAATTTTAAAGGAAAAAAGCCTTTCTTGTCCTTCTTTTATCTCCCTATTCATTTTCTTCTTTTCCTTTCTCTATGCATTCTTGTTCTGAATTGGCTTGATTTCTGACAAATTGATGGGAATGCCAGAGGGATAGCCTTTGTTTATGTAAAGAGAATCATACGATACTTGGATTTTCAAGAGTAGCAAATTTAAGCTTTTAGATGAGATTCGATTAGGAGGGTTTAATTAGGATTGAATTGGATGGAATCGACTCTTTTCGAATTTTAGGAAAAGGGTTGAATATTTGAATTAAATATGAAATATAAGTTTAGTTTCAAAATAAATTGATTGGTTGAGAAATTTAAAGAGATGATAGGAAAATTTAAAAGATGAAGTGGAAACGGGAGAAAATAGGGGATAGGGAAAGTAGAGAGAGATTGTACAAAAATGCATATTGATGTATATTGCTTCATGGAAGATTAAAGAGAGAAAGCTCATGAAAACTACATTGAAGAGAAATTACTAAAACTAAGTGCAATTACTGAAACTAAGAAATTTAATGAAAGGTGCAAGAGGGAAGAAAATTTTAGGACCAAAATGTAGCAACTGAAAAACTATAGAAATTTAATGAAAATACTAACAAAATAATAGGAAATTACTGAAACAAAGTGCAATAGTAATAGAATTGTTGTTTTGATATTAAATTGACGAATGATAGATTGTGTAATTGTAGATTCCACTAAAATATAGAAGAATTGAAAGAAAACATACCAAATAGCAAATCCTTAAGCTATAAATGTTGAATCTTCAAAACGTTTGAACCATTTAATCCACAAAACAGTTTGTGCAGGTTAATTGTATAGAAACTACCATATCCAACTAAAATTAATATACCCCGTGTTCCACTCTCCATTAACTTTCAGAAACAAAAATTGGTTAATTCCATAAAAAGGTGCTTCAAAGCAATTGAAAAAGAAGCTAAACATCTAAAAATAAGAAATTCCACCAGTCGCTGACCTTTTCTTCTCACGAGTGTTCAATTATAGGGGAGCAGCAGCATGAATTGCTTTAGGCTTTGGCTTGACTTCAACTTCATTAATATTCCGAAGATAGATAGCATCTTGTTCGTGACTATAGATATTAAAAATATAATGTTAAACTCCATGGTGCAAATTATGAGAGATTAAATTAGAAATCATGATCATAATTTCTTAGCTTACGGTATATCTCCCTCTTCAAAAGTGTAACTAGATGCAACGGCCAACAGACGACCATCTTTGCTAAAGGATAATGCTGCTATGCTACATGGGTACTTCGAGTACTGAAAAAAGACATAAGTACAATGGGCTGTTGTTACAACAGTTAAGATTAGTTTCTAGGAGCACTTGGGCTATAAATTACCTGATATAGCCTCTTCTTGTTGTTTCCATCCCAGACATTGACAAAACCATCACAACCTCCAGTGGCAAAGGTCCCATATCTGCAAGAAAAACAAAGAAGTTAATGGACAACCAGTTCGGCCTTTGAACATTGTAGAAGTATTATTCAAAGAAGGGCAGATGAAGGGGTTACATGGGATGGAATGCAATAGCATTAACAGGGTATACAGTGTCCCTTCCAGCCTCTGATTTTCGATGACACTTAAATGCATACCTGAAAATCAAATCATGTTGTCATTAATATAAGTAGAAAGAGAAGAAATTCTATGGAGCTTTGAAGCTGTTCATTACATTCATCCTGCAAGACGATTACAGGATACATAATATAAGCTTATGCAACAATACTCATAGAACATGTTCCAGCAAATTAGCAAACAAGTATTATCTTAAAAAACAGTATTTCCCTTTAACAATGCAAATGTATTACAATTCGCTGAGAAGAACTGAACCATGATCGAAATATTTCAAGCTTTTCAAAGAAAAGAAAGAAAGACGCAAACCAAATAAGAAAACAAAAATATTCCAGATAAAAAAATGCTAACCAAAACAATAGTAGACCCTAAAGACAAATAAAACAAGGCAAGATGCAATTGACATACAAATATACATACAAGGTTAAAACTGCTACCGCTTGAAATAGATTAAGGTAACCATACTTCTTAGATTGGCTTGCCTCAGACAAGCCAAAGAATTCCATAGCAACTCGACCCTCCACGGAACTAAGAGCAAAACCTGAATAAGGTAGCAAGATAGAGAGAGCATAATACCTCAGAAGTAAGATTTTGTAAGCCAGCACAAAATTTAAATGTAAAAAAGAACATAGATGGATATTAAATCCAGATTACTTTTAAATTGCTACAGGGTGGAACATCAAGAGCCTAAGCTGAGTCCAACAGCTTAAACTAAGGGATAAATAAACACCCCTCAATCCAAAAGAAGCTAAGGGGCAAGACTCACTATTAGCATATTAGGAATTGAATTATCAGTGGCATATCAAACAAAATTTTGATTTCCCTGATCTACACTCATGCGAATCAATAAACAAATATAATTAAATTCTGTTCCAATGGCATAATTCGGGAGCTTGCATGGAAGTGTTGACTTGGCTTTGTTTGGAGATATTAAATCAAGTTGATAATATATTTATTCAGTGAAACAAATTTAAATTTCAACTGAAATTGATCTTCGGTTAATATATCTACTAGCTCAGGTTATGAAGAGTTTATAAGTAATGGTCACCTGCATGTAATTGGGAGTTTTTGGCTAGAACAAAATTTATATGCTTCAGTACGATCTCACAAGTGTTAGTTATTCATATAGATCCTTTGAATGTAATAAAAAAGCAACTACGTAATTACAGGAGAAATCATCTCCTTATACTAGCAAGAGGCTTAATTTTTCTTTACTTAAGAAAATTCTTTCTTGTCCATTTCTTCTCCAGAATTTGTTATTGTTTATTTAATGATTTTGATTTTGGTCAGAAAGTCTAATTTTGTAAAAACTAATTTCCTTGCTCATTGATTTCATTTGTTCCAAAGTTTTTTGCAGAAATTATCGATATTTACAGGCATTTTAATGCCAATTAATTTAAACTCCTCTATCACTTATTTTCAAATAAAGAAAATGAGTTGTTGATGTAATTGGTAACTTTGATCGATGAATTCTCTATAAAGCATCATAAGTATCATAATAGTTGCATTAGAAAACATAATCTTAGGTCATTAAACATTACTTAGGTTAAAGTTAAGCATCTATCTTAGGTAAAGCACATAATGTTCCTAAGCTACAAGCTAATTATGCCAAGAAATCTAATCATAGAAAGAACTTTACCTGTACCATTAGGATAGCATCGCACACATCTAGTTTAATATTTCAAGGATGACTCTCTTCGCTGTTTAGGTTGAGACATATTTCTTAAATCATAGACGTTTACATGTCTCCCTGCAGTTGCTACTACAAGGCGATGGCCAACTAAAGAAAGAGAATACACCCGTTTAGTTTGTGGGTATGTTCCAACAAGAGTGTGTTCTGACCCACTTGCACCTCTAGGATCCCAGCATTACAATGTTTTGTCCCAACTGCCAGTAATAACTTGACCTTATACATTAATGAATTTGTATATAAAAATGAATGATGGAAATAAAACTTTGCATAACTGGGCATTCTAAAATTCAGACAATACTTCAACTTGACTTTAACAACATACAAAGTAGAAAAAAAAAATAAAGCAGATGAAAAGAATAAATTTGTAGCATAACATTCCCGAAAAGCCTTACTAACGTCTATCGATCCTATGTCCTTGCATGCAATAGCATCGAATATCTTTATTTACGGCAATGATACCAAGCATACATATGATCAACCTGATAAACTGAGCAGGTATGAAGCAGAGTATATGTACACATATCAATGCAAAATAAAATCTAGAGCCAGATTAGTGTGAATGTCTTCAAAAAAGAACAAAATTTGATGCCAATTGCCAATTAAATAAAAGAAATTCTTGGTTGGAATGGATGAAACAAAAAAAAGTTACATAGCCAAACATCTATATGAGGAAACAAAATTAATCCATGAACAGTTGCAAAATTGATTAAATAATTACAGTGTCACTGAAATAGGAAAATGAAAATGTTGAATGAGTGATGAGAAAACAAAATTAATCCATGAAGTTTTGCATTTTGGAAAATTTTGGAAGACAAAAAAGCTACGAATAGACAAACTATGAGTATTACATGGATACAAAAAGAAATGCAGCCACCAACCTGCAGCATAGGAGTATTCAACACAACGTACTGGAGCATCATGCCGTCCCAAAATATCCTCTTTGCCTGAGCTAAAGACATACCTATTTTATAAGGAAAGAATTATTAGAAAAAGGCCTTTGTTTAATTCTTCTAAGTGGTAGTGACAAAATTCAAATTTTTAAGCATCAAATTTTTTAAGAGATGCAGGAAAATATCTGGGACAAAATCAATAGTGGAAAAATGAAAAAGAAACTGATTCGTTAGACCTACTTTTGCAAAAAAAAAAGAAAAAAATACTAAATAGGATACCAATATCCTGCCCGTGAACTAATCCAAACATTAAAAATAAGAAAAAATCTAACGAATAGTGTTGAGTTTAGGTATAACACAGCAGCAAAGTTTTGAGGCTCGGTCAGCCATTTCAACAAAAACATAAACAGCATTACAACTTCAAGAAATTTCGTTTAGATAAGTCAACAAGAAACATGTTAAGAATATTAAAATGTCCTATATCATTGACACGGACAACGAAACCTAAACCCCAAAATACAATGATATACAGATTGATAAGAGCCGGCATGCTCTACTAGAACATCCCCTGAACCCCTCTTACCTCCGGACAGTGAAATCCGCACTCGCACTGAAACCAGAGGAATCATCGTGGAAGCAGCAGTCAAGAACGGGGCCGCCGTGCATGAACTCGCCCTTGAGCACGTTCGCACTTGCATCGTAGAGACGAACACTCTGCTCAGAAAGAGAAAAACCCTAAAACCACCATCCCGAGGCATTTCGCAATCAGGCTTTGTACAAAAGCAAGAAGAAATTACCTTGTCCCAGGACGAAACGAGGAGGTGGTTACTATTTCTTAAAGCGACTTTCTAATTTAAAAATTAGAATTTTTATACTATAAAGCTTCTTTAATAAGCATTAAGAAAGCTATATCAAACAAAACCCAACTTTTAAATATGAGAATACTTTTTTACTGTTTTGTAAAACTGATTTTTAGTTAAAAAATCTCTTAAAAGTCATTAAAAATCAATAATATAATTATCTCAATCAAAACCTGAATCCAAATTATTGAATGGAATTGTAATTTGGCCTCAACTATTTATAGTTATTTGATATAAGAAAGGCCCAAGGCTTCATTTGATACTATTTTCTAACTGTTTTGTAAAACAACTTTTAAATAAAAATATTTCTAATTAAAAAATTTTTTATATCAAAAATTTATTTTAAAAAGCAATCACAAACAAAGTCTAAGGACAACTTTTTTATTGTTTTCTAAAAATAGCTTTTTAATTTAAAATTTTATTGTATTAAAAAATTGATTTAGAAAACAATAAAAAAACGAACTCAAAACGAAACCTTATGCCTCATTAAGAATAGCTTTAGGCCCCTGCTTTTCATATGGCATCTTATGTGAGATCAGAGGATTTCACTCCTCATGAGTCCGCTAAACATCCAATCAAGACAATATCTACCCTCTCATCAGTTCTTGGAAGATTGTAAACTTATCATTAATTTCCAAAAAACAAAAAACTTTAAAGCTTTAACAATAATGAATCGCCTAATATAAGAATAAAAAAGATACAAATTTTAAATATTCATAATAGCTTTATGCTTGAAGTCCTAAATTTAATAAATTTTAAAAATATTTTATAACAATATTTCTTAAATAAACAAACCCTCGAGCTAACATGTCTAAATCGAGCCTGACTCATTAGGTCCTCGAGATAAAAAAATTATTTTGTGCGGACACCGAATGTCATCCGGAGCTCAACTAGAACGCGCCACATCACTTTTTTTTTCTCGGTACTGGTGTTAGGCACTACTATGTACTGAGTGATGTGGCTCATTCTAATTGGCCTCCGAATCATTTGGTGTCAACACAAAATGATTTCTCCATCGAGAAAACTCAACTCAGAAACCATATATCAAACTAAACTTAAACAAGCTCGTTAATTAACTTTAATCACTAACACCCCAATTTCCTTGTACATTAATACATATAAAAATAATTATTTATTTAATCTAAAAAACAATATCACAAATAATTTATTTATTTATGCTATACAAAAAATTACATTTCCTTCTATATTATAACATATTTGATCTTTATGATATAAAGTTAAAAAAAAAAAAGATTAAATTCAGAAAATATATTGATTCAACCGAAATGTTTAAAATTAAATATCAAACGGCAGATGCTAATTAACAAAATGGAATTTTTTTGATAAGACTATTGTCAAGAAATTTGATTTAGATAAATTTAGAAAATTTTAAATTTATTTTAAGATGAATATAATATAAAATTAATTTATTATTTATATATTATATTCATCCTAAATTTAATTTTTAAATTTTATAATTTTATGATGACCTAATTTTATTAAGAATATCCTTATCCGTTATTTCCACACTAACAAAACGCCCTTGTACGAAAAACCTGCAAAAGGGTAAAAAGGTGAATTCAGTAATTTAAGGTTGATTTCAGCAATGAAGGCTAATAGTAGTTTTTAACATATTTAAGCTGAATAATATCGAAACATTTAGAAAAATATTAAATAGGAAGAAAATTCTTCAACGAATAAGGTAAAATGACAACTTTGTCCTTTCATTCTAAAGGTCTACACCAAACAAGATTATTCAGTTAATTTTGCATAATTATGGTGCAATTTTTGGCTATTTTTCCTCAGTTTTTATTTCATTTCTCATATTTAGTAGTTAATTTTTTCGTTCATTCATGTTTAAAGCATCTTAGACTTTGTGTGGTACAACTTTCTAACTGCTTCTTAAAGTAATTTTTTAGTACACAAATTATAAGAAACAGTAAAAAGTTATTAAGAAGCAGTAAAAAGAGTCGTCCCAAACGAAATATGTGGAGGGCTTAAAGAAAACAATAAGAGATAAAGGAGAAGGAAACACCTACTGGGAGTTGAAAGAAGCCTATGATTGCAGAGGAACTTGTGGTGTTGTTATCAGCTCCTCAACCCTGCACAAATTTGCATGGGAGAAAACCTACAGAAACCACACTTCGTCTCATAAGTATAGTAAGAAGACAACGTAGTTTACATTGGAATTGGTAGAGAAATGAGAGAATGAATAGTAAGGTGCATCTGTGCTTGAAAAGGAAAATTAATTAAGAGTTCTAATCTATGATTGCTACGTTTTAAAAATATTCATTTTCTTTTGGAGTTTGGAATCAAAATGATCATCCAACTCTTTTAAAATAGGAGCCTAGAAAAGATCACATGAATGTACTAATTTGATTCATATTTAAATAGTCAATGAATCATATTAATATTTTTATATAATTGAGGACTACTTTGATCCTTGCGAAAAAAAATTAGGGGATCAATTTGATCCTTTAATCATAGAAGTATAAATGATTCAAACTTTAACACCCTATGATTCACTCACCCTATCATAGTATTATAGCAAATGACTCAATTGAGATAGAATGATTCATACAAGTTCGATTGTCTCTGTGAATAGAAAAAGCGCAGCATGAACATAAAAAGTGTAGAGAGACAAACCGGACGATTCTCCCCGTCGCGTGTCTGCACATAATAATTTTTCCTTTTACTGATGTCATATACATTGAGAAAACCTCCCCCTCTTATGACGATCATCATCAAAATTTGGATTGTTTTGTACAAAAAAACAGAACATTTGTTGCAAAGATACTTAGGGTCTTCTAAAAATGCTTAAAAAGATAGAAATGCCAATGCCAAAATAGCTCATAGCAGCTGTAAGAACAACTAGGCCAGTAAGGTAATAAGAAGACATAAGAAACATACTTGGGTCAGAGGTTATAAGTATGGCAGTTCCATCAAAATTGCAGCTTCCTCCCATCTGTTTCTTCATCCGCCAATAACTATTGAAAGCATATGAAGCATGAGCAATCACGTTATCAGGAAAATAACACTTCCCATTAGGCTTAATCTCTTCACAGTCAGCCCCACCCTCTACACAGGCATAATTTATAGCCTCCTAAGCTTCTCAGCTGGAACCATCGGCTTTGCAACAAACCACAAACCTCCATTGCTCTCTTCCACCTCCCCTGGCTTCAGGTGCGTTTGTAGGGATTTCATCTTCAGATGAATATGGAGAGAAGGACAATGAACTATCAGGCACAGGAGAAAATGATCAGCCATTCTAGCGGCGGAGTTCGAGTATGAAGATGAATATGACGATTCTTTTGACGATTTGGGTTTGAGTGTAGTGGAATCTGGTTTTGAGGATGCAGAAAATTTAAGCGATAGGATTAATTCATCGTCAGGGAAATTAACAGAAACTGATCAAAGTTCTAGTTCAAGATGGAATTCTCAGAAGAAGCCATTGTTTTATGTCAAGGATGGAAAAAGCTACAGCTACAAGGTCCCTGGTTCTGTGGGTGTAGCGAGTGCTAAAGATGCAACTATATGGAATCAATCTCAGAAAGAGCTCATACATGGCCTTGGTCGTGGAGGAAATCTACCTCTTGGAGCTGTTAAAAAATTGGAAGATTCAGATGAATAAGATCAACAAGTCTCCGTTCCTGCAGAAAATTCAGGCAGAGGGAGCTCTGGTTTTCGAGGAAGAGGAGGAGGGAGGAGAGATGGTGGTGGTGGAAATCATTATAGGAAGGACAGTGCAATGAAAAAACATTTTGCAGGGTTAGGTGGCTATTGAATTCTCTCTCTTTCCCTCTATATATTTTTCCTGTTTCTTCTGTAATAATCTCCACTTGGAAAAGAAAGCTGCAGTCTTCAATCTTGAATGCTAATGGAGCAGATACTTTGGGATGATGAGCTTATTTGAGTTCTTTCTGCATCACAGTTACAGAGCATGTAATGAATCTTCTTTTTTCAGTCATTTGGCTTCAGCAGTGGGGATAAAATTGCTGCCATGGGTTGTTTTTGTTCTTATTAAGTTTTGTTTGGGACAACTTTTTTAGTGCTTCTTAAAATAACTTTTTAGTATAAAAAATTTAATTTTTAAACTAAAAAGTTGCTTTAGAAGCGGTAGGAGAGCCATCCCAAGCAGAACCTTAATTTTGTCTGAATGATATTCAATGGATTACAAAAGGAGATCTTTTTGCTCTTTCTGAATGGATTATTTTATCATCAATATCTGACACTTTTGCTATTGTTTTTCTAAAGGTTATGTAACAATTACTTTATAACTCTTATTAGAACAGTATTTTTTTTGTTTAATTTGATGTAATTATTAGAGATTTTTTCTTTTTTAAAAAGACAAATTTCCTAAATTTATTATATTCTTATAGTTCTCATAAAAAAAGTTTTTTTTTTCTTGTCATGACATGCTCTAATTTGCCGATAAATCAGATCCTAAATTATATAGTGATTGGATCTCATGCAAAAAAAGCTGCTCGAAATAGCAAAATATTATTGAGCTAATGGAGAAAAAGACAATAACATCATCATGTGAATTAAATTTCATAGATAACTATGGAAATTTCTCATATAGCACACCCTCTATTTCTCATATAGTCCGGAGATTAATCAGAATGTGTCACATCATTCGGTACATAGCATTAAGTATTGAGCACTGGTACCAAACAAAAAAGTAATGTGGTACGTTATGATTAGTCTCCAGACACCGTCCAAGATCCGCACAAAATAATTTTTCCTATTTTCATCATTACAGCTCGAATGCAGAAGCCACAAAACTATCAGAGAGTCCAGTGCCAATCTTAAAGGTGAGCTTCTCAAATGTTGGCTTCTCAAAGTAGACTTCAACGACGGACAACCATAGCAATAGCTCCTTGGTCTTCACGCCAGTCATCTTCTTCAGCTTATACTTCTCCACGAAGGTTGTGACCTCTGGTGCATAAGACACCGCCCTCTTTATCTGCTTGAAGACATGATCCTTCTTCTTCTTATGTATCAACCATATGTATTACAACATAAATAAATTGTATTTAATATATAAGTGACATGTGGCATTATATGCTTGGTCTAATGTCATTTCTATATCTATATATAGAGTCTTAGCTTGTACCGTAAGAGACCATATCTAATAATTTTTTCCTTGTCTCAAGTTCTTGGTTTCTTCTCTGTTCTCCTTGTCTTTCTTTTATGTTACGTTCTGTTCTTCATGGTATCAGAGCGGGCAAGCTAGTCTGTCGCCGATGGAAAACTCCTCCACCTCTCAGTCCGGCGACCGCTCTGGCTCGGCGACAAGCACTGAAGATCCGCTTATCACCTCCACCCTCAAATTCGTTGTCTCCAACCTCAAGAACATTGTTCACACCCATCTTGCTGCCGACAACTATCCACTTTGGAAGTCTCAGATCGTCAAAGTATTCAAGGCAAATGGCTTTGACAAGTATCTTGATCCAAGAACTCAATCCTATCACTCATCCAACTAGTGGATGCTCACCGATCAAAATCTTGCCTCAGCTCTCTGTTCTACCATATCGACATTCGTTCTTCCATACATAGTAAATCTTGAAACTACTGCCGAAATCTGGATCGATGAATCGATCAAAGGTAATTCAACTGAAAAATGAACTGCATAATGTCGCTCTCAAGAATCGCACAATGATGCAGCTTGTATCGGAAATCAAGTCGATCGTGGATCAGATAGCTGCAGTAGAATCTTCGGTGGACAGTGAAGATGTTATACTATATATCCTGAAAGGGCTTCCAAGCACATATCAATCTTTCAAAATGGCGATCCGCGCAATGATAACTCCTATAAGCTTGGAAAATCTCTACCCCCTTCTTCTCAGCGAAGAAATTCACGTTCGTACCGATACAGAAAAAGATCTCGGATTAAACGATCCAAAACTTTCCTTGTACTCATATTGAGGACGTGGTCGTCGCTCTAGAGGCAGAAATCAATTTCATAACTCGGATACTTCTCAAAGAACCTCCGAAGCATCCAACGTCATCTGCCAAATTTGTTTGAAGAAGGGTCACTCCGCACAAAGCTCTTGGCATCTCCAGAACCTCCGATATACGCCGACCTATCAAAATCAGTCCAAGAAAGCACTTCTTGCAGCCTCAGATCAAATCTCTTCTAACTGGTTCTTGGACTCCGAAGCTACCTCTTATCTAACGAATTCGATGGACAACCTGTCCGTCTCTAACTCATACAACGGATCAGACACTATTACCTTCGGCGATGGACGATCGGTGAACATAAGTCACTCCGGTGATGGACTGTTACCGACCCCATCTCATAAGTTACTTTTATCTCAAATACTACATTCCCCTCATTTTCAATACAATCTTATTTCTATTTCACAACTTACTAAGGATAATCAGATTTCCATCACATTTGATGAATTTGGATTTGTGTTTAAGGACTTGAAGACGCAAATGGTTCTTCTTCATGGGCCCTGTAGCAACGGACTATACTCCGTCTCCAAGTCTACCTCTCAAGCTCTCTCGACAATAGTGAATAAACCTCTGCCTTGGCATAATCGGTTGGGACATCCCAACGATAGAGTTCTGCATTTCATTTATGTAGCTAATAATCATTTACACATAGAAAAGAAAAATTTTAACTGTCATGTTTGAAATGAGTCCAAAGCTCATAAACTCGTGTTTCCTATTTCTATTCATCATTGCAACTCTATTCTTGAATTGATTCCTACTGATGTTTGGGCCCTGCTCTAGTTTTATCGAATCAAGGATACCGTTACTATTTGATTTTCGTGGATGATTTTTCACGCTTCATGTGGGTTTTTCCTATGCATCAAAAATTTGATGTTACTAATATGTTTCTTCATTTTAAAACACGCATAGAAAACTATACCTCTAAGAAAATCAAAACGCTTCGTTCTGACGGCGGCACTGAATTTGTTAATAACGAACTTCACAACTATCTTCGTACTCATGGGATCACTCATCAGCTCTCGTGCCCGTACACTTCCGAATAGAATGGTGTCGTTGAACGCAAACACCGACATATCATCGAGACCACTCGCACTCTTCTCTCCACGACATCTATGCCTTATACATACTGGCCGGAAGCCGTCCTTACGGCGGTTTACCTCATCAATCTCATGTCCTCTACGACTACGCAATACATTACGCCCTTCGAACTGATGCACAATACTTCTCCCAACTATGCCCATCTTCGTGTTTTCGGGTGCGCTTGTTACCCTCTTGCCCCATCTCATAATTGAAATAAATTGCAACCCAAAGCTAAATTATTCACTTTCTTGGGTTACTCTGATCTTCGCAAAGGCTACAAGAGCCTTGACAAAACTACAAACAAAATCACCATATCCCGTCATGTTTTATTCCATGAGAACTCCTTTCCTTTTGCTACCAATGCACTACCTCATAATTCAGATCCTGCAGGTCACCAGTCTGAATTTCTTCTCACGCCCACATCGGCTAATATTCTTTCTCAAATTCCTCCTATCACTCAGCCCACACTGCCTGCTCCGAATACTTCTACCCAGCCTGCCGCGTCAATGCCTAGCCTAAACATTACTTCTCAGACTCCTACGGCGGCACCTACTTCTATCACTCAAACTCACCCTATGATTACCTGTAACAAAACTGGCTCACTGAAACCTATTAATCGTCTCAATATTTCTCACATTCACAACCTCAATTCTCTGCACACTACTCCCAACAACTACACTAAAGCCAACAAATAATCCGAATGGCGTAAGGCAATGGCCACTGAGTTCTTCGCACTACAGCGACAAGGAACATGGAGTCTGGTTCTGCCCCCTCCTACAACGTTCGTTTTAGGTTGTAAGTGGACTTATCAAACGAAACATCACTCCGACGGAACGGTGGCTAAATATAAGGCTCGTTTGGTTGCTCTAGACAATAATCAAGAGTTTGGGCTCGATTACACGGAAACTTTTAGTCCCGTTGCCAAGTTACCTACTATTCGCATTTTACTTGCAATTGCTATTCATCACAACTGGCCTGTGCAGCAACTTGATGTAGCTAACACTTTTTTGCATGGTAATCTCAATGAAACGGTTTACATGTCGCAACCTAAAGGTTTCGAGGACGAGTCCACTCCCGAATATGTCTGTCAGCTTCACAAAACAATATACGACTTAAAATAGGCTCCACGGTAATGGTATAACACATTCACTCAGCACCTACTCTCGCTCGGGTTCACTCAAAGCAATGCTGATCCTTTTCTACAATTATATAAAACTACCACTGTTCAAATCTTTCTCCTAATCTATGTTGATGATATTCTGGTAACAGGCAATGACAGTCAAGCTATTTCTTCTATCATCAATAATCTAAGTCGCAGATTCGAGATGAAGCAGCTAGGCACCATGCATGATTTTCTCGGCATTCACATTCATAGCTCGCCCAATCAATATTTTCTGTCACAGGAACTCTATGCCACTTCTATATTAAAACAAGCTCATATGCTTAACTGCAATGCTCTATCTAATCCCACAACAACGAAATTTCCTCCTGCAATACAGCCCGATCCTGTTCTCAGATCCATCCACGTACAGACGTATCACCAGATCTCTTCAATACCTGACTCTTACTAGGCCGGACATCGCGTTCAGCATAAATCAACTCTCGCAGCATATGTACAATCCTCTTCCTCAGCACGTCTACCTTTTGAAACGATTACTTCGATACATTAAAGGTACAATAGATTACAACATTCTAATTACAAAGTCTAAACTTGATCATACATCCTTTTCAGATGCTGATTGGGCCGGAGATCCTAATACCCGAAAGTCTACATCTGGATATTGCTCCTTTCTCGGACAAACTCTAATCTCTTGGATTGTCAAAAAGCAAAACACAATCGCCCGATCTTCTACAGAATCAGAATACCGTTCCTTAGCAGCCCTTGCATCCGACGTCATTTGGTTGCGACGTCTCCTATCTGAATTTGGTCTTACTTAGAATCAACCTACCGATATGCACTGTGATAATATTTCAGCAATTGCACTCGCTAATAATCCAGTCTTTCACGCTCGTACAAAACACATCGAGATTGATCAAAAATTTATACGGGACCATATCCATCAGCAGAACATCCGTCTTCTTCCCATAAGCACTCTCGATCAAGTTCCCGACATCTTCTCCAAACCGCTATACACTCCACGTTTTCAGCAAATTAGACTCAAATTGACTGTCATACAAATATCCATCAATTTGTGGGGATATTATAGCATAAATAAATTTTATTTAATATATAAGTGACAGGTGGCATTATATGCTTGGTCTAATGTTTTTCCTATATCTATATATAGAGTCTTAGCTTGTACCGTAAGAGACCATCTAATAATATTTTCCTTGTCTCAAGTTCTTGGTTTCTTCTCTGTTCTCCTTGTCTTTCTTCTATGTTATGTTCTGTTCTTCAATATGAAGCCAGCCTCACGGTTATAGTCAAACTCTTCAATGTCCTCCAATGCAAAGAAACCTTTCGGGAGGCAGAGCTCCTCCAACAATTCGATAGACTTCTTTTTGCAAAGCTCATCTCCTTTGTAAATCCCAGCACCTTCGCGGTGGTTTTTGATGGTCTGAGATGCCATTGCTGGACTTAGAAGGCAAGAAAAGCTGGGGAGTTGAGTAATAATAAGCAGATTGCAGAGGAGAGAAGAAGAATGGGTGATTAGGGATTTTAATAGTTTAAGCACTTTAATTAAAAACATTTATTCTTAGATTTTGTTTAGGACGACTTTTTTATTGCTTCATAAAACAGATTCTAGTTTTTGTACTAAAAAATTGTTTAAAAAAAAAAAAAAAAAAAACCAGTTGCAAACAAAGCCTTAGTTTTTTTTTTTGGGAAAATTTGGACTACGTCATTTTATTAAATCAAAGCAAAGAAAAAGAGAACCTGGTTACATATGATCAGAAAAATAAAACGAAGTAGCTAGAATACTAGAGAAAATAAAAATGCAAAGAATCCAAAGAGATACAATCAAATAAAATAAAAACATTATTTGACCACGTAACAACATCACCAAGACATAAATAAGCTCTGAACTCAGGAAGTCCGGAAGAGAATCTGATAACACATATACTTTGGTTGCCCGAAGACCATCTAAGAGGATTCAACGTCAGACTATCATCATCATTCAGGCAATAGAAAACCCTCCAACATTAGCCTGACAAATAATTTGTGCAATCAAATTGCTGGCAAACTTCGTGAAATTGTCAGTAGAAAAAGCTCGAAAGTTGCATAGATGATATCTGTACTAAAAAATACAAAAAAATGTTTCCAGCCAAACAATAAGCATGAAGGGGACTAAAACAGGAAGAACCATTATTTCCATGTAGAGATCTTTATTTTCACAGCTTTTAAAATGACATCACTGTTGACATGCTGCCGTATAAAACAAAAGAAAAAAAAAATTTAATCCACGTACCTGTCCGGCGCCGAATTCAGCACGACGTCGCTTATTTTCCCACGATCTCCGCATAAGGCTCGCACGACGACGTCCTTTCGCTGTCGAATCGGAAGTTACGACATTAGGATTGGAAGCAAGAACGAGAGCTCATTCGCTGTGAAGATAACTTTCTTCCTTTGCGTGCTTCTCCCCCATCCGACTCCATTACCGTCGTTCGACTTCACTCCCTTCGACGACACCTCCTGTAGGATCGAAAGTTAAGACATCTTGATCGGAAGCAAAGGAGCTCGCTCGCTGCGATCATAACTTTCTCCCTCCCGTCGTTTCTCCGACTCCTCAGTGGCTGTTCGACGTAGCTCCTTCGACGAATCGCCCTTCCAGTCGGATCGGACGTTACGACATTTTAATCGGAAGCATCTACTGGAGCTCGCCGGCCGTGAAAGACATCTTGATCGGAAGCAACCAGGGAGCTCGATCGCAGTGAAGGCCATTTCCTCCCTTCGTGCGTTTCTTTGGCCCGCTCTTGTTGCCGGCCGACGTCGTTCCTTCCCGCTGGACCGAAAGTTGCGGCATTTTGATCGGAGCCGCGAGCAGGAACTCGCCGACAGTGAAGGTAACTTTCTCCCCTTCGCTCGTTTGCTCGGCCAAACCCCGTAATGCCGCCGAACCTGAGAGAGAGAGGGAGAGATTTTGTTTTTTTTTATTATTATTATTATATATTATTATCATTAATTAATTAAAATTAATTTTTTTTAATTATACTTAATTAATTTTAAAAGTAATTAATTATATTTGATAATTAATTAAAATTAAATATTTTAATTATATTTAAATTTTTTTAATAACAATTATTTAAAGTTAATTAAATAAATTTTAATTAATTATTTTAATTATAGTTAATTATTATGATTAATAATTATCTATAATTAATTAAAATTAATTAAAATTACTTTTTTTAATTTTAATTAATTATTATTAATTAAAATTAAACATAATTAAGTATTGTAATTAAAATTAATTATTATAATTATAATTAATTATTTTAAATAAAATTAATTAGTTATAATTAATGAAAATTAGTTTTAAAATATAAATAATAATAATAATAATAATAAAAAAATGCTATTCCTCTTGCCTCGATCCTCGAGTCGACACTGCTACCTCGTCGACGACTTCAAGGTATAATTTCTGACTTAAATCCCGTCCTCGACGTTTGCAGCGGACCGGGGAACCACCTATACGCGCTCTTGTAGCACGGTGGGAGGGAGCCCGGTGCGAAGCATATGACGAGGCGGGTAAGCCCTATACACGCTCTTGTAGCGTGGTGGGGACGGTCCTCGACCTCGACCTCGACCTCTACACCGACACCGCCGACGACTGCTACGCAAAGGTATGATGTTCCAAAATCCCATTCTCGATGTTTGCAGCGGACCGGAGAACCACCTATACGCGCTCTTGTAGCACGGTAGGAGGGAGCCCGGTGCGAAGCATACGACGAGGTGGGAGAGCCCTATACACGCTCTTGTAGCGTGGTGGGGAGTCACTGCTGTTCTGGTACGCTACTGCTGTTCTACTGTACGGGTACTGCTGAAGGCCCCATACACGCTCTTGTAGCGTGGTGGGATGAAATTTTGTACGGCCGCGGTGTCCAAGGACACCTACCATACACGCTCTAGTAGCGTGGTGGGAAGGCCCAGCTCCCCAATTTTCCCCCAAAATGGGGGATATGCCGGGGTGCTGCCGAAATTTTCACTGAAATGTACAAAGACTTGAACAATTCGAAGACCTTCTTGGACAACAATATAGAAGACCTGTACTCGAACAATAATACACAGAACTTGAACTAAATGAGCAGAGGACTCATACTTGAACTAAAAGCATAGAACTGGGGCTCAAATGAACAACTATGGACTCAAATTTCTGGACTTTTGAACCTGATTGAACACAAGCAAAGGACCAGAACAAAATGATTTCTAAAGACCAAATTCAAATGAAATAAAATCAAGCTGAAGCCCAATTCAAATCATTTGAACATGAAATTGTACCTATAAAGACTTCAGGAGACTCTGAACAAGCACTTGAACTTGTTCTTGGAACTCGAACTGTGCAACATCAGGGAATCCGAATATAGAACTCAAACTCAAGCTCACTACTTGAACTCAAACTGGAACAAGATGTGGAGAGTAGGGAACTCAAATTGAACTCAAATTCAATCTACAATTTGAACATGAACTATCAATTTGAATATGTGCTTTGAGTTCATATTTGAACTCAGACTATACGACATCAAGTGGGGACTTATAAACTTGATGAATTCAAGTCTGAATGAAATTGAATTTGGATCCAAACACATGCAAAGATCAAAATTTGGATCACACACGGGAAACTCAAACTACAAGACCTCGATGCAGCGAACTCCTACGACAATCTCTACAAAATGCCTGTTGATTGAGATGGCAATACTGGAGACCAGCAATCAAAGATCTGCCCCTACAGCAGGTGCAATCGTCCAACCACCCGAGATTGGTGAAAGGGTGGATATGATGCAGAAGCAATGGGTCTTCTACAAACATTTTCAAGAGATCGTAGAAGACGAAGCAGTCCCCTGTAAATGGATACTTGTGGATAACAACAGTGTATTGAAAGTACAATGAATCACTGTGGACACAAGTACGAATATCACCTACGACAGTGGTGATCAAGAGCTTCAAGTATGTCGAGTACAAAGGCAGCCCGATGTACGAAAAGGACACCCACTGGCAGAAATGAGGGAAATATTTGGACAAATCCGAGTTAAACTTCCCGGTGATCCAAAATCCCTAAATCCAAGAGGAAAACAGTTCTGATACCCACAAATACTGAAAATAACAAGTCTACTACGCCAAAGATCCTGAAGGGAGTTCTTCCCAAATCAGCAGTCTTTGACTCCCGAATCCAGAAAATCCTTCCCCGGTGATTGAGAAAGGGGGAGTCAACATCAAAATCAAACTCCACCGGATCTGCAACACTGATACAAGCAGACAGAAGGCGTCCACGATCTACAATTCACCGACACCGGATCTGCAACATATATACAAGCAGACAGAAGGTGTCTACGATCTACAACTCAACGCCACCGGATCTGCAACATTCGTACAAGCAGACAGAAGGCGTCTATAATTATTTCAAAGTAGCCCTGCACGTGCACCTTAGTTTGTATACACATAGGTACACAAGGGATAAATACAATTTCAATCCGCATGGGCCCCGGCGAGCGTGTTATTGGTACACACACGTGACGTCTAGGGATGCTGCGCGGGTTGACAAGTGAATTCAAGCTCGAATCCGATCCTTCTATACGGATCAATAGAAGTCGACAAGATTCGAATTACCTAACAAAATACACGGTTGTAGCGACCGGTGTATTTGTCTAAATACATTCTTTTTAGGCCTTCAAATCCTAAAATCAAGAGAATTCACTAAACAGAAGGCACAAAGCCTACGAGAAACCCGATCCCCTATCGATAAGTTGATAGGGTCGACAAGGTTCAATCAAATGGAAATGACCCCTAAACACCCCGATGATGGCCGCGTTGATTGAAGATCTCAACCGGAGGGGTTCCTAAATATTCCAAAGCTCCACCCAAATATTCACAAAAATCAAAAAATCCAAAAATCCCTAAAATCCAAAGCTCCACAAAAAGCCCAAATTCTATATATTTAAAATTTGAAATCCAACCATCAAAGGCTTAAAGTAAAATCCATCCACCCTCCGCAACAGTCTGTCGAGGTGGATAAATTCAAATAAACTCTAGCTCACAAAGAGCGAAATGTCTAGTCGAAAATATCACTAGGATTCATTCTCAAACAATCTCTTGCCAGTAAGGACGTGGTACGTGTCCTCTAACCGGCAGTTTCGCCGCCAAATGGCACTGCAGGTAAACAGTTATGACCCGGGGCCCTCTGAACCGAGTGGTTTTGCCGCCAAATGGCACCACAGATACCGGTTATGGCCAGAGCCAATACGTTCCTTATTGGCATCAAATCCTTGAGATATGAATCAATAGGATATGATAGATAGGGCACAAAGCCCTCTGTTAGCTAAGGTGGATTCAAATTTGTCCCCTTAGACAAACATTCAACCCCGGTCTACAAGGTCCCCTTGGACGAAGCAACCCATGGCTGCCGACAAGGATCCTTCTGTCAGGTTGGGTCGACTACCTCCTCTGACTAAGTAGACCAGGGACCACGATGGCCCGGGACGACGGAACCATGGGATCTTGATCGGGTCCATCATCCATTCCCCCACCATCCGCTTTAAGTGCTAGAGGGTGCAATTTCTATTTTAAATATAAACTTCCCAAATTCTCAAATCCAAATCCAATTTTCAATACCTAAACCCATTGCTGCTGCTATATGCCAGATAACACGTATTCTATACGTATCTGATCAACGACTAGCCTTAATCGAAAGTTCTCTCCCGTGATCGGGAGGGGTAATTAACTATAGGGGCTTGCGCCTATAGGAAACCAGAACTCAGATCATAAAGTCCTCACAAAATGAGGGCGAAATCTCTGGGTAGTGTCTTATCTACAAACCCATCTGCCTTCCAAAATTTGCCCCGGAACTTAGTCCGTTAAAACTCCCTCGCCGAATAAGAAAAGCGATGCGGAGGCCGGGGCCGAATTTTCGGAGCCCACAGATTTCTGGCGACTCCGCTGGGGAATGGTTTCTCTTTCCATCTCTGGCTAGTCACTTATACGCTATAGTAGCAGCTAATCTATACTGAGTTCTATACGGTGAACATCAGGATGTGACATTTGATTTTTATGTCCAAAGATCCATTACTGAAAGTTCCTGAAAATGAATCTTTTAAATAAGATCAATGGAAATTTGTTTAGCAGGATTTTTAATTCCATGCTAACTTTCCTGCTTCTACTGTTGGTTCTGCGTTATTTCTTTGTTATGAAAGCGTGGGGGTGATGTATCAATTCTGATCACTAACTCCTGTCTTTCATTTTTGTAGAATGGAAATGCAGGACACCCCAATGACCGTCCAATTGGGACGAGGAGCCAGAATTCAACTGGCGAATGCTGTCATTGAAACTGGAAATACTGGAGCCACCATCCACTTTGGTGGGCTCGAATTTTCAGCAGCTACTGCAAAGGCTGCAGCCGTTCCTGTGTACGGCGTAAACTCTGAAGAACCTTCTGGAAGGTCCCACTCTGAAAGGACTACTGTCAGAGGTGCTGCCCAAGGAAGAACATCTGTATTTGAAAGACTATCCCAGCCTGAGACCCTTACTGCAAAGAGGGTTGTTACTGGAAGAAATGTTTCTGTGGTGACTGCTAACACCACTAACCTGCCCAGAGAGCCTGTTGCACCTGGGAGGTATGAAACTGAAGCTTCCTCATCTGGAGGAAGGCTTACTAGAAGGCAAAGGAGGAAGAGAAATGCAGAGCTGCGAGCTCAGCAGTTACCTGTACCAGTCCATCCCTCCAATCTGCCAGCACCAGAATCAGAGATCAATATTCCCACTCAAAATAAGTTTTCTAACCTAAAGTGGGTAAAGAGAAATAGCTCATCTGGTGAGCTTAAGCAATCCTTCTGGGAGCGTCGACCTGAAGTTCCAGCCCCTCAGAAGATAAGAGAGCCCGAACGTCTGTCTGCCCGGGTACACCGTGTACTGAAGACAGTCAAGGAGAAGGGCTTAATGAAAAAGAAGTTTCAGAGGCCACTGATTGTTGAGGCCCGAAGAACTCCTCCAAGAGAGAGGCTATCGTCTGTTGTGATAGCCAAACAAAGAAATTACCAACGCCAAGTTCCGCGGGAAGCACATCGGGGCGTGACACTTGGACCACATGTCCAAGAATCCGTCGCCGAAAGGGCCCAGCGGAAAGGCAAACAAGTTTGGAGGCCGAAGCCTCGAAATGAAAAGTTCTTTGAAGAAAAAGATAGACCATGCGTGACATCCGGAGCTGTCTACCGGAAATCCGCCCCTACTAATAGAACTCGTCAGAAATGGGTCCAAAAGAAGACCCATAATGACGACAATTATATGGACGGTCGACATCCTGGAGAGTCTTCCAGGAGATCCCGTCATTCTCCTACTTCAACCAAAGAGGAAGTTCACTTCGATCGTAGTCCACGGGTTGAAGAAATACTCATTCCAAGTCAAGAACCTGAAATTCAGTGGCGCCGCCGCTCAGAAATTCAGGTGCAAAAAGATGAAGAAGACTATGGTGATGAAGATACTATGGAAATTGAGGTGGTTTGTATGGTCAGTCACGTCGATGTTGAAGAGGAAGATGATGGTGATGAAGAAGACCAACAATCACAGCCACGCGTACGTGCTTATCGACGTCGCCACAGGGCTAGATCTATTGCCAGTCGAAGTGCTCGTTCCTCAGAAGAAGGAGATGAAGAAGAAGAAGCGGTCGGAGAAAACCCCTTCGCTGACGAAGACATCACACTCGCTGAAATGAGAAATCAAATGAGGCGACAGATGCGAAGGAAAGACAGAGAGATCTCTCAGTTAAATGATAAAATGACTGAGATGATGACTCAGATGACGGCTATGATGGAGATGATGCAGAAGACCACTTCTGTGGGTCCTGCACTGGTTCAGCCCGTCAACCAAGCTGCTAATTCTCAAAACCCTCAAGCGCCTCAAGCCTCAGGAGTGAAAGGTGTACTTGAAGGTGGCAAAGAAACTAATGATCCAACCCGCCAGCGTACTCCACAAAAAGTGGTGAGTGCCTCTGAGCCTGTAACTACAGCACAGCTTGATGGCTTAATTAGCGAAAAGATTAAGGCCATTATAGCGGCTGAACAGGCAGAGAAGTTGGTAGGCAAAGGTCGTCCGTACCCAGCAGAGTACGATCAGGTGTCATATCCAAAGGGATATTCTGTACCGAAGTTCAATATCTTCGATGGAAATAAAAATCCCAGACAACACCTGGCGCAGTTCAAAGCAACCTGTGGAAATACAGGAGGTAATGATGCTCTGCTATTCAGGCAATTCGTAAGCAGCTTGAGTGGGACTGCTTTCGAATGGTATGCCGAGCTGCCAAATGATTCTCTGAAGACCTTCGCAGAATTAGAGGCCTTGTTCGTGAAAAGATTTGCCAGTGCAATAGAGAAGACTACCATTGCTGATCTTGCCCTTGATAAAAGGAGAAAGGATGAATCAGTAACAAAATACATAACACGCTGGCGCAATCTCAGCATGAAGTGCGAGCAGCAATTAGAAGAAGAACATGCAGTTCAACTGTTGATGGGGAACATTGATGATAAAATGCAACCCTTCTTATGTATGGCTTCAATCACCACCTTCCAAGATCTGTTGGATAGGGTGGCTAAGTTTGAAAAGTTGAACATGTCGAAGTCAGAAAATCTCGCTGACAGACCCAAAAAGGCTAAAGCTCCTGATGCTAGGAGAAACGATGTCTACTCTGCATTCCCTTCCAGATCTGATAAAGGTAAACGGGCAGTGTATAATGTGGATAAAGGAAAACAGCCGATGCAATATGAAGAAAAATCAAAGCAGTCTTACAATTCAAATCCTCAGCCAAAATTGGTACTTGGAGGAAACGACAAACCTCGAGCCTTTCCTAGTGGAGGAGAGCGCCATAGACAACCCACGGGAACTGGTGATAGAACGTTCCCTTCCCTCAAGGAGAAAATGAATAAAGAATATTCATTTAAAAGGGAGAGTGTCGCTAAACTATTTCGACAAGCACTCAAGAACGGTCTAGAATTGCCAGAATGCAAAAGACCTGAAGAGTCCAAACACAGTGGCGACTCAAACTACTGCCCATATCATCGAGTAGTTAGTCATCCAATTGAAGATTGTTATGTCTTCAAAGATTGGTTAGAAAAGATGTACAAGAGGGGAGAACTGACATTATCAGATAATGTGTTGGTTCGTCCCAGAAAAGAATCCACCCGGGTAGTCACATCCTCTTCCGTACTCCCGCTTAAAGAAAAAATGAAAGAACCTATTCAAGTTGAACAATGGGAGACTGTGGTCTCCAAGAAGACAACAAAAATGTTGAAACAGCTAGAAGGAGTTCCAGGTGTCAAGTGGAAGTCTCCTACTGAACCGGTGCTGAATCTAAAATGGTTGCCTATGTCACAAGCATCCACTTCTAAACAGCAACCTGGCCAAGCTAGCTCATCCAAATCCGGTAAAGCAAAGCCAAAGTCTTCTAAGAAGAAAGTCAAGTTGAAGAAGCCTATGGCGAAGAAGACTGCAACTCAAAAGGCTATTGATAATTTGGGTGAATATTACCAAACTGTCAGGAGGCCTATTAAGCTCGGTGATTTTATGAAAGAGCTTAAAATAGATGAAAAGGAGGAAGAAGCTGATGATGAATCTCTTCCTACGGAGATATGTCGAGTCATCTCAACGACTTTAACAATATCAGAAAGGGAGAAATACGCTAAAGAAGCGGCCCCTGAATTTTGTCTGATGGTGTCATCAATGGAATTCAGTTCAGAAGATTTATATTTTCCAGATGATGAAGATTCAGACCCAAGCATAGAATCAAAAATGAAACAAGTGAAGTTGGGAGACGATTCCGAGTCTACAGATGAATCCCCAGACACAACAATGGCTGACTCTGAAGAGAATGCTTCATCAAACAAGTCTGAATCAGATGAGGTGGCCCAGGTGCAGTTAAGGAGTGGCAAAGTACTGCCGCCTCCACCAAAGAAGGGGATTCCTAACAAAGATAAAGGAAAAGAGATAATTATCAATGAAGATATTATCTTAAATGACTCCAAGAAGAAAGAGACTTCATCTAAGGGGATAGATTACAATATCTTATCTCACTTACGGAAGATCCCAGCACAACTCAGCATATATGATGCCCTCTTGATGTCTAAAGACCTTCGAGAAACTTTGATCCAAGCTCTCAGAGACCCCGAAAGATATGAAGCATATTTTGCTGAACGCAATTTGACTGAAGTCTTGCAAGCTCGAAATGAGCCCCTCATCACTTTTGCTAATGATGATATGATGCTTGGAACGGCAGATCACAACCGTCCTCTGTATGTTACGGCAGAGAGCGACGGTATGATGATCAGTCGAATTTTGATTGATCCCGGATCTTCCGTAAATCTTATGAGCCTTAAGGCACTGAGATCCCTCTGCCTCGATGTGGAACATCTTGGGCAAGACAAGTTGATGGTGCATGGTTTTAACGAGAAAGGGCAGAAAACTCTTGGTTCGTTTATGCTTCCTCTTGTATTTGGGGAACTCCATACGGAAGCTAAGTTTCATGTGATTGATGCGGACACCTCATTTAAGGCGCTATTGGGTCGACCCTGGCTGCATGAATACGGCGTTGTCCCTTCAACATTACACCAGTGCATGAAGTATCTCAGAGAAGGAGAAGAATTCAGAATTTCTGGTGATATTCAGCCCTTTGCAGTACATGAAGTAACAATTTATGAAGATGCAAAGTACTTCATGCCAAAGAAGCAAAAGTCGTCAAGTTCTCTTGAGGCTAGAGCATCAAATTCTAAGGCTGCAAAGAAACCCAAGCAAGAAGATGAGAAGAAGCGTGTAGGAAGAAAGAAGGCAGCGCCGACTCTTCCAAAATCACAAATCATTCCTAAAGAAAAGAAACATGTACCTCATCTTGGGAGTGACACGGATGAAGATGATGTTACTCCTGTCAAATCTCGAAAAGTATGCCAGTCCACGGACGAATGGAGTAGGCAGATTGAATTTTCAAATGATGATTATGACTACGACTCAATCTATATGAATTCAGTGCAGAGTGTGTTCTCCAGAAGAATAGACAGTCTGTTAATTTCAGACAGCGTACTCGTAGTCACACGTGTTCCCTTGCAACATTTCAAGGAAATCATTTCGCGCGAGGTTCATAAAATTGAAGAACTCTCCACTCTTTATCTGCCTCCTCGTAAAAAAGGGATTGTGCCAAAGAATGTGCTATATTCTACGGGAGTTCGTGAAGAGGAGAATCATGACTGGGATTGCATGCTCCTCGACTCCGAAGAATTATTTCCTACGAGGCTACCCAAATTCAATACCAAAAATATTCAAAGAATGCTACGAAAGCAAATCAATATTCCTACTACCAAACGACAGCTCCGTACAAGCTTGGGCCTCTGGTATGGGAGAAGTCCGCGTCCATTACGACGAAAGGATATAGATGCATATAAAGGCATCGGGTTCATCAAACGAAAATTCCTCCAGAAAGAAACTTGCCGGGCAATCACATGCATGGAAGTTGAATCCGAGGATGATGGTGTTGAAGAAACATACGAAACCAATGCTTATGATGATAAACCCGTAGAAGCTGAGCCTGCACCAGAAGAACTGGAAGATGGTGGACAAGCTGCTACGATGGACGAGCTCAAAGAAGTCAACTTGGGAACTGAGGAGGACCCTCGACCAACCTTCATTAGCTCTCTTCTACCAACAGATCAAGTAGAAGAAATAAAAGAGTTACTATGTGAATTCAGGGACTGCTTTGCCTGGACATATGCTGAGATGCCTGGCTTATCCCCTGATGTGGCAGTTCACAGATTAGCCATCAAGTCTGATGCAGCACCCGTCAAACAAGCTCCAAGGAGAATGAGATTGGAGATTGAAGAGCAGGTGATTGCAGAAACGAAGAAGCTCATAGAAGCAGGCTTCATTCGAGAAGAAAAATATGCCGACTGGATTGCCAATATCGTCCCTGTAAAGAAGAAGAATGGCCAGATTCGTATCTGCATCGACTTCAGGGACCTCAATAAGGCATGCCCGAAAGATGACTTTCCGCTCCCAGTATCAGAACTTCTAGTTGACAACACTTCCAACTATGATATGTTCTCCTTTATGGACGGATCGTCGGGCTACAATCAAATTAAAATGGCGCATGAAGATGAAAGACATACATCATTTAGAACGCCTATAGGCATATTCTGCTACACAGTTATGCCATTCGGCCTGAAGAATGCTGGTGCCACATATCAACGGGCTATGACTCGTATATTTGATGATTTGATTCATCAGAAGGTCGAATGCTATGTAGATGACTTGGTCATTAAAAGCATAGGTCGAAAAGACCACATTCATGACTTGAGGATCGTGTTCGAAAGAATCAGAAAATATGATCTGAAGATGAACCCTCTCAAGTGTGCATTTGGGGTATCCTCAGGGAAATTTCTGGGATATGTTGTTCGACATCGAGGAATCGAAGTCGACCCCAACAAGATCAAGGCGATCGTGGAGATGCCACCTCCAAAGAACCTTCGTCAACTCCGTTCCTTACAAGGACAACTGGCTTTCATTCGGAGATTTATATCAAATCTATCGGGTAGGTGCCAGCCATTTTCAAAGCTAATGAAGAAAGATGTCCGTTTCAAATGGGACGCAGAGTGCCAAGAAGCATTTGACAGCATCAAAAGATATCTGTTGAATCCTCCTATTCTCGCGGCGCCAATTCCGGGAAAGCCTCTTATACTGTATACGGCAGCACTAGAAGAGTCCCTCGGAGCATTATTGGCCCAGCATAATGAAGAAGGCAAGGAGAATGCACTCTACTACATCAGTCGGAGGTTGATAGGAGCAGAAATCCGCTACTCTCCAATCGAGAAGCATTGCTTGGCCCTGATCTTCGCAGTGCAGAAGCTCCGCCATTATATGTTGTCTCACAAAATCACCTTGATATCAAAGATCGATCCGTTGAAGTTCTTGATGACAAGACCGGCGTTGACAGGTCGTTTGGCAAGGTGGGCAGTGATACTCCTGCAGTTTGATATCACATATGTCCCTCAAAAGGCAGTGAAAGGGCAGGTGTTAGCAGACTTTCTTGCAGCACATCCTATCTCTGCAGATTCACCGCTCAACGATGATCTACCTGACGAGCAGATCATGAATGTTGAAGAAAAGGAGATGCTACGAGTATGGGAAATGTACTTTGACGGAGCATCGTCAATCAAGCGTGCTCGGCCTCCAAATCTCGAAAAGGCTCAAGCCGGAATTGGAATCATTTTCGTAGCACCCGAGGGAGGCATAATGAGATTTTCGTTCAGTTTGACTGAACCTCGGACCAATAATGAGGCTGAATATGAAGCCCTAATAGCAGGATTGGAGATTGCAATCGATGTCCGAATTCAAAATCTCCAAATCTTCGGTGATTCTCAACTTGTTGTAAATCAAGTGCTGGGAGTTTACAAAATCACCAAGTTCGAGTTGGCATGTTATCATCGGCGAGTTCTTGAGCTTATGAAGCAAATTCCAGTTGTCAAACTAACTCAAATTCCCCGAGGTCAAAATGGCAAAGCTGATTCTCTTGCTAAATTGGCTAAAGAAATGGCGAATATGGACGACGAATGGCCTATAATAATTATGGTGCACAATCGACGGATCTTAGAGCCAGCATTACTACAATTCCCGCAGGCAGAGGGAATATCAAATTCAAGCCAGCAGGATACAACTCCAGTTGATCCTCAACCTCCCCAACCAGTTGATCTCGAAGATCAATTTGAAGAACATCAAGTTCCTAAGAAAAGACGAAAGGCCAGTCAAACTTCAGAATCATGGTGGCATTGTCTAGATGTCGAGGAAGAAGATGACTGGAGACTGCCTTTCATTGATTACTTTAAAGAAAGTAAATTGCCAACAGACAAATCACTAGCTGCTCAAATCAAGAAGAGAGCGCTACGATATGCATTTGTCAACAACACATTGTATCGACGTGCTTTCGATCAAATGTGGCTAAGGTGCCTAGGGACCAAAGAAGCTGATAAAGTTGTGGCAGAAGTTCACGAAGGACTTTGTGGAGCGCACCAATCAGGTCCTAAAATGGCAGTCAAAATCAAAAGAATGGGCTACTATTGGCCGACCATGGTCAGGGATTGTATCAATCATGCTAAGAGGTGTCATGAGTGCCAGATTCACGGTGATGTTATACATCAACCGCCTAATCCACTGCACCCTACAATAGCGTCCTGGCCATTTGAATGTTGGGGTACTGATGTTATCGGGCCGATAGATCCGCCGTCATCAGCAGGACACCGCTTCATCTTGGCAGCAACCGACTACTTCTCAAAGTGGGCAGAAGCAGTCCCATTTAAAGAAGTTACGTCCGAGCATGTGATCAATTTCTTCACCCATAATGTCGTCTACAGATTTGGTGTGCCACGCCGCATAATCTCAGACAACGGAACTGCTTTCAAGAGTACAAAAATCTATAAGTTCGTTGATCGGCATAAAATTGATTGGCGGTACTCTTCCATTTACTATCCAAGAGCAAATGGCTTAGCTGAAGCCTTCAACAAAACACTGGTGAAATTGCTAAAGAAGATTCTCTCAAAGAACAAAAGAGAGTGGCATACGAAGATGGCAGAAGCGCTATGGGCGTATCGTACAACTTACAAAACGCCAACCAAAGCCACTCCTTACTCTCTAGTATTTGGAGTTGAGGCCGTACTGCCACTAGAAGTTGAACTTCCATCTCTTCGAGTTGCTGTCCAGAATGAGCTGACTCAAGAACAAAATGCTCGTCTAAGAATGGAGGAGCTTGATGCACTCGATGAAATCAGGTTACAAGCTCAGCAGAACCTGGAGATCTATCGAGCAAGAATGACAAAATCCTTTGATCGAATGGTGCGTCCTCGATCATTTCAAGAAGGAGAATTGGTCCTGGTGCAGAGAAGGCCAATAATCCCGCATAGAAAAATCGGTGGCAAATTCGTATCCAACTGGGAAGGACCTTTCGTCATCGAGAAGGTATTTCAAGGAGGAGCTTATCAACTTATCGATCTGAATGGTCAAAGGCCCATGCCGCCGATCAATGGTCGTTACCTGAAGAAATACTACGCATAAAATGCTATGTTTAGTGTATTATGCTTTCATGTCTGTTTATTAGCATATATATTCCATGTTTTAAAACTCTCTTATGTTATGAGAATACATTTCAAAATCCTCCTGTTAGGCTGGGGGCATTTTAAATATTTATTCGGGTCGACATCGCGCTGCGTGCCGAGATCCCCGAATAAATATTTAAAATTTCAAGATTCCAATTCTATTCTGCCCTAAAATGTCCCTGTGAGACAGGGAGCATTTTAAATATTTATTCGGGTCGACATTGCGCTGCATGCCGAGATCCCCGAATAAATATTTAAAATTATCAATTCAAATATTTCTTTTGTGCTGAAAAATACAAATACTTGTTTTCCAAAGTATATACAGGTGATCTCTCAAAAGATCGAGACACCTTCTCCAACAAACCAAGATTCAAAAGTCAAGAAAGAGACTTTTGAAACTACACACTCCTACAAAATTGAGCCGAAAAAGCTTGAAGTCTTTCAACAGCCTGAAGCTTAAGGTTCGAAGGGGTGTAAAAGGTCGAATCCAACAAGCCCAAATATGGCCGGATCGCTGGCAGCTCCGTCTACTCAACAAGCCATAAGAAAGGCCGTAGTAGCGGAACCCCCACTTCGTCAACCCGTCAGTAAGGACTGAAGGAAGAACGAAGGCAATTTTGACTTGACAAGTTCAAGTGATCGTAGTCTACAAAATTCTCTCAAATAACTGGAGAATCAAAGTTTCAGTGGGAAGAATGAGTCTCGAGCAACTACTGAATGTTCGTAGTCTCCAAAATCTAAAAAACCATGAAGGATGACTCCAAATCTGTCAACTTCAGCAAAATCAGCATTGGGAAGCGCAATTCCCATAGCTCAAGTCTGAAGTCTGAATGGGTGTAAAAGGTCGGATCCAACAAGCCTAAATATGGCCGGATCGCTGGCAGCTCCATCTACTCAACAAGCCATAAGAAAGGCCGCAGTAGAGGAACTCCTATCTCAGCAACCAGAGGACGAAGAGCTGTCAAATTCCAGCTCCCCCGATCTGATGAACTCAAGTAACTCAGATTAAAGTCTTCTCAAATGGTTAAGGATCAAAGATACTACCTACACTCGGTACTATCAACTGAATCCAAAACCTACAAATCCTTCAACAAATCCGTCAAGCACAAAGCAAGGATCGAAGAAATTTTCTTCAACAAGTCCACCAAAGCACAAAGCAAAGGACCGAAGAAAATTATCCAAAGGTTCATGAAAAGCCTTAGGCAGAACTAATTGGATTCCGTCATCAACAAGTCCGCTATGCATAAAGCTCTGGACCGATGACTTTTCGCCATCGACCTAATACAAGCCTAAGGGTTTAGGTCATTGGCATCTACTCCTTCATCAAGCCCGCCAAAGCTAGAAGCAAAGGGCAGAAGAAATACAAAATTTCTGACAAGTCAGTAAAGACAGATCAGACAATCCTTCACCAAGTCCGCAGCACAAAGCACAGGACAGAAGGATCAAAATCTCAGGACTCAAGCAAAAGTTGCAGATTGAGCACCTTGATGACATCTACAAATGTCCCTAAAAGACTGGGGGCATTTAAATATTTATTTGGGTCGACATCGCGCTGCATGTCGAGATCCCCAAATAAATATTTAAAATTTCATCAAAATACAAGCATATGATAGAAAAATCTTGAGCATATGCTATCCACTAACGTCAATCTACAAAGATAAGATATCAACCATCTATGGATACATTCAAGATAGCAGTGGAGAAAGAGAGTAGTGTGACATCCAAGCAAGATTTTGGAGATCCACTAAAAGAGAGTAGTGTGACATCCAAACAACTTTTGGAGATCCACTAAAAGAAAATCTCAGTGTGTCATCCAAATAAATTTTGGAGATCCACTAAAAAAAAAAAAATTTAGTGTGACATCCAAACAAATTTTGGAGATCCACAAAAAGATAGTAGTGTGACATCCAAGCAAATTCTTGGAGATCCACTAAATGAAAATCCTTGTGTGACATCTAGAATAGATATCTAGAGATCCACAGGGTCAATCAGCATGCAACAAACGTGGCCCGCTCCAGACGCCTACCACATTTGTTGGGGGGCATTTGTTGACATGCTGCCGTATAAAACAAAAGAAAAAAAAAATTTAATCCACGTACCTGTCCGGCGCCGAATTCAGCACGACGTCGCTTATTTTCCCACGATCTCCGCATAAGGCTCGCACGACGACGTCCTTTCGCTGTCGAATCGGAAGTTACGACATTAGGATTGGAAGCAAGAACGAGAGCTCATTCGCTGTGAAGATAACTTTCTTCCTTTGCGTGCTTCTCCCCCATCCGACTCCATTACCGTCGTTCGACTTCACTCCCTTCGACGACACCTCCTGTAGGATCGAAAGTTAAGACATCTTGATCGGAAGCAAAGGAGCTCGCTCGCTGCGATCATAACTTTCTCCCTCCCGTCGTTTCTCCGACTCCTCAGTGGCTGTTCGACGTAGCTCCTTCGACGAATCGCCCTTCCAGTCGGATCGGACGTTACGACATTTTAATCGGAAGCATCTACTGGAGCTCGCCGGCCGTGAAAGACATCTTGATCGGAAGCAACCAGGGAGCTCGATCGCAGTGAAGGCCATTTCCTCCCTTCGTGCGTTTCTTTGGCCCGCTCTTGTTGCCGGCCGACGTCGTTCCTTCCCGCTGGACCGAAAGTTGCGGCATTTTGATCGGAGCCGCGAGCAGGAACTCGCCGACAGTGAAGGTAACTTTCTCCCCTTCGCTCGTTTGCTCGGCCAAACCCCGTAATGCCGCCGAACCTGAGAGAGAGAGGGAGAGATTTTGTTTTTTTTTATTATTATTATTATATATTATTATCATTAATTAATTAAAATTAATTTTTTTTAATTATACTTAATTAATTTTAAAAGTAATTAATTATATTTGATAATTAATTAAAATTAAATATTTTAATTATATTTAAATTTTTTTAATAACAATTATTTAAAGTTAATTAAATAAATTTTAATTAATTATTTTAATTATAGTTAATTATTATGATTAATAATTATCTATAATTAATTAAAATTAATTAAAATTACTTTTTTTAATTTTAATTAATTATTATTAATTAAAATTAAACATAATTAAGTATTGTAATTAAAATTAATTATTATAATTATAATTAATTATTTTAAATAAAATTAATTAGTTATAATTAATGAAAATTAGTTTTAAAATATAAATAATAATAATAATAATAATAAAAAAATGCTATTCCTCTTGCCTCGATCCTCGAGTCGACACTGCTACCTCGTCGACGACTTCAAGGTATAATTTCTGACTTAAATCCCGTCCTCGACGTTTGCAGCGGACCGGGGAACCACCTATACGCGCTCTTGTAGCACGGTGGGAGGGAGCCCGGTGCGAAGCATATGACGAGGCGGGTAAGCCCTATACACGCTCTTGTAGCGTGGTGGGGACGGTCCTCGACCTCGACCTCGACCTCTACACCGACACCGCCGACGACTGCTACGCAAAGGTATGATGTTCCAAAATCCCATTCTCGATGTTTGCAGCGGACCGGAGAACCACCTATACGCGCTCTTGTAGCACGGTAGGAGGGAGCCCGGTGCGAAGCATACGACGAGGTGGGAGAGCCCTATACACGCTCTTGTAGCGTGGTGGGGAGTCACTGCTGTTCTGGTACGCTACTGCTGTTCTACTGTACGGGTACTGCTGAAGGCCCCATACACGCTCTTGTAGCGTGGTGGGATGAAATTTTGTACGGCCGCGGTGTCCAAGGACACCTACCATACACGCTCTAGTAGCGTGGTGGGAAGGCCCAGCTCCCCAATTTTCCCCCAAAATGGGGGATATGCCGGGGTGCTGCCGAAATTTTCACTGAAATGTACAAAGACTTGAACAATTCGAAGACCTTCTTGGACAACAATATAGAAGACCTGTACTCGAACAATAATACACAGAACTTGAACTAAATGAGCAGAGGACTCATACTTGAACTAAAAGCATAGAACTGGGGCTCAAATGAACAACTATGGACTCAAATTTCTGGACTTTTGAACCTGATTGAACACAAGCAAAGGACCAGAACAAAATGATTTCTAAAGACCAAATTCAAATGAAATAAAATCAAGCTGAAGCCCAATTCAAATCATTTGAACATGAAATTGTACCTATAAAGACTTCAGGAGACTCTGAACAAGCACTTGAACTTGTTCTTGGAACTCGAACTGTGCAACATCAGGGAATCCGAATATAGAACTCAAACTCAAGCTCACTACTTGAACTCAAACTGGAACAAGATGTGGAGAGTAGGGAACTCAAATTGAACTCAAATTCAATCTACAATTTGAACATGAACTATCAATTTGAATATGTGCTTTGAGTTCATATTTGAACTCAGACTATACGACATCAAGTGGGGACTTATAAACTTGATGAATTCAAGTCTGAATGAAATTGAATTTGGATCCAAACACATGCAAAGATCAAAATTTGGATCACACACGGGAAACTCAAACTACAAGACCTCGATGCAGCGAACTCCTACGACAATCTCTACAAAATGCCTGTTGATTGAGATGGCAATACTGGAGACCAGCAATCAAAGATCTGCCCCTACAGCAGGTGCAATCGTCCAACCACCCGAGATTGGTGAAAGGGTGGATATGATGCAGAAGCAATGGGTCTTCTACAAACATTTTCAAGAGATCGTAGAAGACGAAGCAGTCCCCTGTAAATGGATACTTGTGGATAACAACAGTGTATTGAAAGTACAATGAATCACTGTGGACACAAGTACGAATATCACCTACGACAGTGGTGATCAAGAGCTTCAAGTATGTCGAGTACAAAGGCAGCCCGATGTACGAAAAGGACACCCACTGGCAGAAATGAGGGAAATATTTGGACAAATCCGAGTTAAACTTCCCGGTGATCCAAAATCCCTAAATCCAAGAGGAAAACAGTTCTGATACCCACAAATACTGAAAATAACAAGTCTACTACGCCAAAGATCCTGAAGGGAGTTCTTCCCAAATCAGCAGTCTTTGACTCCCGAATCCAGAAAATCCTTCCCCGGTGATTGAGAAAGGGGGAGTCAACATCAAAATCAAACGCCACCGGATCTGCAACACTGATACAAGCAGACAGAAGGCGTCCACGATCTACAATTCACCGACACCGGATCTGCAACATATATACAAGCAGACAGAAGGTGTCTACGATCTACAACTCAACGCCACCGGATCTGCAACATTCGTACAAGCAGACAGAAGGCGTCTATAATTATTTCAAAGTAGCCCTGCACGTGCACCTTAGTTTGTATACACATAGGTACACAAGGGATAAATACAATTTCAATCCGCATGGGCCCCGGCGAGCGTGTTATTGGTACACACACGTGACGTCTAGGGATGCTGCGCGGGTTGACAAGTGAATTCAAGCTCGAATCCGATCCTTCTATACGGATCAATAGAAGTCGACAAGATTCGAATTACCTAACAAAATACACGGTTGTAGCGACCGGTGTATTTGTCTAAATACATTCTTTTTAGGCCTTCAAATCCTAAAATCAAGAGAATTCACTAAACAGAAGGCACAAAGCCTACGAGAAACCCGATCCCCTATCGATAAGTTGATAGGGTCGACAAGGTTCAATCAAATGGAAATGACCCCTAAACACCCCGATGATGGCCGCGTTGATTGAAGATCTCAACCGGAGGGGTTCCTAAATATTCCAAAGCTCCACCCAAATATTCACAAAAATCAAAAAATCCAAAAATCCCTAAAATCCAAAGCTCCACAAAAAGCCCAAATTCTATATATTTAAAATTTGAAATCCAACCATCAAAGGCTTAAAGTAAAATCCATCCACCCTCCGCAACAGTCTGTCGAGGTGGATAAATTCAAATAAACTCTAGCTCACAAAGAGCGAAATGTCTAGTCGAAAATATCACTAGGATTCATTCTCAAACAATCTCTTGCCAGTAAGGACGTGGTACGTGTCCTCTAACCGGCAGTTTCGCCGCCAAATGGCACTGCAGGTAAACAGTTATGACCCGGGGCCCTCTGAACCGAGTGGTTTTGCCGCCAAATGGCACCACAGATACCGGTTATGGCCAGAGCCAATACGTTCCTTATTGGCATCAAATCCTTGAGATATGAATCAATAGGATATGATAGATAGGGCACAAAGCCCTCTGTTAGCTAAGGTGGATTCAAATTTGTCCCCTTAGACAAACATTCAACCCCGGTCTACAAGGTCCCCTTGGACGAAGCAACCCATGGCTGCCGACAAGGATCCTTCTGTCAGGTTGGGTCGACTACCTCCTCTGACTAAGTAGACCAGGGACCACGATGGCCCGGGACGACGGAACTATGGGATCTTGATCGGGTCCATCATCCATTCCCCCACCATCCGCTTTAAGTGCTAGAGGGTGCAATTTCTATTTTAAATATAAACTTCCCAAATTCTCAAATCCAAATCCAATTTTCAATACCTAAACCCATTGCTGCTGCTATATGCCAGATAACACGTATTCTATACGTATCTGATCAACGACTAGCCTTAATCGAAAGTTCTCTCCCGTGATCGGGAGGGGTAATTAACTATAGGGGCTTGCGCCTATAGGAAACCAGAACTCAGATCATAAAGTCCTCACAAAATGAGGGCGAAATCTCTGGGTAGTGTCTTATCTACAAACCCATCTGCCTTCCAAAATTTGCCCCGGAACTTAGTCCGTTAAAACTCCCTCGCCGAATAAGAAAAGCGATGCGGAGGCCGGGGCCGAATTTTCGGAGCCCACAATCACATAATGTGAAATAACATTTAGACGAGTGAGAAAACCTTCGGTTATTCCTTTCACCCCATAAATGATAAATAGTGGTGTTAAACAGTAAGAGATTGCTAAATTTTTCTTTCTTTTTCCCCGGTAATCCTCCAATGAAATCAATAGCCTGTGAGACATTTGACCTTAAGAGAAAATCTTGCATTTTGGGAATCAATCTCACTAAGACTTTGAATGAGTATTCACATTAAAAAAAAAGAGGGTTTACAGTCTCAGTGTTATTACAACAGAAGTAATAAGAAGGATTTGCAATATAAATTCCTCTATGGATAAGAACTTCAGCAGTTTTGAGCCTATCTAAAATGGCCATCCAAGTGTATATAGAGTATTTCGGAGAGTGCTTCTTGTGCCAAAAATGATTAGACCAGTTCACTGAGTTGTCATTCACAAAAAACTCCATATAGAAGTCTTTATAAGTAGCATTAGATTTGCCATCCCAGGTAATACAATTTAACTGACTCGAATCTATAGTGATGTTAATAATGTATTCCCTAATATCCTCACTAATTGCCATTGGAATGCACCAGATACCATTTTGTATCCACTTACCAATAGTAAAATTATCCATATCTAGAATTTGTGAGATAGACCTAGGGAATTTATTAGCTAAATTGTCTCCAGAACACCAGTGATCCCATAATATAAAAGCCTTGTTAGAACTTTGTGGAATAAAACTAAAATTATTTCTCACCATAGCAGCCGTTTCTCTAACACTTTTCTAGAATTTTGAGGGTTGGAAAGTGTATTTGTTCCAAGGAGAAATATACCTTACCAACATAAATTCAGAAAGAGGATTTCCCATATTGTACATTCTACTAATTATGCCACAGTTAAAAGAAAATCTCATAGCTGAGATATAAGGAATACCAATACCTCCTTTGCCGTAAGGTTTACAAGTGTTCACCCAAGAAATTAGAAGAATATAATTGTCTTTGATGTCTCCAGAAAATAGAAATCTAGCACATAGTTTACTGATGCTTTTAATAACAGTTTTAGGAATGTAAGAAGCTCTTACCCAATAAGCCACCATGTTGCTAATAGTATATGATATATTGCATTCTACTCGCTAAAGAGAGGGAGTTGGCTTTCCATCCCGCAAGGAGACTAACAATCTTGTCAAGTAATGGGCTAAAATCAGCAATTTTTAATCTTTCTGCTGAAATGGGGATGCCTAGATAAGTAAAATTATCAGTAATATTGGAGACATTAAGGTGATGGGTAAGCCTAGTGACATTAGCAGTGTGGGGGGAAAACATAACTTGGCTCTTTTGACTATTTAGATTAAGACTAGTACTACAAGTAAAAGACTTCATAACATTATTAAGCTTAATGCAATTAGAGTCATTAGCATCCCCAAAAACTATAAGATCATCCGCGTAGAGTAAGTGAGAGAGGTGGAATTCATTCACAGAAATGCCCTTAAAGCCTTGATCAGCCGTGGTTTGATTATCTAGAAAATTAGAGAAACTATCCATTATAATGCAAAAAAGATACGGACTGAGCAGACAGCCCTGCCTTAGTCCAGTATTAGATGAGAAAAAACCCTCTAGAGCTCCATTTACACAAATAGAGTAATTGACGTTGAAGATACATGCCTTAACCCAATTAGTGAAAATAATAGGAAAACCCTTTTGAAGCATTCTAGTAATGAGAAAATCTTTAGAAACAGTGTCAAATGCCTTCCTGATGTCATATTTTGCACAAAAAAAGTTCCCTTATACTAGAATTAACGAAGAAGTTCATAATTTCCCCAACCAGAAGGGGATTATCCGTAGCTAGATGATTAGGAATAAAAGCTGCTTGACTTTTATGTATAATAAGGGGCATAATTAATTTCATACATTCAACAAGGACTTTTTCCATGATTTTATAGAAAAACATTACAAAGAGTGATAGGTCTTAAGTCTCCAATGTTACTGGCATGTGATTTTTTAGGAATAAGAACAAGGGCAGTGGCCTTTGCCCCTTTGGGAAAATAGCTTTTATTAAAAAAAGATTGGACAGCTTTGAAGACATGAGTGCTAATGACAGACCAACATTTCTTATAAAAATCAAAATTGAATCCGTCTGGTCTAGGAGCTGAGTCCAAGTGTCCAGAGAAAACAGCTTTCCCAACTTCTTCAAAAGTGACAGGAATGATCAGGCTATTAGCTACGTGTGTGGAAAGGCAGGAGCCTTCTAGAAAATGACTCATATACATTGCTTGTGGATGCACATCTTGCCAACCAAGATCCCAAAGCTGCGCTTCTTGTGATAGATGAAATGGTATGCTGCAAGTTTGCACTAATATTCATTTCTGTTGGAAATAAATTTTGTATAAAGAGGGAGAGTATACCCATTAGATATATTTGAGATGAGTGCAATACAAGATTGAATAAATAAAAATTCATATTACAGTCATCTCAAAATAAATCTGATTGAAGTACAACTCATCTCAATGAGAAATTATTACGTGCGGTCACCAAACACTGTCCAGAGGCGAATAAGGATGCATCATGTTACTTTTTTGCTGTGTATCTGGTGATGTAGCGCATCCTGATTTGCCCCCGGATGATCCGGTGACCACACGTAATAATTCCTCCATCTTAATACTAATTTTATTCCATTTTCATCACATGTAATAATTCATTGTCACTGCTAGGTTGATGCAGGATTCACACCCTCAAAGGAGATGCTTAAAAAGGTCCGAAGACAATGCTCTCGTGAGTTAGACATCGATAGTGATGAGCGGTTACAATCTCTGGTTCATCAATTTCGTTATATGATGGGCGGAAAAGGTCGAAGGGAGCTGCTTTATAACTTAAATTATGGATCAAACTACTAGGCCAATGCTAATTTTTAAGGTAATATTCTGTGTTCAATTCATCATTATGTGTTGTGGTTAGAATCTAATTTTTTTATATCTTCTATTGCTGTGAAAGTCCTCAGGTAAACATTTTGCTTACCTATTCCTAGTGAGTTTTTTTTTCCAGATTATGCAATAATAGAATTTTGGGTGATTTATTTGCATACCATAAAATTCTTATATTTTTACATATCTAACTCCTCAATTTTTATGTTTATTTATATATCACTTTAATGTTTAAGTTGCATCAAAACATATGTATAAAAACATATGTATGATATTTATTATTAATATATACTTAAAATTTTTGTGATATGTGTAAATCCCCCGATATTTTTTTGATTTATGCAGTAACTGACATCATGTTTCTTTTGATTTTATCAGGTTTCAGTCTGCCTGATCCCTGATGGTTCATTAGAAGAAGAAGAAAAAAAAGGAAAACAGACTCGCTTCTATACCATCCTCATCACTCATCAGCCATATTCTTCCTGGCAATCACAAGGCATCGTAATATTTCAGTCTGCTGCTTCTTTCTTCGGCCGTACTTAGAATTATTTCCCTGATACTAAATGCCCTATCAATTGTTATTATTTATGTACATTTTAAGCTTTTTCCCGCACATTTGTGCTGTGTGATAGCATCCTTATCAATACTGAATAGTACATTGGGGTTAAACATTAACAATTATTTTTGAAAACTTATAAAAAAATAATAATATAAAAGAAATATGTTAATACAAAAAATATTATTATTGTCATATTATCTTATCTTATTCTATATATATATTTAACACTTAAAATTTTAATATTACATATATACCACCAATAGTTTATTTTTATATCAAATATGATTGATAGAAATGAAATATATGAGTGGTAGGAAAAAAATTATAAATGATATATTTGATATTAAAATAATATAGGAAGGTATGCAGTGGCGGATACACTGTAGGGGCATATGCCCCCACCGGTCAAATAAAAATATTTGCATATAAATTACAATATATTCATTAAAATTATTTTATTATGTTGTTCAAATATGTTTGTTCCATTATGTTTAATAATATATCATCATATTTTTTATCATAGATATGAAGAGATACTTCAAATAAAAGGCTCAAGTTATTGAAAAATTATATCGATCAAAACTTTTAGATATAGATCTCATTATATTAGATTGTCAACTTAGACTTTTGTCATTGATATGAGAACTAGTGATATATTCAACAATTTAAGAAGAATTGGAAAACTTGCACAAAAAATGGTTGAGACTAAGAAAAATGATATTTACTCTATGGTATTCTTACTTATAAAGCTTGGTTTGATATAACTCTTGAATGAATGATTGTTTAATTACTTATATTGAAAAAAAATATTTTTAATAGTGATTGTTTCGTCGCGCTGCAAGCGTCGAAGGCGGGTTCTCGAAGTTTTGGGGATAAAAGAGTTATACCTTAGCATTTAGGCAGCGCCGAAAATTACAAAAAAAACACAAATACTCTCTTTTTGTAACTTCTCCCTTTTTTTTTTAATTCCTCCACTCTCTTTTTTTCTTGAACTTTGTTTTTTGGACACATACATACAAACACGTACATTCACATAAACACATTTACATACATATGAACACGTGAACATATTCTCTACCCATTTAACACAATGAATGATTGAAAGCAAGTAAGACAAATAACAATGAAAAAAAAAAGAAATGAAACATGAGCCTACTGTTTTGGGATTTGGGGCTGATTAGTGATGGGTGGAGAACTAAGTGATCAAGCCACGGCTATGGGATGGCTTGCTGTTTTGGGTTTATTTTTGGGTGGAAACAGTGAGCTGCAGTGGGCTTTATGTGAGGTTTTTATGGGTTTTGGATTGCAGGGAGGCTGAAGTTGTAGAGTGGGTTGTAACCAATGCAGATTTGGGTGGTTTTATGATTGGAATGGAATGTTTTGGGTCTTTGGAGAGGGCCATTTGGGTTAAAACAGTGGGTTTTATGCGGACTATATGAAGAATGTAGTGAATTTGTGAAATAGATTTGGCTAAAGGCTAATGGGCTTTGAAATATTGGGTTCTGGATAGGAGTTAGGATGATAAAGTGGGCTGTTTTTAATGTAGTTTACTGCAGATTTTTTTGTTCTTATGGGTTGATTTTGAGAGTATAGTGGGCTTTAGAGGTGGACTGAAGTAATGGTTTTTTTTCACAACTTTTGTTCTCTGATATATGGCTGAGAGCTTGGGGACAAAACTAACGCCTTAAATGATTAAAGCTGATCAATAAAACAGAGAAAATGTAAATGACAATGTTGTTGGCTAGTGAAAAAGAAAAGTAAAAGGTGATACATGTGCGGGAATAAATGACACAGAAATGTCAGCTTTAATAAAGACTCCCTCTCTCTTTCTTTCTATAACTTGAGAGAAATTACAAACTAGCTGATGTATAAGGCATAGGGCTTATCACATACAAACAGGAAAAGGAGTGGAAAGAAGACTCATTTCCTTGAGAACGGAGGAACTTCACAGAAGAGGGGAGATTTAGCTCAGAGCAGAATCACAACAGCAGTTTCAGTTTGCTGCTTGGAGGAGTGACGAAGCAAGTATTTTGAGCGTGAAGAAGAAAAAGAAAAGTTAGCATAGGTGCTGCTGGAGTCAACGAAAGTGCCGTAGTTTGCTCTGATATGTTCGGCTATTGTGAAGGGCTGTTCTTTTTTTTATTAATTCAGTCTGCAAATCTTGGACGGACGGTTTGCTTGCATGAAGAAGAGGAGAGTGAGTTGAGTGGAGGGACAGCAGCTCAATGGGAGAAATCGACAGCTGCTATATTTTGGTTGGAAAAGGAGTTCTGTGCTCAGCTATATGGCTTGCGAATAAGAGAGGGAAGGAAGAGTGGTATTTCGGCCTGAAGTTGGAGTGGGGAGGTTGAAATCGTGGGTAGCTGCTTCGGCAAACAGAAGAAGGAAAAAGTGAGATCAGGCCTCTGCTTGAGTTGGAGAAACGGCCTTTTTGAGCTCTTTCTTGTCTTTGATTTAACGACAGGGCAAAGCCAGTTGTAAGTTGTAACGAGTGAAAAGGAGACAATTTGACGACGTGATTTGGACATAACAAGGTATAGCATTTAATAGATTGGAGCTCTTTCATCTCTTTGCTTTATGCTATTTTCAAAAAAATTATAAGATATCAACCAAATTATATGGGTGTCAATTTCGGATCACGGGTCTGGTTCGGGTTGAACCCTGAACTGACCCGGGTTCAAACGGGTCGACCCTAACCTGACCCGGGTAGACAAACGGGTCGGAAATCTGAACCCAGACCCGACCCGGCGGGTTGCTGGGTTTATTTGACCCGACACGGTGACCAGAAACGGGCACGCGAGCGGACCCGAAGGCGAGCGCGAGCAGTCACGCGGGCGGCGGGCGAGCGCGTCGGCTAGCGACGCGAGCGGGCAGCGCGAGTGCGGAGCAGCGTCACGGGCAGCGCGATGCGCGAGTGATGGAGAGCGCGCGGGCTAGTGCGAGTGCGCGGGCGAGCAAGGCAGCGTCGCGGGCAGGCGGGGTAGAGTCACGGGCAGCCGTGGCAGTGCGGGTTAGGTGATTTTAAACGGGTTCGTAGGTTGACCTAACAACCCGTCGGGTCAACCCGAACCCGAACCGTTTTTCAAACGGGTCGATTTTTGAAACCCGAGCCCGACCCATTTTGAAATCGGGTCGGGTCCAACCCGAATTTTTCGGGTCAGGTTTTCGTGTCGTGTCAAATATTAACACCCCTACCAAATTAGTGATATGTCATTGCCGAATTAATTTAAAACAACTGAAATGTCTTAATTAAGTTAAAGGTTGCCTTCATTTGCTTGTATCTTTTTCATGATTTGCGTGTCAAAATGCCTCGTTTAATGTGTTGAATTTGCCGAATATCAAAATTAGGCAAATTAATAGTGGATTTAGGGTATTGCCGATCTTCCGGTCGCAATGACGCCATCCATTTCGCATTCGGATGTTGTGTGAGAAACATCGAGAATAACTTTTAGATGGGGACCGCCTCGATTTGAGTGCATAACCTCAATTAAACAAATTGACAATACATTTAGGGTATTAACAGTGTTCCGAACACAATGACTCGGTCCGTTTCACGATCGGACGTCATTTGGATAGCGCAGAGCTCCCTTTTCCTCGAGACGCGTGTTGATCTCCCTGCACGTTTTAATTTACACAATTTTTTTGTCATTATTAAGTATTTGAGATGTTTTGAACACAGTGGCAGAGTCCGTTTTGTGATCGTCCTTTATTTGGGCAGTGCCGAGACTATTCTCCTCGATATGCGTGTTTTGCCTCGGGATCCGTGCCACCAATATGAATGCTTCGAATTGAATAAACAAAATATAGTTTTTATAGGTTGACAACATTCCAGACCCAACGATGAAGACTGTTCATCGATCCGATTTTCACAACGACGCATCCGTTTGACAATTAAAGATCATTTAACCATTCAAGTGACTTGCGGCGCCAAGGCGTGTATTGCTTTATTTACCAATTTGGATTCTTTCTCGCGTGGTTTGAGGTATACGGGTCAACACGTAACAGTTAAAGTAGCACCACATGAATTCTTAATCAATTCAACAGAATATGTTCCTTCATTTATAATAATCATGAATTTCCATTTTCACAAAATTTGACTATTTTATAAATGTCAATTGATACTTTGCTTCAACATATTAGGATATGAATGTGTTTAAAGATTATTTTTTCATACTAATTATTATTTAACTTAATATTCTTATGAATTTTCTTTTAAAAATTGAAATTTAACAAAAAATCATTATTTTAATGTTAGATCTATTGGCAGTACACAAATGAATGAATAATAATTTAGTTATTTTATATTCATGAATATTAAGATTGAATGATGTGAGAATGGTTGTTTTCACGAAATTCTCACTAAGCTAACGAATAAATATATGAGCTAACAGACTTTTTTTTATAAGTCACAGAACATATAAGATGGAGTTTTAAACATGATACATTTTACAGAAAATCAACGCTTTACTAATAGTGGCATAGCTGGTGATCGTCTAAAAAAAACTCAGGTAGGACCTTACTTATTTAATGTGTTAGGTTTTTATATTTAGGTGGGTTGATATTTTCTTATGTATTTTAATTAGGCGATCAATAAAAGCTTATCTTGTTTGAGTAATGTGATTTTTACTATTACAAAAAAGGTAGATAATGTAACTTATAAAAACTCAAATTGACGTATCTTCTATAAGCAATTTTAACTTTAACTATTTTAGGATTTTTTTGTGTATCTTTTTATTTCTAGTTTCTACATTTGGTTGTACTTAATGTCAAATGCATACATGTACATTATCCTCCTTTGCAATAATCATATCACTCAAACAAGACAAATTTTATTGATCGCCTAATTGAAATAAATAAAAAAATATCATCAATCCACCTAAATATAAAAACTAGCATACTATATAAGTCCCACCTGAGTTTCCTTTAGACAATCACCAGCTAAACAACTTTTAGCAAGACATTGACTTCCTACAAGATGTACGGATTTAAAACACTATGAATTTGTACGTTCTGTGACCTATATAAAAAAAGTCGGCCAGCTCATATATTTGTTTGCCTGCTTAGCAAAAATATAGTGAAAAACAACCATTTTTACATCATTCATTTTTTATATTCACACGATGAATATAAAATAACTCTATAATGATTGCTATAATGATTGTTCATTCTTTTTTGTCCTGCTAACAGATATAACAACAAAATAATTAAAAAAAAATCTTAAACTTAACTTTTAAAAGAAAATTCATAAGAACATTAAGTTAAAAATAATTAGCATAAAAAAATAATCTTTCAACATATTCATAACCTAATATGTTGAAGTAAAGTGTCAATTGACAGCTATAAGATAGCACAGTTTAGTGAAAATAAAAATTCATGTTTCTTTGATGATGAATGATCTAATTACTGATGCTGGTAATTAGAATGTCCAAATATTGATGCAATGGTTTGGGACTGATTCAATTGGACTTATACGATGTGTTCTGATTTTGATGAATGAAAAAATAGATTTTGTTTAATTGATTAAGAATCCTTGTGATGCTACTTTAGTTGCTACGATTTACAGCAAAAAAAAAATGCTGAATTGGAAACATTAAGTGGGAGGCCTCCAAACTTTGTGCACCCACGAGAACGTATTCTGGTGGCAGATTATGAAGAACATTATTCCAACTAACTATTGATTTAATGATAGGATGCTAACTGATGATTTAAAATGTCTATGAGGTTGTAATGATAGGGAGGATCTGGAGCATGTTACAGTGCATTGCCAACAGCTTATTTAATAGTTAGTTTTTGTTGATGCACAAAAATGTTAGGTAATTATAAATATTTATGCAATGATGTTGAAAGCCCATGAAAAGTCATATTATGAAGAATAAGTGTCAAATTATGATGATCTACATATGAATATGCAAAAATTCTAATGAGATGAGTTTCAATAGGAATTAAAAAAATAATTTCCTGACTCTCAATTTCAACTATTCTCAAATACATTTTAAAAGATAAATATGAATGCTTGCCATTATGAGAGAAGATATAAATGTTCCCAATCATCCCAAACACCCTTCTAAAAGAGATTATGAAACCTTCCAACATAAAGCAATTTCCAACAATGAAAATAATTTTGAAACTTTTCCAACACAAAACATATATTTCCTTTAGAATCATAGACCAACTCTTAAAGCTTACCAACAAGTTTCAAACCTTCTCATTACATGCCAATTACCCAAACTCATGGAATTGTTCTCATGCCAATTATATAACACCTTGCCAAAAGTTATAAATCAATCTCATGTCATGGGAAAGAAAAAAGAAAGGATGGTTTGATGCCAATTTGTTTTCCAAAGGTTAAGAAACATTCCAACCAACATAAAGCATGGTTCACATTTCAAGGAGACAATACTTCTCTGATTTTCAAAACACATGAAAAAGCTCTCAAACATTTCTAGATTTGAACAAACTCACCAAAGATGTATGAATAAACACGACACTCCCCAACATTCATGTATTTCTCTAAATAACTTATAAAAATTTCAACATAAAGCAAACAACTTTGCATTTGGACCATACATTCTCAAAATCGAAGCGTGAAGCATGCGAAATATTTTCTTTGATAATACTCATAGATTCCACCTTTAATCATCAAGTGTAAAAAAAAACATTACTAGCCAAGGATTCAAAATCAACATCATGATATTGGAAAGAAGGAAAAAATGCATTTTAAATTCCCAAAGCTTTAAAGTGGAAATATAGTCTCGAGAAAGGCATTTCATGTTAAATCCCAAAGTACGCTTAAAATTGCAAAACAAGGCACATGTGAGCTTTCCAATAATCGTACACCCCAAACAATTATTAAATGATGCAAAACATTCTACTCCAGCACTTAGTCTCACAAGCATAATATAGAAATGGAGGTTTGAAAAGTTCTTCTGAGGATTAACCGTTTAATCGTTTCGATTTTAAAAAAGTATGAAATCAACTAATGCGAATATCTCTTGATTAACAAGACAATATATATATATATATATACAGAGAGAAAGGGAGAGTAAGGGAAATTAACTTAAAGGAAATCATATACTTTTCGAAGGGTGACGAATCTAACAAATACATCAACAAGCATTTGGGTTTTAGGAAATTTCTTGTAAGTAATTTTTTTATTCTTCAACAAAGAGGAATATAAGAGGCAGGTAAAGAAAACCTAGAGAGAAGACATCTCCCAACTAGCCATAAGGCAAATGCAGATAAAGACCACATAGGAATGAATTTATAAACAACAGTAAGTTGGTAACTCAAGCCAATATCCTCCTCAACCCCTTCACTATTTGTAACATATGAAGAAATCATACATGAATCAATCGATAACCTTTAAAGCCGCTGTAAAGAGGATTCACTAAATAATATCAACGGCAATGATAAATTAAATCTGAGAAAGCAAACATTTCTCTTATCATAAAGAATTTTTTTTTAATTTATAAATCCGCAAGCTCACCGGCTATAGGAATAAGATCAAAAAAACTTCACAGGGAATAAAATCTCATGCTATGATGAGAAGCATTGCATCCAATGATATTCTCAAAAATTATTATTATTTTTTAAATAGAGAGTGATGGGAAACATTACAAGAAGTCAAGAACAAACTCATAAAATAAATCAATAGTGCGTGCGTTCAAATGAAAATACACATTAAAAAATAAGTTAGGTCAACTCTCAAACAAGAAATTACTTCCTTAAGAGATCTACAGCAATGAAAATTCATTCAATTCAAGTCATCTTAAGAATACACATAAAGCCATTCTCTACTCAGCGAATCAAAACTCAATAGCTTAAAAACTTGAGAAAATGTTTGATGATCATATCCCTTAAGGTAACAGAAGATAAGCTCCAAAGACTAGGAGTGATTATACCTCCTTAAAGATTACACGAATTTCAAACCTCCCAAAACCTTTGAAGTAAAAAAAAAAAAAAAAAGTTTGAACATGAACAATCCATTGTTATTCATAACTGAAAGAAGGAAAGATAATCTCAGCATTTTCTTCCTACATAGGTTCTATCTTGATGCAACGAAAGCTTCAAACCATGGTTCCCTGATTTCAACAATGCAGCAAGAACAAACTAATGCTATTCCATCTCAGCAATAGAAATAATCCTGCTCACATTTCTTACCAAGCAGAGAATGCAAAGAAGATGGAGATGTAGGTTTAGAAGGAGATTGAACGGAAGATGAGGAAGAGAAAGGAAAAGATGAAGGAAGAAGAAGATAAGTTAGCAGAAGAAGAAGACTAGGAAGAAGAGAAAGGGAGATATACCTGCTCATGAGAGGGACTATATCGAGAATGGGTTCGGGACTCCAGGTCAAGTTCAGCTGCTAGGGACGGACGATTGTAGTAGGATAGGAGTCAGGTTTTGCATCTTCCCTGGACTCTTCGAGCTGAAGAAGAGAGAAAGGTTGGGCTATAGGGCTGCTCGGACTAGAGAATGAGGCAGGATGCGGCATCAACTTGCTCCCGGGCTTCGCAAACCAGAGTCCAGTTACGGTTTGGGGTCAAATGGGAGAGATCACGAGAGACGAAGGGAGGGGATCCAACTCTTCTCCTAGGCTTCGCGAACGGCACCGAAAGGTGGAGGGAGTTTTTATGGTCCGCCTAAGCTCACGCCCGAGAGAGAGAGGGATGAGAGGGGGATGGAGGGTAGAGCTCCTGGCCGCCTGGGCCTTCTGCTTTGATTCCTTCATACGTGAAAGGAGAAGGCTTCTCTCGTGTCTCCTTCCATCGAGGCCACTCGCACTTGCTTCAAAAAGACAATCACATGACTGAACTTTGCGACAATGACATCTCTTGATTTGAGAAAAAATTCAAACTCACTAGAAAGTTAATTAAGCTCTAATGGGAATTAAGTGGGATTCATGAGGCTAAAATCATATCCAAACCAAACCTGACTTGACTCAATTCGGATCAACTCGGACTCGACTAAACCAAATTAATTCAATAAAAATCAAACTCCAATCGACGCCGATTTGGATAGAATCGAGCTCGACGAGGCTCAATCAACTCGATCAAATGCGCTCGACGGCAAATTAAAATAAAAACGAGGTCAACAATTGTTAATAACATTAACAACACTAATCAGTCTAATTAATGCTAACAACAAAACTAATTAAAAGCCAAATACAACAGCAAATGCACCCTGAATTAAATACTAATTAAATAATCATAATATATATATATATATATATATATATATATATATATATATATATATATATTTATACGTCATCAAAAAATTATCATGATCGGGCACCAACTTGAGGCAGAATCAAATTGGAAACTTCAAAAATTGAATGATGTGAGAATGGTTGTTTTCACGAAATTCTCACTAAGCTAACGAATAAATATATGAGCTAACAGACTTTTTTTTATAAAGTCACAGAACATATAAGATGGAGTTTTAAACATGATACATTTTGCAGAAAATCAACGCTTTACTAATAGTGGCATAGCTGGTGATCGTCTAAAAAAAACTCAGGTAGGACCTTACTTATTTAATGTGTTAGGTTTTTATATTTAGGTGGGTTGATATTTTCTTATGTATTTTAATTAGGCGATCAATAAAAGCTTATCTTGTTTGAGTAATGTGATTTTTACTATTCCAAAAAAGGTAGATAATGTAACTTATAAAACTCAAATTGACGTATCTTCTATAAGCAATTTTAACTTTAACTATTTTAGGATTTTTTTTGTGTATCTTTTTATTTCTAGTTTCTACATTTGGTTGTACTTAATGTCAAATGCATACATGTACATTATCCTCCTTTGCAATAATCATATCACTCAAACAAGACAAATTTTATTGATCGCCTAATTGAAATAAATAAAAAAATATCATCAATCCACCTAAATATAAAAACTAGCATACTATATAAGTCCCACCTGAGTTTCCTTTAGACAATCACCAGCTAAACAACTTTTAGCAAGGCATTGACTTCCTACAAGATGTACGGATTTAAAACACTATGAATTTGTACGTTCTGTGACCTATATAAAAAAAGTCGGCCAGCTCATATATTTGTTTGCCTGCTTAGCAAAAATATAGTGAAAAACAACCATTTTTACATCATTCATTTTTTATATTCACACGATGAATATAAAATAACTTTATAATGATTGTTCATTCTTTTTTGTCCTGCTAACAGATATAACAACAAAATAATTAAAAAAAAAATCTTAAACTTAACTTTTAAAAGAAAATTCATAAGAACATTAAGTTAAAAATAATTAGCATAAAAAAATAATCTTTCAACATATTCATAACCTAATATGTTGAAGTAAAGTGTCAATTGACAGCTATAAGATAGCACAGTTTAGTGAAAATAAAAATTCATGTTTCTTTGATGATGAATGATCTAATTACTGATGCTGGTAATTAGAATGTCCAAATATTGATGCAATGGTTTGGGACTGATTCAGTTGGACTTATACGATGTGTTCTGATTTTGATGAATGAATAAATAGATTTTGTTTAATTGATTAAAAATCCTTGTGATGCTACTTTAGTTGCTACGATTTACAGCAAAAAAAAAATGCTGAATTGGAAACATTAAGTGGGAGGCCTCCAAACTTTGTGCACCCACGAGAACGTATTCTGGTGGCAGATTATGAAGAACATTATTCCAACTAACTATTGATTTAATGATAGGATGCTAACTGATGATTTAAAATGTCTATGAGGTTGTAATGATAGGGAGGATCTGGAGCATGTTACAGTGCATTGCCAACAGCTTATTTAATAGTTAGTTTTTGTTGATGCACAAAAATGTTAGGTAATTATAAATATTTATGCAATGATGTTGAAAGCCCATGAAAAGTCATATTATGAAGAATAAGTGTCAAATTATGATGATCTACATATGAATATGCAAAAATTCTAATGAGATGAGTTTCAATAGGAATTAAAAAAATAATTTCCTGACTCTCAATTTCAACTATTCTCAAATACATTTTAAAAGATAAATATGAATGCTTGCCATTATGAGAGAAGATATAAATGTTCCCAATCATCCCAAACACCCTTCTAAAAGAGATTATGAAACCTTCCAACATAAAGCAATTTCCAACAATGAAAATAATTTTGAAACTTTTCCAACACAAAACATATATTTCCTTTAGAATCATAGACCAACTCTTAAAGCTTACCAACAAGTTTCAAACCTTCTCATTACATGCCAATTACCCAAACTCATGGAATTGTTCTCATGCCAATTATATAACACCTTGCCAAAAGTTATAAATCAATCTCATGTCATGGGAAAGAAAAAAGAAAGGATGGTTTGATGCCAATTTGTTTTCCAAAGGTTAAGAAACATTCCAACCAACATAAAGCATGGTTCACATTTCAAGGAGACAATACTTCTCTGATTTTCAAAACACATGAAAAAGCTCTCAAACATTTCTAGATTTGAACAAACTCACCAAAGATGTATGAATAAACACGACACTCCCCAACATTCATGTATTTCTCTAAATAACTTATAAAAATTTCAACATAAAGCAAACAACTTTGCATTTGGACCATACATTCTCAAAATCGAAGCGTGAAGCATGCGAAATATTTTCTTTGATAATACTCATAGATTCCACCTTTAATCATCAAGTGTAAAAAAAAACATTACTAGCCAAGGATTCAAAATCAACATCATGATATTGGAAAGAAGGAAAAAATGCATTTTAAATTCCCAAAGCTTTAAAGTGGAAATATAGTCTCGAGAAAGGCATTTCATGTTAAATCCCAAAGTACGCTTAAAATTGCAAAACAAGGCACATGTGAGCTTTCCAATAATCGTACACCCCAAACAATTATTAAATGATGCAAAACATTCTACTCCAGCACTTAGTCTCACAAGCATAATATAGAAATGGAGGTTTGAAAAGTTCTTCTGAGGATTAACCGTTTAATCGTTTCGATTTTAAAAAAGTATGAAATCAACTAATGCGAATATCTCTTGATTAACAAGACAATATATATATATATATACAGAGAGAAAGGGAGAGTAAGGGAAATTAACTTAAAGGAAATCATATACTTTTCGAAGGGTGACGAATCTAACAAATACATCAACAAGCATTTGGGTTTTAGGAAATTTCTTGTAAGTAATTTTTTTATTCTTCAACAAAGAGGAATATAAGAGGCAGGTAAAGAAAACCTAGAGAGAAGACATCTCCCAACTAGCCATAAGGCAAATGCAGATAAAGACCACATAGGAATGAATTTATAAACAACAGTAAGTTGGTAACTCAAGCCAATATCCTCCTCAACCCCTTCACTATTTGTAACATATGAAGAAATCATACATGAATCAATCGATAACCTTTAAAGCCGCTGTAAAGAGGATTCACTAAATAATATCAACGGCAATGATAAATTAAATCTGAGAAAGCAAACATTTCTCTTATCATAAAGAATTTTTTTTTAATTTATAAATCCGCAAGCTCACCGGCTATAGGAATAAGATCAAAAAAACTTCACAGGGAATAAAATCTCATGCTATGATGAGAAGCATTGCATCCAATGATATTCTCAAAAATTATTATTATTTTTTAAATAGAGAGTGATGGGAAACATTACAAGAAGTCAAGAACAAACTCATAAAATAAATCAATAGTGCGTGCGTTCAAATGAAAATACACATTAAAAAATAAGTTAGGTCAACTCTCAAACAAGAAATTACTTCCTTAAGAGATCTACAGCAATGAAAATTCATTCAATTCAAGTCATCTTAAGAATACACATAAAGCCATTCTCTACTCAGCGAATCAAAACTCAATAGCTTAAAAACTTGAGAAAATGTTTGATGATCATATCCCTTAAGGTAACAGAAGATAAGCTCCAAAGACTAGGAGTGATTATACCTCCTTAAAGATTACACGAATTTCAAACCTCCCAAAACCTTTGAAGTAAAAAAAAAAAAAAAAAGTTTGAACATGAACAATCCATTGTTATTCATAACTGAAAGAAGGAAAGATAATCTCAGCATTTTCTTCCTACATAGGTTCTATCTTGATGCAACGAAAGCTTCAAACCATGGTTCCCTGATTTCAACAATGCAGCAAGAACAAACTAATGCTATTCCATCTCAGCAATAGAAATAATCCTGCTCACATTTCTTACCAAGCAGAGAATGCAAAGAAGATGGAGATGTAGGTTTAGAAGGAGATTGAACGGAAGATGAGGAAGAGAAAGGAAAAGATGAAGGAAGAAGAAGATAAGTTAGCAGAAGAAGAAGACTAGGAAGAAGAGAAAGGGAGATATACCTGCTCATGAGAGGGACTATATCGAGAATGGGTTCGGGACTCCAGGTCAAGTTCAGCTGCTAGGGACGGACGATTGTAGTAGGATAGGAGTCAGGTTTTGCATCTTCCCTGGACTCTTCGAGCTGAAGAAGAGAGAAAGGTTGGGCTATAGGGCTGCTCGGACTAGAGAATGAGGCAGGATGCGGCATCAACTTGCTCCCGGGCTTCGCAAACCAGAGTCCAGTTTCGGTTTGGGGTCAAATGGGAGAGATCACGAGAGACGAAGGGAGGGGATCCAACTCTTCTCCTAGGCTTCGCGAACGGCACCGAAAGGTGGAGGGAGTTTTTATGGTCCGCCTAAGCTCACGCCCGAGAGAGAGAGGGATGAGAGGGGGATGGAGGGTAGAGCTCCTGGCCGCCTGGGCCTTCTGCTTTGATTCCTTCATACGTGAAAGGAGAAGGCTTCTCTCGTGTCTCCTTCCATCGAGGCCACTCGCACTTGCTTCAAAAAGACAATCACGTGACTGAACTTTGCGACAATGACATCTCTTGATTTGAGAAAAAATTCAAACTCACTAGAAAGTTAATTAAGCTCTAATGGGAATTAAGTGGGATTCATGAGGCTAAAATCATATCCAAACCAAACCTGACTTGACTCAATTCGGATCAACTCGGACTCGACTAAACCAAATTAATTCAATAAAAATCAAACTCCAATCGACGCCGATTTGGATAGAATCGAGCTCGACGAGGCTCAATCAACTCGATCAAATGCGCTCGACGGCAAATTAAAATAAAAACGAGGTCAACAATTGTTAATAACATTAACAACACTAATCAGTCTAATTAATGCTAACAACAAAACTAATTAAAAGCCAAATACAACAGCAAATGCACCCTGAATTAAATACTAATTATAATAATCATATATATATATATATATATATATATATATATATATATATATATATATATATATATATATATATATATTTATACGTCATCAAAAAATTATCATGATCGGGCACCAACTTGAGGCAGAATCAAATTGGAAACTTCAAAAATTGAATGATGTGAGAATGGTTGTTTTCACGAAATTCTCACTAAGCTAACGAATAAATATATGAGCTAACAGACTTTTTTTTATAAAGTCACAGAACATATAAGATGGAGTTTTAAACATGATACATTTTGCAGAAAATCAACGCTTTACTAATAGTGGCATAGCTGGTGATCGTCTAAAAAAAACTCAGGTAGGACCTTACTTATTTAATGTGTTAGGTTTTTATATTTAGGTGGGTTGATATTTTCTTATGTATTTTAATTAGGCGATCAATAAAAGCTTATCTTGTTTGAGTAATGTGATTTTTACTATTCCAAAAAAGGTAGATAATGTAACTTATAAAAACTCAAATTGACGTATCTTCTATAAGCAATTTTAACTTTAACTATTTTAGGATTTTTTTGTGTATCTTTTTATTTCTAGTTTCTACATTTGGTTGTACTTAATGTCAAATGCATACATGTACATTATCCTCCTTTGCAATAATCATATCACTCAAACAAGACAAATTTTATTGATCGCCTAATTGAAATAAATAAAAAAATATCATCAATCCACCTAAATATAAAAAACTAGCATACTATATAAGTCCCACCTGAGTTTCCTTTAGACAATCACCAGCTAAACAACTTTTAGCAAGGCATTGACTTCCTACAAGATGTACGGATTTAAAACACTATGAATTTGTACGTTCTGTGACCTATATAAAAAAAGTCGGCCAGCTCATATATTTGTTTGCCTGCTTAGCAAAAATATAGTGAAAAACAACCATTTTTACATCATTCATTTTTTATATTCACACGATGAATATAAAATAACTTTATAATGATTGTTCATTCTTTTTTGTCCTGCTAACAGATATAACAACAAAATAATTAAAAAAAAAATCTTAAACTTAACTTTTAAAAGAAAATTCATAAGAACATTAAGTTAAAAATAATTAGCATAAAAAAATAATCTTTCAACATATTCATAACCTAATATGTTGAAGTAAAGTGTCAATTGACAGCTATAAGATAGCACAGTTTAGTGAAAATAAAAATTCATGTTTCTTTGATGATGAATGATCTAATTACTGATGCTGGTAATTAGAATGTCCAAATATTGATGCAATGGTTTGGGACTGATTCAGTTGGACTTATACGATGTGTTCTGATTTTGATGAATGAAAAAATAGATTTTGTTTAATTGATTAAGAATCCTTGTGGTGCTACTTTAGTTGCTACGATTTACAGCAAAAAAAAAATGCTGAATTGGAAACATTAAGTGGGAGGCCTCCAAACTTTGTGCACCCACGAGAACGTATTCTGGTGGCAGATTATGAAGAACATTATTCCAACTAACTATTGATTTAATGATAGGATGCTAACTGATGATTTAAAATGTCTATGAGGTTGTAATGATAGGGAGGATCTGGAGCATGTTACAGTGCATTGCCAACAGCTTATTTAATAGTTAGTTTTTGTTGATGCACAAAAATGTTAGGTAATTATAAATATTTATGCAATGATGTTGAAAGCCCATGAAAAGTCATATTATGAAGAATAAGTGTCAAATTATGATGATCTACATATGAATATGCAAAAATTCTAATGAGATGAGTTTCAATAGGAATTAAAAAAATAATTTCCTGACTCTCAATTTCAACTATTCTCAAATACATTTTAAAAGATAAATATGAATGCTTGCCATTATGAGAGAAGATATAAATGTTCCCAATCATCCCAAACACCCTTCTAAAAGAGATTATGAAACCTTCCAACATAAAGCAATTTCCAACAATGAAAATAATTTTGAAACTTTTCCAACACAAAACATATATTTCCTTTAGAATCATAGACCAACTCTTAAAGCTTACCAACAAGTTTCAAACCTTCTCATTACATGCCAATTACCCAAACTCATGGAATTGTTCTCATGCCAATTATATAACACCTTGCCAAAAGTTATAAATCAATCTCATGTCATGGGAAAGAAAAAAGAAAGGATGGTTTGATGCCAATTTGTTTTCCAAAGGTTAAGAAACATTCCAACCAACATAAAGCATGGTTCACATTTCAAGGAGACAATACTTCTCTGATTTTCAAAACACATGAAAAAGCTCTCAAACATTTCTAGATTTGAACAAACTCACCAAAGATGTATGAATAAACACGACACTCCCCAACATTCATGTATTTCTCTAAATAACTTATAAAAATTTCAACATAAAGCAAACAACTTTGCATTTGGACCATACATTCTCAAAATCGAAGCGTGAAGCATGCGAAATATTTTCTTTGATAATACTCATAGATTCCACCTTTAATCATCAAGTGTAAAAAAAAACATTACTAGCCAAGGATTCAAAATCAACATCATGATATTGGAAAGAAGGAAAAAATGCATTTTAAATTCCCAAAGCTTTAAAGTGGAAATATAGTCTCGAGAAAGGCATTTCATGTTAAATCCCAAAGTACGCTTAAAATTGCAAAACAAGGCACATGTGAGCTTTCCAATAATCGTACACCCCAAACAATTATTAAATGATGCAAAACATTCTACTCCAGCACTTAGTCTCACAAGCATAATATAGAAATGGAGGTTTGAAAAGTTCTTCTGAGGATTAACCGTTTAATCGTTTCGATTTTAAAAAAGTATGAAATCAACTAATGCGAATATCTCTTGATTAACAAGACATATATATATATATATATACAGAGAGAAAGGGAGAGTAAGGGAAATTAACTTAAAGGAAATCATATACTTTTCGAAGGGTGACGAATCTAACAAATACATCAACAAGCATTTGGGTTTTAGGAAATTTCTTGTAAGTAATTTTTTTATTCTTCAACAAAGAGGAATATAAGAGGCAGGTAAAGAAAACCTAGAGAGAAGACATCTCCCAACTAGCCATAAGGCAAATGCAGATAAAGACCACATAGGAATGAATTTATAAACAACAGTAAGTTGGTAACTCAAGCCAATATCCTCCTCAACCCCTTCACTATTTGTAACATATGAAGAAATCATACATGAATCAATCGATAACCTTTAAAGCCGCTGTAAAGAGGATTCACTAAATAATATCAACGGCAATGATAAATTAAATCTGAGAAAGCAAACATTTCTCTTATCATAAAGAATTTTTTTTAATTTATAAATCCGCAAGCTCACCGGCTATAGGAATAAGATCAAAAAAACTTCACAGGGAATAAAATCTCATGCTATGATGAGAAGCATTGCATCCAATGATATTCTCAAAAATTATTATTATTTTTTAAATAGAGAGTGATGGGAAACATTACAAGAAGTCAAGAACAAACTCATAAAATAAATCAATAGTGCGTGCGTTCAAATGAAAATACACATTAAAAAATAAGTTAGGTCAACTCTCAAACAAGAAATTACTTCCTTAAGAGATCTACAGCAATGAAAATTCATTCAATTCAAGTCATCTTAAGAATACACATAAAGCCATTCTCTACTCAGCGAATCAAAACTCAATAGCTTAAAAACTTGAGAAAATGTTTGATGATCATATCCCTTAAGGTAACAGAAGATAAGCTCCAAAGACTAGGAGTGATTATACCTCCTTAAAGATTACACGAATTTCAAACCTCCCAAAACCTTTGAAGTAAAAAAAAAAAAAAAAAGTTTGAACATGAACAATCCATTGTTATTCATAACTGAAAGAAGGAAAGATAATCTCAGCATTTTCTTCCTACATAGGTTCTATCTTGATGCAACGAAAGCTTCAAACCATGGTTCCCTGATTTCAACAATGCAGCAAGAACAAACTAATGCTATTCCATCTCAGCAATAGAAATAATCCTGCTCACATTTCTTACCAAGCAGAGAATGCAAAGAAGATGGAGATGTAGGTTTAGAAGGAGATTGAACGGAAGATGAGGAAGAGAAAGGAAAAGATGAAGGAAGAAGAAGATAAGTTAGCAGAAGAAGAAGACTAGGAAGAAGAGAAAGGGAGATATACCTGCTCGTGAGAGGGACTATATCGAGAATGGGTTCGGGACTCCAGGTCAAGTTCAGCTGCTAGGGACGGACGATTGTAGTAGGATAGGAGTCAGGTTTTGCATCTTCCCTGGACTCTTCGAGCTGAAGAAGAGAGAAAGGTTGGGCTATAGGGCTGCTCGGACTAGAGAATGAGGCAGGATGCGGCATCAACTTGCTCCCGGGCTTCGCAAACCAGAGTCCAGTTTCGGTTTGGGGTCAAATGGGAGAGATCACGAGAGACGAAGGGAGGGGATCCAACTCTTCTCCTAGGCTTCGCGAACGGCACCGAAAGGTGGAGGGAGTTTTTATGGTCCGCCTAAGCTCACGCCCGAGAGAGAGAGGGATGAGAGGGGGATGGAGGGTAGAGCTCCTGGCCGCCTGGGCCTTCTGCTTTGATTCCTTCATACGTGAAAGGAGAAGGCTTCTCTCGTGTCTCCTTCCATCGAGGCCACTCGCACTTGCTTCAAAAAGACAATCACGTGACTGAACTTTGCGACAATGACATCTCTTGATTTGAGAAAAAATTCAAACTCACTAGAAAGTTAATTAAGCTCTAATGGGAATTAAGTGGGATTCATGAGGCTAAAATCATATCCAAACCAAACCTGACTTGACTCAATTCGGATCAACTCGGACTCGACTAAACCAAATTAATTCAATAAAAATCAAACTCCAATCGACGCCGATTTGGATAGAATCGAGCTCGACGAGGCTCAATCAACTCGATCAAATGCGCTCGACGGCAAATTAAAATAAAAACGAGGTCAACAATTGTTAATAACATTAACAACACTAATCAGTCTAATTAATGCTAACAACAAAACTAATTAAATGCCAAATACAACAGCAAATGCACCCTGAATTAAATACTAATTAAATAATCATAATATATATATATATATTGATACGTCATCAAAAAATTATCATGATCGGGCACCAACTTGAGGCAGAATCAAATTGGAAACTTCAAAAATTGAATGATGTGAGAATGGTTGTTTTCACGAAATTCTCACTAAGCTAACGAATAAATATATGAGCTAACAGACTTTTTTTTATAAAGTCACAGAACATATAAGATGGAGTTTTAAATATGATACATTTTGCAGAAAATCAACGCTTTACTAATAGTGGCATAGCTGGTGATCGTCTAAAAAAAACTCAGGTAGGACCTTACTTATTTAATGTGTTAGGTTTTTATATTTAGGTGGGTTGATATTTTCTTATGTATTTTAATTAGGCGATCAATAAAAGCTTATCTTGTTTGAGTAATGTGATTTTTACTATTCCAAAAAAGGTAGATAATGTAACTTATAAAAACTCAAATTGACGTATCTTCTATAAGCAATTTTAACTTTAACTATTTTAGGATTTTTTTGTGTATCTTTTTATTTCTAGTTTCTACATTTGGTTGTACTTAATGTCAAATGCATACATGTACATTATCCTCCTTTGCAATAATCATATCACTCAAACAAGACAAATTTTATTGATCGCCTAATTGAAATAAATAAAAAAATATCATCAATCCGCCTAAATATAAAAACTAGCATACTATATAAGTCCCACCTGAGTTTCCTTTAGACAATCACCAGCTAAACAACTTTTAGCAAGGCATTGACTTCCTACAAGATGTACGGATTTAAAACACTATGAATTTGTACGTTCTGTGACCTATATAAAAAAAGTCGGCCAGCTCATATATTTGTTTGCCTGCTTAGCAAAAATATAGTGAAAAACAACCATTTTTACATCATTCATTTTTTATATTCACACGATGAATATAAAATAACTTTATAATGATTGTTCATTCTTTTTTGTCCTGCTAACAGATATAACAACAAAATAATTAAAAAAAAATCTTAAACTTAACTTTTAAAAGAAAATTCATAAGAACATTAAGTTAAAAATAATTAGCATAAAAAAATAATCTTTCAACATATTCATAACCTAATATGTTGAAGTAAAGTGTCAATTGACAGCTATAAGATAGCACAGTTTAGTGAAAATAAAAATTCATGTTTCTTTGATGATGAATGATCTAATTACTGATACTGGTAATTAGAATGTCCAAATATTGATGCAATGGTTTGGGACTGATTCAGTTGGACTTATACGATGTGTTCTGATTTTGATGAATGAAAAAATAGATTTTGTTTAATTGATTAAGAATCCTTGTGGTGCTACTTTAGTTGCTACGATTTACAGCAAAAAAAAATGCTGAATTGGAAACATTAAGTGGGAGGCCTCCAAACTTTGTGCACCCACGAGAACGTATTCTGGTGGCAGATTATGAAGAACATTATTCCAACTAACTATTGATTTAATGATAGGATGCTAACTGATGATTTAAAATGTCTATGAGGTTGTAATGATAGGGAGGATCTGGAGCATGTTACAGTGCATTGCCAACAGCTTATTTAATAGTTAGTTTTTGTTGATGCACAAAAATGTTAGGTAATTATAAATATTTATGCAATGATGTTGAAAGCCCATGAAAAGTCATATTATGAAGAATAAGTGTCAAATTATGATGATCTACATATGAATATGCAAAAATTCTAATGAGATGAGTTTCAATAGGAATTAAAAAAATAATTTCCTGACTCTCAATTTCAACTATTCTCAAATACATTTTAAAAGATAAATATGAATGCTTGCCATTATGAGAGAAGATATAAATGTTCCCAATCATCCCAAACACCCTTCTAAAAGAGATTATGAAACCTTCCAACATAAAGCAATTTCCAACAATGAAAATAATTTTGAAACTTTTCCAACACAAAACATATATTTCCTTTAGAATCATAGACCAACTCTTAAAGCTTACCAACAAGTTTCAAACCTTCTCATTACATGCCAATTACCCAAACTCATGGAATTGTTCTCATGCCAATTATATAACACCTTGCCAAAAGTTATAAATCAATCTCATGTCATGGGAAAGAAAAAAGAAAGGATGGTTTGATGCCAATTTGTTTTCCAAAGGTTAAGAAACATTCCAACCAACATAAAGCATGGTTCACATTTCAAGGAGACAATACTTCTCTGATTTTCAAAACACATGAAAAAGCTCTCAAACATTTCTAGATTTGAACAAACTCACCAAAGATGTATGAATAAACACGACACTCCCCAACATTCATGTATTTCTCTAAATAACTTATAAAAATTTCAACATAAAGCAAACAACTTTGCATTTGGACCATACATTCTCAAAATCGAAGCGTGAAGCATGCGAAATATTTTCTTTGATAATACTCATAGATTCCACCTTTAATCATCAAGTGTAAAAAAAAACATTACTAGCCAAGGATTCAAAATCAACATCATGATATTGGAAAGAAGGAAAAAATGCATTTTAAATTCCCAAAGCTTTAAAGTGGAAATATAGTCTCGAGAAAGGCATTTCATGTTAAATCCCAAAGTACGCTTAAAATTGCAAAACAAGGCACATGTGAGCTTTCCAATAATCGTACACCCCAAACAATTATTAAATGATGCAAAACATTCTACTCCAGCACTTAGTCTCACAAGCATAATATAGAAATGGAGGTTTGAAAAGTTCTTCTGAGGATTAACCGTTTAATCGTTTCGATTTTAAAAAAGTATGAAATCAACTAATGCGAATATCTCTTGATTAACAAGACAATATATATATATATATATACAGAGAGAAAGGGAGAGTAAGGGAAATTAACTTAAAGGAAATCATATACTTTTCGAAGGGTGACGAATCTAACAAATACATCAACAAGCATTTGGGTTTTAGGAAATTTCTTGTAAGTAATTTTTTTATTCTTCAACAAAGAGGAATATAAGAGGCAGGTAAAGAAAACCTAGAGAGAAGACATCTCCCAACTAGCCATAAGGCAAATGCAGATAAAGACCACATAGGAATGAATTTATAAACAACAGTAAGTTGGTAACTCAAGCCAATATCCTCCTCAACCCCTTCACTATTTGTAACATATGAAGAAATCATACATGAATCAATCGATAACCTTTAAAGCCGCTGTAAAGAGGATTCACTAAATAATATCAACGGCAATGATAAATTAAATCTGAGAAAGCAAACATTTCTCTTATCATAAAGAATTTTTTTTAATTTATAAATCCGCAAGCTCACCGGCTATAGGAATAAGATCAAAAAAACTTCACAGGGAATAAAATCTCATGCTATGATGAGAAGCATTGCATCCAATGATATTCTCAAAAATTATTATTATTTTTTAAATAGAGAGTGATGGGAAACATTACAAGAAGTCAAGAACAAACTCATAAAATAAATCAATAGTGCGTGCGTTCAAATGAAAATACACATTAAAAAATAAGTTAGGTCAACTCTCAAACAAGAAATTACTTCCTTAAGAGATCTACAGCAATGAAAATTCATTCAATTCAAGTCATCTTAAGAATACACATAAAGCCATTCTCTACTCAGCGAATCAAAACTCAATAGCTTAAAAACTTGAGAAAATGTTTGATGATCATATCCCTTAAGGTAACAGAAGATAAGCTCCAAAGACTAGGAGTGATTATACCTCCTTAAAGATTACACGAATTTCAAACCTCCCAAAACCTTTGAAGTAAAAAAAAAAAAAAAAGTTTGAACATGAACAATCCATTGTTATTCATAACTGAAAGAAGGAAAGATAATCTCAGCATTTTCTTCCTACATAGGTTCTATCTTGATGCAACGAAAGCTTCAAACCATGGTTCCCTGATTTCAACAATGCAGCAAGAACAAACTAATGCTATTCCATCTCAGCAATAGAAATAATCCTGCTCACATTTCTTACCAAGCAGAGAATGCAAAGAAGATGGAGATGTAGGTTTAGAAGGAGATTGAACGAAAGATGAGGAAGAGAAAGGAAAAGATGAAGGAAGAAGAAGATAAGTTAGCAGAAGAAGAAGACTAGGAAGAAGAGAAAGGGAGATATACCTGCTCATGAGAGGGACTATATCGAGAATGGGTTCGGGACTCCAGGTCAAGTTCAGCTGCTAGGGACGGACGATTGTAGTAGGATAGGAGTCAGGTTTTGCATCTTCCCTGGACTCTTCGAGCTGAAGAAGAGAGAAAGGTTGGGCTATAGGGCTGCTCGGACTAGAGAATGAGGCAGGATGCGGCATCAACTTGCTCCCGGGCTTCGCAAACCAGAGTCCAGTTTCGGTTTGGGGTCAAATGGGAGAGATCACGAGAGACGAAGGGAGGGGATCCAACTCTTCTCCTAGGCTTCGCGAACGGCACCGAAAGGTGGAGGGAGTTTTTATGGTCCGCCTAAGCTCACGCCCGAGAGAGAGAGGGATGAGAGGGGGATGGAGGGTAGAGCTCCTGGCCGCCTGGGCCTTCTGCTTTGATTCCTTCATACGTGAAAGGAGAAGGCTTCTCTCGTGTCTCCTTCCATCGAGGCCACTCGCACTTGCTTCAAAAAGACAATCACGTGACTGAACTTTGCGACAATGACATCTCTTGATTTGAGAAAAAATTCAAACTCACTAGAAAGTTAATTAAGCTCTAATGGGAATTAAGTGGGATTCATGAGGCTAAAATCATATCCAAACCAAACCTGACTTGACTCAATTCGGATCAACTCGGACTCGACTAAACCAAATTAATTCAATAAAAATCAAACTCCAATCGACGCCGATTTGGATAGAATCGAGCTCGACGAGGCTCAATCAACTCGATCAAATGCGCTCGACGGCAAATTAAAATAAAAACGAGGTCAACAATTGTTAATAACATTAACAACACTAATCAGTCTAATTAATGCTAACAACAAAACTAATTAAATGCCAAATACAACAGCAAATGCACACTGAATTAAATACTAATTAAATAATCATAAAAAATATATATATATTGATACGTCATCAAAAAATTATCTTGATCGGGCACCAACTTGAGGCAGAATCAAATTGGAAACTTCAAAAATTGAATGATGTGAGAATGGTTGTTTTCACGAAATTCTCACTAAGCTAACGAATAAATATATGAGCTAACATACTTTTTTTTATAAGTCACAGAACATATAAGATGGAGTTTTAAACATGATACATTTTGCAGAAAATCAACGCTTTACTAATAGTGGCATAGCTGGTGATCGTCTAAAAAAAACTCAGGTAGGACCTTACTTATTTAATGTGTTAGGTTTTTATATTTAGGTGGGTTGATATTTTCTTATGTATTTTAATTAGGCGATCAATAAAAGCTTATCTTGTTTGAGTAATGTGATTTTTACTATTACAAAAAAGGTAGATAATGTAACTTATAAAAACTCAAATTGACGTATCTTCTATAAGCAATTTTAACTTTAACTATTTTAGGATTTTTTTGTGTATCTTTTTATTTCTAGTTTCTACATTTGGTTGTACTTAATGTCAAATGCATACATGTACATTATCCTCCTTTGCAATAATCATATCACTCAAACAAGACAAATTTTATTGATCGCCTAATTGAAATAAATAAAAAAATATCATCAATCCACCTAAATATAAAAACTAGCATACTATATAAGTCCCACCTGAGTTTCCTTTAGACAATCACCAGCTAAACAACTTTTAGCAAGACATTGACTTCCTACAAGATGTACGGATTTAAAACACTATGAATTTGTACGTTCTGTGACCTATATAAAAAAAGTCGGCCAGCTCATATATTTGTTTGCCTGCTTAGCAAAAATATAGTGAAAAACAACCATTTTTACATCATTCATTTTTTATATTCACATGATGAATATAAAATAACTCTATAATGATTGTTCATTCTTTTTTGTCCTGCTAACAGATATAACAACAAAATAATTAAAAAAAAATCTTAAACTTAACTTTTAAAAGAAAATTCATAAGAACATTAAGTTAAAAATAATTAGCATAAAAAAATAATCTTTCAACATATTCATAACCTAATATGTTGAAGTAAAGTGTCAATTGACAGCTATAAGATAGCACAGTTTAGTGAAAATAAAAATTCATGTTTCTTTGATGATGAATGATCTAATTACTGATGCTGGTAATTAGAATGTCCAAATATTGATGCAATGGTTTGGGACTGATTCAGTTGGACTTATACGATGTGTTCTGATTTTGATGAATGAAAAAATAGATTTTGTTTAATTGATTAAGAATCCTTGTGGTGCTACTTTAGTTGCTACGATTTACAGCAAAAAAAAAATGCTGAATTGGAAACATTAAGTGGGAGGCCTCCAAACTTTGTGCACCCACGAGAACGTATTCTGGTGGCAGATTATGAAGAACAAACTCAGAAAATAAATCAATAGTGTGTGCGTTCAAATGAAAATACACATTAAAAAATAAGTTAGGTCAACTCTCAAACAAGAAATTACTTCCTTAAGAGATCTACAGCAATGAAAATTCATTCAATTCAAGTAATCTTAAGAATACACATAAAGCCATTCTCTACTCAGCGAATCAAAACTCAATAGCTTAAAAACTTGAGAAAATGTTTGATGATCATATCCCTTAAGGTAACAGAAGATAAGCTCCAAAGACTAGGAGTGATTATACCTCCTTAAAGATTACACGAATTTCAAACCTCCCAAAACCTTTGAAGTTAAAAAAAAAAAAAAAAAGTTTGAACAGGAACAATCCATTGTTATTCATAACTGAAAGAAGGAAAGATAATCTCAGCATTTTCTTCCTACATAGGTTCTATCTTGATGCAACGAAAGCTTCAAACCATGGTTCCCTGATTTCAACAATGCAGCAAGAACAAACTAATGTTATTCCATCTCAGCAATAGAAATAATCCTGCTCACATTTCTTACCAAGCAGAGAATGCAAAGAAGATGGAGATGTAGGTTTAGAAGGAGATTGAACGGAAGATGAGGAAGAGAAAGGAAAAGATGAAGGAAGAAGAAGATAAGTTAGCAGAAGAAGAAGACTAGGAAGAAGAGAAAGGGAGATATACCTGCTCGTGAGAGGGACTATATCGAGAATGGGTTCGGGACTCCAGGTCAAGTTCAGCTGCTAGGGACGGACGATTGTAGTAGGATAGGAGTCAGGTTTTGCATCTTCCCTGGACTCTTCGAGCTGAAGAAGAGAGATAGGTTGGGCTATAGGGCTGCTCGGACTAGAGAATGAGGCAGGATGCGGCATCAACTTGCTCCCGGGCTTCGCAAGTTGGAAACTTCAAAAATTATCTTGATCGGGCACCTACTTGAGGCAGAATCAAATTGGAAACTTCAAAAATTAATTCGTAGACCATCCGAACTTCGATTTCAGCAAACTTACAGTCGAACTGAGCGTCTCGGAAATGCGAACCCAATGACACCAAATTCAACTCGATCCGAGCCCAAATGGGTCCGAATCATGGACTCGAAGCGCTGTTGGAAGGTTCAAACCGCAATTTGAGATACCAAATGGTCTCCGATTTTAACGAGCTTATACTCGAATCGAACGGCTCGACGAGACGAATCCAACGAGCCCAAAATCGTTGAATTCCGACATCATTAAGACCTCCAAATGTCCAATGAACGGTGCACGATCGAAGGCTTCAATATCGACCATCCATTCAAACCACTCCCTATTCGCCCATGATCTCACACCTATTTACAGGCCATGCCACTCCAGAAATCTATAAATAGAGCTCCCTCTCCTCTTGAAAAGGGATCCCCCGGAGCCTAAGGAAAAAAGAGAGAGATCGGAGATCACTCTTGCTTCCTCGACCACCGTAGTACTTCCGCCGGACCACCACTTGAGGCCCTCACCTCCGCCGGACCACCGCCTGACGCCGTTGCTTCGCCGGACCACCACTTGAGGCCCTCGCCTCCGCCGGACCACCGCCTGACGCCGTAGCTCCGCCGGACCACCACTTGATGCCCTCACCTCCGCCGGATCACCGCTTGACGCCATTGCTCCGCCGCACCACCACTTGAGGCCCTCGCCTCCGCCGGACCACCGCCTGACGCCGTAGCTCCGCCGGACCACCACTTGAGGCCCTCGCCTCCGCCGGACCACCACTTGAGGCCCTCGCCTCCGCCGGACCACCGCATGACGCTGTAGCTCCGCCGAACCACCACTTGAGGCCCTCGCCTCCGCCGGACCACCGCCTGACGCCGTAGCTCCGCCGGACCACCGCCTGACGCCGTAGCTCCGCCGGACCACCACTTGAGGCACTCCCCTCCGCCGGACCACCGCCTGATGCCGTTGCTCCGCCGAACCACCAATTAAGGCTCTCGCCTCCGCCGGACCACCACTTGAGGCCCTCCCCTCCGCCGGACCACCACCTGACGCCGTTGCTCCGCCGAACCACCACTTGAGGCCCTCGCCTCCGCCGGATCACCACCTGACGCCGTAGCTCCGCCGGACCACTACTTGAGGCCCTCGCCTCCGCCGGAGCACCGCCTGACGACGTAGCTCCGCCGGACCACTACTTGAGGCCCTCGCCTCCGCCGGACCACCGCCTGACGCCGTAGCTCTGCCGGACCACCACTTGAGGCCCTCGCCTCCACCGGACCACCGCCTGACGTCGTTGCTCCGTCGAACACCAACTGAGGCCCAGACTTCTGCTGGACCACATTTTGGGGCCCAGACTTCCATTGGACCACTACCTGAAGCCCGGACTTCCGCCGTACCACCACTTGAGACTCCATGCTCCACCAGGCCACTACCTAAAGCTTGGACTTCCGCCGGACTGTCACTTGAGGCCCCGAGCTCCACCAGGCCATCACCTAACGCCTGGAGTTCTATCGAAGTACCATCCTTTTACTACGGTCTTTCAGACTCCTATCTCATGCCGATTACGGTCCTCCTGACCTCCGTCGCCTACTATGATCACTCCGACCTCCATCATAGGACAATGGTCTTTCTGACCCCAGCCTCCTACCGACTACGGTCCTCCCGACCTCCGTCGCCTAATACGGTCACTCCGACCTCCATCACAGGACAACGGTCTTTCTGACCCCAGTCTTCTACCGACTACGGTCCTCCCGACCTCCGTCGCCTATTACGGTCACTCCAAGCTCCATCACAGGACAACGGTCTTTCTGACCCCAGTCTCCTGCCGACTACGGTCACTCCGACCTCCATCACAGGACAACGGTCTTTCTGACCCCAATCTCCTGCCGACTATGGTCCTCCCGACCTTCGTCGCCTATTACGGTTACTCCGACCTCCATCACAAGACAACGACCTTTCAGACCCCGGTCTCCTGCTGACTACGGTCCTTCTGACCTCTGTCTCTTGCCAACAATGGCCCTTCCAACCAAACAAACATGTCTATGTTGATTATTGTAACTCCCACAATGTAATACGTTCTATATGACGTGCATTTATAACATCAAGCTAAGGCCTTCTCCCTAAGAAGGGCCTCATTTGTAATCAACTGCAAATACTAGTGGATTCATTCAAACTGGGCCAGGCCCCGTGGTTTTTCCCCCTTTTCAGGGGTTTTCCACGTAAAAACTCTGGTGTCTCTTATGAACGCTACATCCTCTCTCTTATCTGCTTGTGTGCTGGATCTTCGTATAATGCTAAGACGTTAAACTATATATTTTCTCTACCACCGCGAATGTTCCAGGACGCAACATATATATATATATATATTTGAAAGATGAACATGATTGCTACAGATTTTAGAATAAGGAAACGAGCTTTTGAAAATTTTTCTTTTGATGGGCCTTTTATGTTGTTAGGTTTATCTAGTGGAGGAAGAAGAAATGGCTTAAGAGAGGATATGGGCCCGTACTTAGGGAATGAAAGTTGCTGTTGAGCTATTGCTGGCAGTGGGTCTTGAGTGGGTTTAGGCCTAAGGAATGGATTTGTGACGAGATCAAGCTAGGACCGGCTATAAAGTAAGAAAGGCGATTGCAAAGTGCAGCATGATCCCTTAATTGAAAATTAATTCCCGCTTAAAACTTAAGTCAATCATCACACTGTTGGACTTATTTTACCTGGCTCTAATTTAAACTTCAAATTAAATGGGCCTTGAAAGCTCACTGATGACTTGATCAACTGACATTGCAATTTTTATACATCCTGTCAAGCTACCATTGGCCTGTATCTAGTGGGCTAGTGAATAAAGAAAGAATTAGTGATGGGAACTAGAAAGATCTAAACCCAATAGAGAACACAAAAGAAAGTAGCAACCCGGCTCAATCCAAAAACTAGTGAACAACCACCAATAAAAAAAAAGTCGATGCAGGAGAACTCTAAGAAACCTAGCAAAATATACTTATATAAAATAAAATACCCCTCAGAACAACCAACAAATGGTCACCTGACATGTAACGATTAAAAAGGAAATAGAATGCTCAAGAATATACAAACCAGTGGTCCAATATAACAGCTTTGATTCAAAAGCCGCCACAACTCCTCTGATAAATACCAAAGCCACTCACACTTTTAGAAGAAGTATACAATGTGGTGGAAAATTGTGGAGAGAAGAATTAAATAGAAGACTTGGAAGAAGAAATAAGCATAGAAGTAGCTCTCAAAGCTAGAGAAAAAACCCTCCAGTTTTATAATTCTTTTCACCTCAAAATAACTCCCTACATCAACCCAAAACACCACCATAAATAGGAAAGAAAATGATGCCAACAGCCAGCCACAACCGCCAATACAACCAACTAAAAAACTAAAGAAAAAGGCAACAATTAAGTACCAGTTTAAGCCTAGAATCAGAACCATCACAGCGAAAAAATTTTTGGAAAAGCCAGGGGACAGCAGTAAGACCCAAACAGTCAGGGATCGGGAAAGCCAGGGAACAACAACAGGACCCGAACAGCCAGGCCAAGGAGATCATGAAAGCAACAGAAACAAAATAGCCACCAAGTTGACTGCAGCCCAACTGCCCCCCATCAAACCCAAATCAGCCCAAACACAAAACACCCAAAGAAGCTAGCACATCAAAGGAAAAACATGACCAAAGAGCATTCAAACCACACATGTTCATCTGCTGCCTTCCATCATTGGGTAAACAAAAATTAAGCAAAAAAATTACAATAAAATAACATAAAATAAAAGAATCTTAAAACATGAGCATGAATTATTGGATGCATCAATTAGAAAATATGAGAAGACGTACTAAATTTTTCTTCTTCTTTTTTGCTAGAAGATTAGTCCTTTGCAGTCAAAACTCGCTTTTCATATGGCTGTTAGGACTCCTCTTATCTTTACCTTAAAAGCAAATTATATATATATATATATATATATATATAATATATATATATATATATATATATATATATATATATATATATATATTTTTTGTTACTTTCCATCCTTAAAAGTGAGCAATTGCACCTTAAGGAGCTAAAAATACTTTAGTAGAAAGATAAGTTTTACTTTCCACCCGCTGTGGCTTTGCCGCTGCCCCACACAACCGCTGCGCTGCCCCGCTGTGACGCCGCCTACCGCTGCCATGTCCGCTGCCTGAAAATGCCGGAGGACTTAACCCGTAGCGGGTCGGGTTGGGCTGACCCGAACCCGAAACGACGTTCTGAAAAACGACGTTCATTTTGTTAGAAATTAAATTTAATACTTATATATTAATTATTATATTAATATAATTTGCACTGGGGCGCTCATCCGCACAATTCTTTAGAGGTGTTAATTTCAGGTCACGGGTCGGGTTCGGGTCGAACCCGGAAATGACCCGGCACTATTCAGGTCAACCCGATCCCAACCCGTTTTTACAAACGGGTCAATTTACCAGACCCAAACCCGACCCGTTTCGGGTTCGGGTCAACCCGACCCGACCCGCGGACACGGCAAGGCCGGGAGTAACTTCACGGCATCGGCGGCAGTGACGTCCGGCGGCAACAAGCCTTCAGCACGGCAGCAGCATCCGGCTATAGCAATATCCGGCGTCCAGCGGCAGCTGTCACAGACTCATAGTCACGGGGCGGTCACAAATCAAGCGGCGGGATGCGACACGGGGCAGCCGGTCACGCGGTATTCGGTCAGCGGGCAGCGGTCACGCGGGGGGGGGGGGGGGGGGGGCAGGTGAGTCAGCGGGGCAGCCGGTCACACGGTATTCGGTCAATGGGTCAGGGTAGCGGGGCATCCTGTCACGCGGTATTCGGGCAGGGGGCGGGATTCGAAAATTTTAAATTAAACGGGTTTGCGGGTTGACCCGGCAACCCATCGGGTCAACCCGAACCGTTTTTTAAATGGGTCAATTTCTAGAACCCGAACTCGACCCGTTTTTAAATCCGGTCGGGTCTAACCCAGATTTTCTGGGTCAGATTTTTGTGTCGTGTCAAAAATTGTAAGCCCATTAGTCCAGCATCGCCTAAATTTTAATATTTATAGTTTTATACTAGATAAAAGCATATTTATGTTGTGCCTTACTGAAACCCGCATGGCATAGCGGAACCAGGAAATGTTTATTGGGCTTAATTCTTGAAAACGTCGTTCATTTTGTTAGAAATTAGATTTAATACTTATATTTTAATTATTATATTAATAAAATTTACAACTAGGAGCGCTAATCCGCACAGTTTTTAGCCATTAGGTGCTTATGTTTTTCAATAGATAAAATAGAAATCTCTTGCTTTTTACTATATATAAAAGAAAAGCTTTCATGAGCCAGCCTAGACGCCTAGTGTTGGGAACCGTTCCATGCAAACGGTTTAGAAGAAAATCTGGCACGGTTGTAGGGGTGTAGCTCTAGCAGACTTTATTATTTTTTTTTTTTTTTGAAAAATTTGGGCTTATCTCGTATATTAAAAAGCTAAAAGGCAGCAATTACATGTAAGAAGAAAAAGTAATGCTAAAAAGAAGGAAAAAAACTCCAAAATACAGGGGAGAATGATCAAAGAGCATCAAAAAATCTGCTCTAAAAAAAATCTGCCCTCAACCCTAAAACTTGAGCAGACATTAGGAACTCTTTTGGTAATTGATTAAAATATTTAATGCCTTCTGCTTTGGGAACTGTTATATGCCTCTTAAAAAAAACTGTGATTATTTTTTAAGATTTCAATATAATAAAAAATAATAATTATTTAATTTTAAAAAATTTAAAATTTATTCGAGCCTCAAGTCTTTTATTAAATAAGCTCGAACTCGAGCTCGACTTGTTAGCTCGATAAGCTCGACACGCAAGCCTATAAACGAGTCGAGCTCGAGCCAGCTCCAGCTCAGCTCACTTACACCCCTACTGAATTCCAAGGAAAGCATAGGCAACCGAAGATGCGAAAATGTTTGTAGGAGGCAGGACGACCGTGTAGACGACAATACGGAGTAAGATTGTTAATGGCAGAGGAGGTAACCTATTGATGAGGTAATTGGCAGTGGTGAGAGCTTCAGCCCAAAAGGAATTTGGAAGTTGAGCGGCGTGAAGGAACGTGCGGGTGAGTTTGAAAAGGTGGCGATGCTTCCTCTTAGCGGTGCCATTTTGTTCAGGTGTGTGCGGGCAGCTGAGTTGAAGAGTTATGCCTTACTGAAGAAGAAATTTTTTTAACGCGTTGTTAGTAAATTCATCACCGCCGTCCGACCTAAATGTCTGAATTTTGGCGTTGAAATTGTTCTTAGTTAGATTGTAGAAATGCTGAAATTTAGCCAAGACTTCATTTTTGGAATGTAGCAAGTATAGCCATGTAAAGCGAGTAAAATCGTCTATGGAAATCACGTAGTAACGGAAGCCATTCATAGATGGAAGAGGTGCAGGACCCCGAACGTCCGAATAAATGAGTTCAAAAGGTTTGTTACAAACATAGGTGCTAGTAGAAACGACTGTTTGTGACTTTTTGATATATGTTGATCAAAATTGATCGAGTGTAGTCGAGTCAAATTCGACTCGACCCGAGACAATTTGAAATTGAATTCTAATTGACATCGTTTCGACTCGTACTCAACTCGTTGTGGCTCGAGTCAGTCAATCAAACATGGTCAAACCCACCATGACCCCAAATCTAACTCAATCGAATGACAACCACCATGCTCGATAGTCTAAATGCGAAAAATGAGATCAACACCGACCACATGTAGTGGGATAAAGGCTTGATGATGTTTTTGTTGTATCAAATAGGTGATGGTAACCTATAATTTGTAGCTAATGTTGATTATTTTCATGTTCTCTATCTACATGTTGCTAGAGCAATATTGGAGAACTTTATTAAGGGTCATACTTTTACATTTGAGAACTTACTGATCTTGAGGTGTGGCCCACCACCCATGAATAAGTCCATGGCTGCTCACCTTGATGACCTCATATATACAAAGGAGATGTAGTTACAATTATAATAACATCCTCCTTAAATTTCTATGAACATTTAAATTTGATTTATATTTTATCAGCCAAGCGCATTTAAGCTGCAGGTTTATGTATTCGACAATCAAATAATATAGACAAAATGTTTTATATTTTGGTTAATTTTTTCCCACAAGTATTCTTGCCAAATCACAAGTATCACATGAGTATTCTTGCCAAATCACACATTCAGTTACACAACTCAGCCAAAGCATGAAGAGGTATCTGTAAACTACAATAGAAATCTTATAGATGAATATTTGTAAAGTGCTTTTCCAAGTTAACTATGAAATTAAACAATTCATGGTTTAGCTGAATCAGGATACAAGTATGTAAGCTTGGCTTCATCAAACAACTGATGTTCAACACTATAAAGTTACATGAAATAAATTTGAGGACTATGCTTTACAATCACGCACTCATAAAAGAAACCAAGCTTCATTCATAATTTTCCTCTCAAGGCTAATAATCATTGATGTCAGGGGGGGAACCAAGCTTTTATTTTAGGGGGGGCAATTTTTTTATATAAACATATTCTGTCCTCTTTAAATAAATTTCATCTATTAAGTTCTAGAAAGATATTTCATTTAAGTTTCATTTGCATTTCTATAAATCATACTACTCTAAATTGATCCAATAGCTTTCCCCAATTGTAAAAAAAACATTCATGCGCTTTAGCACAAGAAGAATTAGCCATTGCTTTTATAAACAAGAAAAACTAATTTCATGCACTTATATTTATATACCAAATCTAGCTGTAAGAATCCAAACAAGCAGAAACAAATAAAATATATGAATATATAGATTAGCTAACTTTACAATTTCAATCTTAATTACTTTAGTGATCTGTGAGACCAGGAAACAAGTAATTACATATCGCATTGAAATCAAAGAATAAAATAGCTTAATCAACAATTAATCTGGACAAAAACTAAGCGGTTCAAGCAATAGGAAATATACATATAGATCTTCAAAGTCTTGCTCATACTCCTAAATCGTAATTTACATAAATCCTACTACTATACCAAGCAGTTATCTTTTGGTACCAAAAAAAAATGATTCAAGGAATCCGTGGAAATTATTATGTTCAGAAATTGGAGATTCAAGCAAAAGTCAGAAGATATTATATGTTTTCTATCTTAACTGTTGGAGATTCAAGGAAGCTGGAAGCCTACCGTCGATGTGCGACGGATTAAGATACTTATCAAAACAAGAAGGAGAACACATTATATGGCATTCCTACATACATCACTTAACAAAACACTTGCAAGAAGAAGACGAACTAGAAAAGATAGAGAGAAAGCATGTTGAAGGAGAATATGAAAAGAAAAGGAAGAAAAAAAGATAAGAGAAAAGAAGAAAATAGGGAAGGATGATGGGGAAGAAGGAGAAGAAGAAGAACAAGAATAATGGTAAGGGGAAGGGAAAGAGCTCACGTTGCCAAAGAGATAGACCGGCGGCTAGGGCTGGATGGTGGTGGAGCTCTGGCGTCGGTCCTAGGGCTCGCGAGCTCGTTAAGCTCGGTTCGTCGAGCCCATTAACGAGTCGAGCCCGAGCCGGCTCGCGAGCCGGCTCACGAGCCGGCTTGACTCGGTTGCACCCCTGATTTGCGGTTGTTTTCCTGATGTAAACAGCAGTTGGGTTGTTGTTTTCCACTAATTTGGGCTATCAAGTATTTCCTATCAAATTGATATCAGAGCAAGTCTTGGGACCCCTAATTTGCCGGCGAAGAGGAAATTGCTGAAATTTTTTTTCAAATCTAGAGATCTTCTCAAAAATTTCAAGCCATAAGAGATGGCACCTAAGAAGGTGGACGCTTTGGAAGAGATATTTAGGATCGATGACCAATATGCTACAGTTTTTTATTTTAAGAATGTGAAATAGGTTTCATTTTATAAATAATAAAGAAGGATATTTATTAAATAAATAATAAATAATAAGATTTGTTTGTGAATTTTAATATTTGATTGAAAATTAAAATATATATATACAATTTCAATAAAAAATAAAAATAATAAAAACCATTGAACTTCCAATTTTTCCCCAAGAGCCTTTGGTGGCAGCTGCCTTGTCCGAACTAGCCATTCGGGTGGAGTTCGCCTACCTAGGTGGCTGAGCAGCAGCCTACGTGGTGTAGGGATCCGGGACCTTCCAATAGTTGCCTGTGGTTGCTTCTCCTTCCTCCTACCTCCATTATTAACACCATTCCCCCCATTTGGAGGAGGTGACCTAGGGCCACCCCCTCTTGCCATCCCTAGAGCCTCTCTCTCTCTAAACCACTAGGAGAGAAAGTAATGACCGCTAACACTGCCTCAGGAGAGCCCTGCTTGGAACAAAATATCTCATAGCACAAAAGAATGTCTTAGCAAATCACAATTCAAAGTTTACAATAAATAGATCTCAATTATAACTTGTAGCGATTTGATATGGAGGAAACTTTGACTTGATAACTTTAACAATTTAAAAGTTTAAATCTAAAGTGAACGACCAAGACCTTATTCAAAATTGCCTTTTAATAACAGCATAGATATAACACAACATGAAAATATCAACTAATGTACGTTTCCCTTAAAAGCATAAAGAATTAAAAGCCAGCTCAAAGATAATAGATGCACAGAGAACTGCACTTCTGTATTAATGCAATAACATGAGACAAAGAAGCAGACCTGAAATTTCGCTTGGCTTCCCCCTATTCGTTATGCAAGAAGGCTCTACCAAATCATATGCTTTCACATGCATAGAACCATAAAGAATTTTACTTAATACGGTCATTCCAGGATGATCATTGAAGTGGAATCACAGAAGCAGTTGGAAGGCAAAATATGCCAATCTGCAAAATTGAATAAAACTATGGGCCATTACAATTAAAAATTGACAAAATTTGGTCAACGATTGTTCTTTAAATTCAGAATAAGCATGTTCTTGGACTTTAGCACGAGCATGCGCTTTCAGTTACGCCCTAAAGACAAAGGGTAGTACCAGGTAAGTCCTCATGAATTTACTTACAAGAATAAAAATGAATGCAAGATTGTAACAATCACTAACGCCAATGCTACTAAATTCAAAGTAACCTTTTAGTTTAAATTCTCCAAACATCTCATTTGGTCAGAATCATAAACTCAATAAGAGGTCATTTGATAGGCCAAATTAATAATGCAACCGATTTAATTTTAGTTGCATTTACTTTGCCAAAATGTTTTGAAAAAAATAAACAAGGAAAATTTTATTTCAAACCAAATGCAATATATATATATTGCATGCAAATATTAACATTTTACAACAATTGCTCCCCCAACCACAGTTCAAACAAGCCATTAATTCACATTTTTCTACTTTGTCGCTTCATATCATCCATCAACATTATTTTAATATGCTGCATCAAAAAAGGTTATGTCAAAGTAGAAGCACCAAAATTCATAGCATGCTTTCTACACTCGACCTGTACAATGTCTTAATTAACTCTCAATAAGTAATATTAGAAACTTCTTTGAGTTTTTCTTTTTTATCTTCTATAATACAGTTTTCTAGTGCTGGAATTAGAAGAAAAAACACTTCTGCAAAGCACGTACAAAACTTTCATGAACAATAAACATTTGTTGATGTACTTACAGTTAAACTATCGCATTCATATATATGCAAGTATGTTATTAGTTGAGCCCATTGAGCAGCCCTAGTTAAACTCTTGAATGGATTGGATTCAAAAAAGCTATGTCCTCTATCATCATCAAGAGCATCTTCCTTAAGTCCTACATCTGCTGGACTTATTGAATCTGAATAAGAATGGGCCACCTTGACTGTTATTATAAAAATCAAAAGAATTAAGCACAACAATCACGAACATAGCTATGAAATACCTTACAAAGAACAATCACATTAAGTGTGTATGAGCAAGCAATCAAGAGAGATCCAAATAACATATTTTCTAAAACACAACTGAACATAAATATAAATGCATATTTTGAAGGCCTATATATGTTTGTTAAGTTCCAGCTGCTTAATCAATCAATAAATCAAGTGATGACCTTAATATTTACAAAAACAAAACCGTAGTGCAAGTCATTTATTTCATAGGTTCAGAAACAGAATATATGCCTCACGAATTGTTATTTTTTATAATTTTTCAAATAAAGCTTTCAATTTTTAATTAAATACTCACAGATTTCCTTAAAAATAGAAGATAATTTTTTCATGAAAAATAAAGCACATTATATATGTATATGAAGATCTTTGATGGTCAGAAAAGAGTGCGGGCTTGATGGGATGGACAGTAAACAGGAGTTAGGAGACAAGAAGGAATGTTCTTCGCCATGCAATAGAGAAGATTAGGAACCAGTGCAGAAGAGTTTTTACGAGTCAAAATAGATTATTCACAGAAAATGCTCAGCGAAGTTGCAACTAGTTAGCTAAAAGCATGGGTGGGTGCAACGTAAGAGATGATCAAATCAGCACATAACATCATTATCACGACAATAAAAAAAAAAAAAACTATTACTAGGCCGCAGGATAAACATATGTAAGTTGACATCAATCATTACAAGTTACAACACCAAGCAGTTTGATTTCACTATCAAATTCATAAATAAATGCAGGAACAGTTATATTTATTACTTTAATCTAGAGAAAAATATTAATTACGAAAAAAAAAATACATCTCACCATTATGCATCAATGCCACGTCCAAGATGTTCAATATTTTTTGGATATGAAACAATTGTTTCATCAGGTCCTTTGGATTCAGCATTTTGTATAGTAGGCATTACTCTACAAAAAACTCGAATGTTTCCTTTTAAATCCTGCGAAACAAAAAATGTTCAATAAAAAAATATTTGAATTACTAAAAACAAAAAATATATGTAAGAAAAATTTCAAAATTATAACATCTAACTTCTTCCTCACATTCTCAACTTCAACAAGTTGCTTCATTTAAAACTTCAAAAACGATATAAAATCAGTTATACATATGAGATATATGGAAGAGTTTTGTGAAAGCATCAAACCTTGATCTTTTCATTTGAAATTTTCAACAGATAATTTAAATTTTTTACTTAGTCTTCTAAACTTTTTATTTATTCTCTCTGAGAAAAAAATTTCTCCTGATAAAGATTAATATTAAAAAATATAAGAAAATAAAATGACAAAAGAAAATTAAAGTGATCCAAAAAAGTAAAAAAGGAAATCTTATGCGCATAAGCCAATTTTAAAACCACGGTCATTTTCTGAATGATTATTTCAATAAATTCTTCAACATGCACCTTGGCTTGTTGTAATTCACTTTCTACTTTTTTCCTTAATTCCTCTTTCTATAAGAATAATTAACCAGAAAGAGAAATTAAGGAAAAAAGTAGAAAATGAATTGCAACAAGCCAATATGCATGTTGAAGAATTTATTAAAATGATCGCTCAGAAAATGACCATGATTCTAAAATTGGCTCATGTGTATGAGGTTTTCTTTTTTACTTTTATTGGAGCACTTTAATTTTGTTTTACCATTTTATTTTCTTATATTTTTTAATACTAATATTTATCAGAAGAAATACTTTTCTTAGAAAGAACAAATAAAAAGTTTAGAAGACTAAATAAAAAATTTAAACTCTTTGCTGAAAAATTCAAATGAAAAGCTGAAGGTTTGATGCTTTTATAAACCTCTTCCATATATCTCATATGTATAACTGATTTTATGTTATTTTTAAAATTTCAAATGAATCAACTTATTGAAGCTGAGAATGTGAGGAAGAAATTATATGATACAATTTTGATATTTCTCTTACATATATATTATGTTTTTAATAATTCAAGTATTTTTTTTATTGGACTTATTCTGTTTCGCATGAATTGAAAGGAAACATTCAAGTTTTTTTTGTAGAGTACGACCTACTATAAAAATACTTAATCCATTTTTCCTGTTGCACACCATTTGAATCCAACCAGCTTGTGCAGCACGCTAAGACAATCTCAACTGCTCCCTTCAAATGCACATGGACTTCCGAGCCTGCGTGTAAAAATAAGCAAGGGTAAGCAATAGGCTCATGAAGGAAACTAGGAAAAATATTCAAAAATAATACAATTATACACGCTATAAAGAAAGGGATAAGCAAGAAGCACATTACTATATCAAACTAAATCAACTAATAATTTTCATACTTTATTACAAGAAAAAAATATATATTGAAAGATCATGAGACCCACAAGTTAACCAATCTTAGTAAAAATCTTTGAGCATAATGATTAAGGGTTTTAATAATTAGATCGATACTCTTATGACCCTAAGATTACGATTAATATACCTCCTCTTAAACCATAAACCCTATTCTAACCACCAGCCTTCTAAGAATTTTTTTTTATTATTACTATTATTTTTTATTTATTTTTGTTGTAATCATTTTAGACAATGTTATAAAATACTTCAACACATTGCACAAAATCAAGCAATAAATTCAGAGTAATTTTCTTCAACTTTTTTTTTGTAATATATATTAAATGGGGAACTAATGACATTTCAAAAAAAAAATAATGTTATATGTTTTTTGTAGATTATAAATACAATAATTTTTAATATTATGGTATTTTTATGGGAAATTTTTATGAGATAAATTGAAAAATATGGGTTGTTTGGCAAATCATAAAATTACTCCTATTTCCAAAAATAATCTTGTGACATAATTAAAATTTCAAAACAATGCTTTGAACAATTTATGGTAATTTAGTTATAATTTGAAATAGTGCATTTCTACTCAATACATTCTGCTGGCTACTATTTAAACATTCTGTTGAATTCCAAAATAAATTTATTTACATTTCTTTTATTGCAATGCAATGAATTATAAGTTTAATTGATTGAAATGTGTGATTTTGAGGAAATTTGATGTGTGTGGAGAAATTCTCTTATGGTACTAAAAGCATATTATGATGTTATATGCACATTCTGTTATAGTGTTATATGCATATTATGCTCTGGTGTTGGACATTGGGATTGATAAGAGCCTATTTCTAATATACAAGCACTGGAGTCATAAGGGCAAGAATTCTCTAAATTTTATTCTTATGGGAGGTATAAAGGCATGAGGAAAATTTATTATTTTATGCTATGACATATAAAATTCTTAAAAAAAAAAAAAATTCTTAGTGATGCACAGGAGTGTGCGAATTATAGAGGAATTAAGTTAATGTGTCATACTTTAAAACTATGGGAGTGAGTTATGGAGCATAGGTTGCGGCGTGATACTAATGTTTCTCAAAATCAATTTGGATTCATGCCGGGTAGGTCTACTATAGAAGTCATACATTTATTGAGAGATTTGAAGGAGAAATATAGAGAGAATAAGGAGGATCTACATATGATATTTATTGATTTAGAAAAAGCATATGATAAAGTTCCAAGAGAAGTGCTATGGAGAGTTATTGAAAAAAAATGAGTTAATAACGATTATATTCAAATCATTAAAGATATGTATGCACCGAGTGATAATAAAATCATAATTTTCATCAAATATGTTAACTATATAATTTTCATAGGTGGTAATAATAAAGAGAAGTCTCAGAAAAAAAAACTTGCTAAATAATTTGACATCAACCCCTAATGTTGCATATAATCATTCTTTTTATATTATGTATAAGTGATGCAAGCAAAAATTTGGGAGAGGGCCCCAAATTTTTGCTAACAAAAACAACTCTTTCTAAGAACAAAATAAAGACATAAAATAGACAAATAAACTAAAACATCACTTTCATATTATAAAAGGGCTTTCAAGACCCTTACAAACCTTGACGACTTACAAACGACTCAAACGACACTTACAAGACTCCTAAAGAAGCTTTGCCTTGAGAAGAAAGATACATGTGGGGTGGATACATGCGGCGAGAAGAAAGAGATTAGAAGCTAAGAAGAAGAGGGAAAGAGCCCGCAGAATTTCCATAGAAGAAGAAGAAGAAATGGAACAAAGCTCTCAAGCTTTTTCCAAAAAACCTCTCAGGGTTTTGTCTCCAAAAATTACTTCATATCACTCAACTTTTAAACATAAACAATCCCCCATATTTATAGGTATGAAAGGGAATACAAAGAGACACATTTCATAAATTTAACACATAAATCTAAACATTAAAAGACATAGAAATCTCCCCCCAAAGCTCTCGGTTTACACCCAAACCAGGAACCAAGGAGTCGGCCACGAGATCCCAAGAGGCACACACGGAAAAACAAAAAGCCATGGTGGAATTCAAGGAGCCACAATGGGAAAAGCAAACAACTTCTTGGGATTCCAAAAGCCCTTTTTGGAAACCCAAGAGACAACTTTAAAACATTAAAACTATAATAAAAATGCATTAAATAAAAAGTAGATAATAAATGAACTAAAATCCTAGCTAATAATGAGCTAACTTTTTAGTTCCATTTAATGAACTAAAAACCCAGCTCATAAATGAGCTAAAATTTCAGCTCAAATGGGTTGAGCTACTAGACTCAAGGGAAGCCAAAATCTGAATTATTTTGGACTTGTGTTGACCCCCCCTTTGTCTACATCAATAAGTTTAGTATTGGAGGTGAACACCTCAGTCAATATTTTGAAGAAGAACTTAATCTACTTTGAAGGTGAACAATCTCCATATGCAGTTGCCATTAGGTAAGGAAGTGAAGTTAAATAATTTTTTGTTGCAGTTTCTCCTGATGCAATATAGCTTCTGCAATACAAATTAATTTTGTTGAAGTTTCTCCTGATGCAATATAGCTTGATTTCTCCTGATGCAATATAGCTTTTTTTAAGACTAAAAGCTTGCCCAATATAGACTATGATCTCGTTGGCTTCTTTTTATATTTTATTTGTAGAAGCATGTTGGCTTCTTTTTATATTTTATTTGTAGAAGCATATTTCTCTTGTAACATTAATTCGTTAGCTTCTTTTTATAAAAAGAAGAGGGGTCAAAAACATACATTATTGGACCTCATATACACACTCCATATGCATAGCTCATGTACATCATAGGAGGTGGTTTCGCTAGGTGCTTTATATAAAGGGTATGATCTCATTGGCTTCTTTTTATATTTGATTTCATTAATTACTTTTGAATTTGATAAATCTGATGAACAAACACAAGTAATATATACATAGGTTGTCTTTTTCATATGTTGAATGCACTGCTTAGACGACAAGCTATCTCGGCATGTCTCAAAGTATATCAAAATGTAGATTTTTGAAAGGGAGATCTCCGATCACTTTGTCATTCCAAATCTCAAATTACAACTCCACAAGAGTTCCAATTTGCTACAAATGATAGGTTGGGCCCTCCACCTTCAACTATGATGATAGAGAACTTTGACAAGGTATGTATATGTGAGAAACTTGTTAACTTCATACATAATTGTAGTAGAAAAATCCGACTCTTCTCATCATAGCCAACAAAGCATTCCCAAAATCACAAAGAGAAATCCTCTCCATCTCCATACAGAGGTTTGTTATGGTAAATACAGAGTTCAAATTCGAAGAAGCCAAAAATGATCATTTATACTTAAATTTAATTTTTTAGGAGAGAGGACTTGAGAAAGAGAAACTTTTTAAACTTCAAATCTTACAAAAGCAGTTGGAAGAAGAGAAAGCTAGGATTCCGAAGGTGAATCCTTATCCTTATACTACGGATTATCCTGTTGTAAGAGAGAATTTCTTCCTTCAATTCATTTTGGAAATTAGTTAGTCATTTATATTTTACTTATATGTTGCAGAGATAAGCATGCTTAGGTGGATGGGCGGCTTTACCCTTAGAGATAGGATATGAAATGATCATATACGTGAAAAGGTTGGAGTAGCTCCAGTGGAAGATAAGATTAGAGAGAGTCGCCTTAGATGGTTTGATCACATTAAACAGAGGCCTTCCGATGACCCGATTAGGAAAGTTGAGGTATTAGATTTGGCTTATGTTAAGAAAGGTAAAGGTAGGCCTAAAAAGACTGGGTTAGAAAACATTATAAATGATCTATCTTTATTAAAACTAATGAAAATTTGACTTTTAACAGGACACAATGGCGAAGAAGGATTCATATAGCCGACCCCACGTAGTGGGACAAAGGCTTGTTGTTGTTGTTGTTGTTGGGTTGAATCATTTTTGCCTTATGAGTCTTCGATCAAAAGATTACTTTTATAATCTTTTATAAACCTTATAATTCATTTGTCTGATTGAAAAAATTTCTTTGGCGTGGCAAAACTTAACTCGGGAGAATATAAAATGTAAAGTTCAAAATTCTCCATGTGAATACAACTTCATTTTTTTTAAAAATAGCATGTCAGGAACAACACAATATTTGGAAGCTTAACAGCCCTATTTTTGTCGATTGCTATCAATCCTACTTGTAGTTAGGATATGTATGATTGATGTAAATTTGAAGAAATGATTCTTCACACATGCACATGCAGCTCATGGATTAAGCTACATAATTTCACACATATTATATATAGTTTCGAATGAAACATCTTCAGATTGACACTCTAAGCTCCGACTGTGACAACCGGTTCATTCGGCCGGTTCACCCGAACCGGCCCACCCTTTTTAATTCCGCGAACAGAACAGTTCGCGGAACCGAACAGATCGCGCGAACAGGAACGGGCGGACGACCGAGGGTTTCGTGGGAGAGCGAGGTAAGTTTCATTTTCCAATTTTAATAAATAATCTTCTTCGATGATAAGAATCGATCATTCCTTTTCTTTCTCACAGTTAAAGAAGTGATATTTAGGGAGAATTTGCATCGAGAGGGAAGAAACGATCAAGAGAAAATAAGGAAAAAGGTTTGTTGAATTTCTTTCGGATTTTCCTATAAATTCCTTCTCCTACTTCAATTAAAGTAAGCAATATATTTCTTGAAGGTTAAGGAAGGGATTGAAGCGAGGAAAAAGGAAATTACGAGAAGAAGGATTTTGAGAATTTGAGAAGTCTCCATTCAAAAGTGTGTTGATCCCGCGAGGATTCAACAAGAAGAGAAATTGATTCAAGAGAAGATTAAGCATCGAAGACCTGAAGAGTTCAAAGTGGGTAAATTATATTATTTTATGTTTTATTGATTATTTCAATTTTCTAAATGATTGATTAAAAATCTTATATCTTTAAATGTTGAAGGCAAACGTTTATGATTTTACCGTCTTAAGAAAGAATCTATATATTATAAAGATCTAAAGGCTTATGGAAAAGGAAAATATTTATTTATGAAAATGCATGTTAATTATGCTATATGAAATAGAAATAATAAAGATGAAAATGAGAAAAGAAAAGAAAAGAAAAAGAGAATAAAGGAAAAGGGTATTGAAAATAACAGGAGTCACCCCCTTATAGTACTGGCTGGGGACGTCGTACTCGTGCACGAAAAAGGAAAAGGAAATTTCTATGGAAATGGGAAAAGGAAATCATATGAAAAAGGTAGTACCTTTCGGTACTTTGAGACGGTGCTCCTGTGCAAATCATATGGGAAAAGGAAATACAAATGAAATAATAAAAGTAACAATTACTTCAAAATTGATATAAATGAAAAATATCAAGAGAAATATAAGTTACGGAAATGAAAGAAGTACGTTTAAGAATCGATATAAAATATCGAAATAAATTAATTTTAATGATTAATTTATCTATAATTTCCCACTGAGTTTACTTAGTAAACTCAAACCACGAGTTTAAATATTTCAGGTAAGTTCCTAAAGAATAATGACTGAAAGAGAAGAACATATTTACAGAAGGCGAGGTGCAAATGACAACAGGTAAAATAGATTTTTGTGTTTAGTGGCTCTTCAGTTTATTGTAAAAGTTTTGATGATGAGTTATTTTATACTTTTGAAAATGTACTATCGTCCGACTTTTTGTACCCGCCTCGTTAGATCGAGCATCCGGGACGGGTCGTGACACCGACAGTGAGTTTCATCATAAATGTATCTATTACAGTGGCTTTTTGAGAGCAGCATATTTTCTTCCAAAGAAAAGCGATGAAATTCTATATAAAAATGTTAATGAAAAAATAACTTTTGTAGGGAAACTTCTGTTTTCTTTGTTTGCAAAGTCTATCAAGAGAATACGGCCAAGTTACAACTTTAGATGCCCATATTTGATATCTAAAATGCATTTATTCTTTCAAGGGTGAAATTAGTTAAAATATTGTTAACAAGTTCCGATAAGTATTTTATAAGCTACAAATATTTTTAAAGAAGTTTCTATGAATTCAAGATATCTTCATCAACCGCTTTCTTCATAGTAAATATACTAAGAGTTGATATAGTAATGGAGGTGAGAACGTTTCTTCACATCTATGCTCCATATGAAGTGCTTCGTTCTTCTGAGGATTTTGAGGAATGACAAACACCTCTTGCCTAATTTTAAGGTAAAGCTTTTGAGCCCAATGACTCATCGAGTCGTACTTATGCATCTCCCTCATTTTTTTGGATGATGACATGTTCAAGATCACCATCATTTTGTTAGGATTCACTTTGATCTCATTTGGGGTGAGGAGGAACCTTAGTGTGGAGAATGTACCTCTTTAGTGTGGAGAATGTCTCCGACAAGACTTAAATGTGTTGTCCTAGCAACTTGCTCTTCACAAAAAGATCACCCTCCATGTACATCTCAATAATCCACACATTTTAGTCTTTCAAGATTCAATCCATCATTTCCTAGTAGGTCACCCACATGTTTCATAAATTAAATGAGATCACTTTATAGTAGTAAAGGATTTCACCCATTATGAATGATGTCCTCTCACAATCATCTAAATCCGTTGATATCCCGAATTTACTCGGGATTTGAGGAAAAAAATGGGAACGACGGATTTAACTTGCCGTGAGATTTAACATATATATATATATATATATATATATATATATATATATATATATATATATATATATATATATATATATATTTGAAATAAGAAATAATATAAAAATATTGAACTAGAAACCAAATTCCTTGACAATACTGTATAGTGAAACGTACGGTTAAGTCTAAACCGAACAATGGAAGAAGAAAAAGAACTTCAACAGCTGAATTGAAAAAAAAATAATGTTTTATTATATAAAATGTCTCATCCATATATCAGTAGACTTAATGGATGTAAGAATGTTGGCAATACAATTAAATAGATTAACTTAAAATGTATTGTATGATATAAATATAATAAGTCACTAAGTTTTAAATAACACCGAATGAATCTTCTTAATTCGGTGATAGCAAACCCATTTTACTGTCTAAGGACCTGACTTAAATTTGGTTTAAATTATCAATAACATCTTCCATAGAGCAAATCATATTTCTCGATGATAAAATATTACAAAGATTCCTTATTTACATATCAAGATATTTGATTAAAAATTATAAAAAATCTACTTCAACATGATAAAAAATATTGTACATATAAAGATATTTGACTAAAAATTATAAAAAATCTACTGCAACATCAATAAAAAATACTGTCTGACTAATGATCTTCAATAGCTCTTTTGTCAATTTATAACTATTAATTTTACCAAACATATGTTATGTCACAGGCAATACCTTACACTTGTAAAACTAACCTAAATTTATAGGTCTATATATAGATAATGCACTTTACACAATAAAATATTAATTTTTTTGTATAAGTATTAAAATTTGTCTTCGTCCGCTGTTCAGGTCATAATTAACTATAAGTTCAACTGATATTCCTATTGTAAGATAAATTACAGGTTGTTTTTCCGTCATACCATCAAAGTTTCAATTTCTTCAGCAATATATATTTCTTATAGTTTTTTTTCATCAAAAATTAACATACTTCTTAGATATAATAGAACAAGTATTAACAATGGAGCTGTTAGAGTCAAAAAAAAGTTATAAAACTCAACAAAAATTCTAAGTCATACAAAGTGTTTTATGTTGAGATTGAAATAAATTTATTATAGTTTTTAACCAAATATCTTAAATGTCACTAAGACAAATATCCAATGTCTTAACATCATGAAATATGATTTCCTATGTAAAAAATCTTATTCATAATTTATATCAAATTCAAGCTATATTCTCAGACAATTATAATGTTCATGATATCACCAAATTAAAAAGACTCATTTTTTTCAATTTCTCTAGTTTTCTTGTCTTAATGAATAAATTAATATTAAGACTCAACTGAACTTTCCCGTTTTAATTGAAGAACAGAACAAGAAGACTACAGTGAGCATTTTAACTGAATAAAATAACAACAAAAATTAGGACTCTATATAGTTACAAAAGATCTAATAGTGAAGTCATTAAATGAATTTATTATTGTCAAACACATGCCTAAAAATAAAACTCCTACGGAGATGATGATAGTTCAATTTACTAATGAAGAAATAAAATCATTCAATTAAATTTTTTAGTTTAAAGCATTTTCAATTTTTAATATTTTAATCACTTGCATTTATAAATGTTTCATTGACGTTAAAAATCTTGTTGACAGATCTTTTATTTTCTTTACGAAGAAAATATTTTTTTTTTTTAAATTAAAGGATTGAATTTGAAAAAGATTAAAAACTGATAGGACAAACTTTAGTAATCATTGAAGTCATCAGTGTTTAATATAAATTACTTACATGTATTGAAAATGATTATTGTCTTCTTCTTTTTTTTTTAATATGACTTATCATTTAGTTTAATATAAGACTTTACCTATTGCTTTTTTGAAACGTTTATTTTTCAATTTATTTGCTTCATTTATTTCATATGTATAGTAAATAAATAAATAATTAGGTAGCTATTATTTAATATAAAATTAAAAAAAGTTGTTTGCTAGAAAGTTAACTCATGACAATCCAAAGATAAGTACAACAACCATCCTAATTGATCAAATGAATATTATTTTCCTTAGATGATTCAAAGAGCTTATTTTATTATAAACCTTATAATTTTTTTAACAAAAATTGTATAACTAAAATTTTTTGTTTAAAAAAAATAAAACAAGCAATTTCAACAACAAAAAACTTTATCTGACTTAGAATCTTTGTTAAGTTTTATAAAAAAGTTTTACTCCAATAATTTTATATTCAAAACATATTTTATAATATCTTAAAAAATATGTTAAATTTTAATAAATAAAATCAATAAAAAATCATACAGCAAAATAACATAGTTAAAAAATGGAAACTTTCATACTACAACGAAAAAATAACCTATAATTTGTCTTAGAATAGGAATAATGAAGATATTGATTGTACTGTATAACTTAACTTAATGTTAAGTGTAAACCAAAAATTGGAAAAAAAGAAAAATTTATTAACAGAATTAGTGAAAGTGAGTATGTTTTCATTATAATTAAATACATCACCTTTGAATGCACCATATAATATAAATGCAATAATTCACTAAATTATTTTAAACAGTTAACATAATCATTAACAAAAGAGAACCACATACATTAAATTGTCAATGCTATAATATTTTCAGATGAAAAAAAAAAAAAATTAGTCACATTCAGTTTAATATCTGAATTTTTACCTACTATTTTTAAACACTTCTTTTAATTTTTCTTTTGTTGCTCTGTTTACTTCATATGGAGAGAAATGAATGACATAAAATTTTATAACAAAATCTATAGCTATTCATTATTTGCTATAAAATTAAAAAATTTATTTAGTAGAAAATTAACAGGCCATTTTCAAATCGAGTGAAACCTGTTTTTGATGTCAGCTTCCCTTTGACCAAGTTTAGGAGTGTCCACTGTAAGGGTTATGGCTTTAGAGCTAAGCCCCCTCAGCTCTCCTAGAAAGCCGTTCTAATATATTCATGTCTTTATAAACCTGAGGTGAAGCAATATGAAAAATAAGAAACAAAATAATGGCATTAAAAAAGAAGCATAGTATTATCATATGAATATGCAGCTCAATTGCAAGAGTGATTCACACTAAGACAATATAGATATACTTACATATAGCTAGAAGAAGTGAATTCCTTCTCAAATTGAGCCAACCTCTAAAATCATCCATTTAAATAATGTTTCGAAACAGCCTAAAGTATTAACCATCTTGTCTATTATTCTCAAATTTTCATAAATTAAAAAAATGATTCAAGGAAATTGAAACTTGTGTTGATATTCATGCAAGATATTAGCCTATCATATTTTTATCCTCCGAAAAATCTAGTTTTAAAAAAAATATATCATTTATCCATGATTATTAACTGCTAGAGCAAAAATAAATATTCTTACCTTCAGGGTAAAAATTATAATTGGCGAGTTATGGTCATTCTTTAGACTCCTATAAGCTTTAGGGAGAGTATGAGAAATAAGGGGACAATTGGAATAATCATAGATATTAAGATATTTAATTTGCAGGTTAAAACTAACACTTATGATTTAGCTTATTGGTAGGAGAACGATCATAAGTTATTCAAAGGGTTTGAACAGCCTCCAAATTGCAAAAGAAACATCTACACAATAAAGATATTTAAAGTCTGACCCAAAAGAAGTGTAGTAAAAGAGATAATACTTATTACATCCACATTGTGAGAAAACTCTAAAATAAAGACAAGAAGGTGAATGAGTTGTAAACTGCAATTATGGAAACACTTTTTTCTCATGCATTCGTATCAGAAGTAAGTATTAGTGCATAAAAATAAATGACAATGGTATTATATTAATTAAATGCTGAGGTGGCACTTTGTCTTGAGTCATGTATGTATCAAAGCCACAATACTTATCTATATATATGTATACCGTCCAGGTGTAATGAGATGAATTAATACTTATCTATATATATGTATACCGTCCAGGTGTAATGAGATGAATAGCTTTATTTTCATTTCTCCTTTCTTCCTTAAAACTTCTGCTCCACTCCTTTTCTTGAGTTGTCTTTCTTGAGTTATCTTTCTACAGTCAGAAGAAGCTTATTTATGTAGATACATGCATGAATTTAATGCCCAAGAGGATACATATACCCTTTACAAGATATAGAAGCATATAAAAATAATAATAAAAAAAACCTTTACAGAACTCTTTACCTGTTTCATTACTTCTCCTGGTTTTGCCTTTTCCTTGCAGGTAGGTTGCTGCATCACCTCGTAAGCTACGTAATAAACAAATAATTCAAAATACAACCAATGAAATGCAAAGCATAGTTAATTTCAATGCGGCTGGTCATTATTATTTATTATTGAATATTATAGACCTATCCAGCCTAAATCTGCGACCTATGAACCTATGATTACGTAGCTACATAAACGAATTCATGCAATATAAGGCTAAGTTTGTATGCTAAAGGCTAATGATCTCCTTGATATTTCTTCCTTTTTTTCCCAAAAAAAAAAAAAAGTGGAGCTGCCGATTCCTAAAACCGCAACAAGGACAGCCACCACATCTGCATAAAAAGCAGCAGCAGCCACGTTCTCCACTCAAGTTATAAACCGTTGGATAGAAATCATCAAAACTTATATAGACCTTACACCTGTAAAGCATACTAATCTCTCCACAATAACAGAGAAATGCTACACTGCTCATTTTGATTTAATTTATTGGTAGGAAAGAGAATTTGGACTCGAGTCTTATATATATCATGCATGTGTATGTATGAGTTTGATGTAACTGAGCTAAATGTTAATAAAAAAAAACGGGCAACTGCTTTCTAACAAAGGCCTAAAAGCTGTTTTTGTTGGGGAAAATTTGAGGCAAAACGGTATATTAATAAAAGAGGTTACAAAGAAAAAAAAAACTTTATAAAGTAAATTGAAAATTGTAACAAAATATATTTAAAAGACAACAAAACAAACTCAAAAGAACACGAGGCGGTCCTAATCGGACTCAGGTGTGGCTCGAACCAAAAACTGCAGGCAAAGAGTAAGTCATAGCAAGAAAAGCTCAGGTGCCCGAACGAAGCCACAGGAAACGCCCCCGGTTGCCATCGAACCAGAGAGCAGTCAGCAGGGTGCAGGATGATGCCAGGCCAATTGCGTGACCTTAATCTGGCAGTACGACGAGGCCGTCCAGGGGGAAAGGCAGCGAGCGATCGGTGTAATGATGAACATTACGAGCTGAAGCATGAAGGGAAGTAGTGATGAAGCATTTCAAAATTTTTCTAGCGAGAGACTTTTGCCGAGGTAGCCCCTTAGTGATCTTGCAGCAAATAAAGTGTGAGCCTAAAAGCTGTTACCTCTATACTACTTTGCAATACCAGTACTCCAAAATCAGTTCAACTTTATATCAAACTGGCGTATACCTCGGTAGAACCGAAAGCTGGTTTCTTTACCATTGTCATGAATCCGAGTGAAGAGTTTGGCTATGAGAGTGGAGAAGTTATCATTCGTACAGCACAATCGATTATGTCCGTACTCGATCCATTAAGAGAATCTCTCACAAATCTTTTGACAATCTTTAAGGTTCACGGGTCATTGTAATAGTTTGATTCTGAAAATGACCAAAAAAAAAAAGTTTGATATGCCATTAATTGGAAAACTGCTGGGCATTGACCACAGGCTAGGCCCACTCACATGAACCGGCCTGGCCCGCTAAGTTTTTAATCTTGTTAGAAGATATTAATTTATAAATTATTTTTTACCATATATACACAATTTATTTTTTCTTACAACCACTCAGAACAAAATTATTAGGTCTTTGGAGCCCAATGAAAATAAGCCACATTCCCTCCTACTGGGTAGGTGAGCAGTACCAAGCATTACAGAGCTAAGTATTGCTCAGTACTCAGTACTTCAAAGTACCAAGCTCAATACTATTCGATACTGTGAATATAAGCTGTGTCCGATGTCCGAACCTAATAATCCCCCCTTGTTTGGAGTTCTTAAATCTCGAAGATGTCAATTTAATCTTGACAAAACCACTTTACCAATCTCCACAACTTGCACAATAAAACATATAATTTTAATGAAGTCATGTTTTGGCAGGAGGCACATATGCCATTTGGTCAAAAAAATTTTAGATAAAGAAAGTAAAGGCCTAACTTGCAATATCTAAAAAAGCTTCAATAATATTTTACACTTAACAAAATTTCTAAAATTGAATGTATGCCATCAAACTTGAGATGAGAGACTTCCATATATAATAACAAAATACCATTAAACAAAAAGAAGGTTGAATACTTGGGTACGCTAGGGTAAAAGAATAAACTTTGGTTTTACATAACATTATGTCTAAATATTTAAAATGGTAGTAACCATAGTTATTAAGAAATTATAAGTTACCTCCAAGTTATCATGCCACTGCCAAAAAAAAAACGAAGTTCTATCAAAGCATTCTTATAAACTAATTAATTCGACATCATATAAATAAAATTACATTTGATCAACTAAGCATAAGTCTACTCGAATGTGTTATGTCCCACCATACATGCGATCAAAAATATTGCAATGAAATTCTTGGAGAGATTTACAATGGTTGGTTTTCTTAACCGACGAAATAAATATACATGCATCTCAACTTAAAAGCTTCCTCCGAATGATTCAATATTAATTTTGAAACTATAAGATGTATACCAACAATATCATATACTAGTGAATTAAACTACGAGCTCGGTTAACTATAAAGAATCAATGAAGTGTAAGCTCCCTAAAGCAAGGTATTTAAAGAAAAATATTCATGGAGATAATAGATATATAGTGGATAATGAAATGCTTGGTTGAGAAGCAAATGAAACTACATTTGATAGCCACATTTATTATCATTATTTATAAAGAAAACTTTCATTACTTCTTAACAAGAATTCACTCAAGCACCTTACATGCATTATTTCTTTTGTTTTATAGGGAATGCCACACCTTCTCAAAGTTTACAACCTACGCATAAACAAATATCACATATCAAATGTTTATTACCAAACGATATAAACTAACATAAGCTTTCTATTCATCTCATGAAATAATTTATCCAAAGCAAAGGTATTAATTTAAAGAAAGAGACCAAGCATATGTGAAAGCTAAATTAAATAAGAAATAACATCTTAGGAAATGATTTGATAAAAGAATCAACCATTTGTCATCGGTACTCTTGAAGGGACAAACAATCTTGCAAATCTTTCCAAACCAAGAAGAGAAGAAGAGATGGGAAAAGAGGAACGGGAAGGAAGATTAGAAGAAAAACAAAGTTTGTAAGGAGAAGAAGAAGAAGGGGTAAAGAAGAATAAGAAGAAGGAAGAAGAGGGAGTAGGAGAAGAAAAGCAAGGGTAGGAGCTCACCTTGCCAACGGAGAGACACCGGCGGTTTCAAACGTTGGAGGCAGAGGTAGTCCGGCGTTGGGTTTCTCGCGAACCAGAGACGACAAGGAGAGGGAGGGAGCCGTAAGCTTCGTTCTTTTCTCCTGGATTCGCGAATGAGAGAGCCGGAGCCAGGGGTTAGGGAGTTCCGTCCCCTTTGTGTCCAAATAGCAGAGAGAAAAGAAAACGAGAGAGAAAGGTCGGTCTCGTCCTGGCGAGAAGGAGAGCTGGAGTGCGACAAAAAAAATAAATTGCCCCGATCCAGGCTTCTTCCGGATCTCTAATCGAGGAAGTCGAGGAGAGACCTCTCGCGGGCTCCTTTCTTTCAATCTGGAGGAAGAAGGAAAGCTGCGATAGGTCTTCGGCGTAGGTCCAGTCCATCGTCAGAGCCGCTTGCGGAATAAGGAAGTAAGAACCTGTGATTTGATTTCGTTCTGCCGCCAGATCTCTGCTGCAACTGAATAAATCAGATGGGGTATATGAGAAAGCAATGGTCAAGGTTTTAAATCTCAGTCGTTAGATCAACTTCCTGATCTACAAGAAAAAGTCAGTTAGCCCTTAACTTAAATCAATTAGACTCGTTTGGGTCAATTTGAGTCGATTCGTATTTAGTTTAGTTCAATTAAATAAAATTTTGCAAAAGTAAATCCAAATCTTCACCAATCTGGCTCAAATTAAGTTCAATATGGTTCAATTGATCGAGCATGATCATGTCCACTTATGTTCAAATTTTGCTCAATTGATGGAGAATACGCACTTTTGAGGGCCTAAGTGCTAAAAATAAGGTCAAAAGTAGCAATTCTTTGTAGCTCTCGAGTAGATAGCACTTATGCTGTGCAAACTCCGCTAATTTTGTGAGAATTGAAACATGAATAACAACAGGTGGTTCGGATTGCTCTATCAGTGGAGTTAGGAGCTGTTTGGTTGCCTGAAAAGGAAATACAATGTAAAGTAAATATAGTGCATTCTGAATACTTTGTATTTGTTTGGTTGTCTGCCAAATAAACGCAGGAGAATTGTTTTCCTTGTTTGATTTGGTAGATCCAGAGTAAAATAAAAACGATTTTTTAATAATAATTTATTCTAGCATTATCTCTAGAACTGGAATAGATATTTCAGATCATGTATTTCTTTAAGATGCATCGATTCTCTTCGGTTTCAGAAGAACCCAATTTTATCTTCACATCACTTTCATTTGGTAGGTGATAAAAATAATGATTAGCAACATTAAATGTTGGTGAGATATTTAAGGCTTTGCTTAAGATAGTTTTTTTTCTGTTTTTTAAAACAGTTTTTTATTAAAAAAATTTAATCCAAAAAATATATACTAGAAAATTATGTTAGAAAAAATTAAAAAATTTCTTCCAAACGAAACCAAATTCAGCAAGTAGAACAACTTAATCTTAATTATGGCTAAAAGGAAGGGCTTGCAATAGTGTGAAGATTTTCTCACCTGGCATGTGCAACTAGTTCTCTACTATGATTTATCATAGATTAATTAGTGGCTCAAAGAAGTGTTTGAAGAACAGTATTGGTTTCCCTTAAAAGGAAACCTCAGCTGCATAGAATAGTCATTCATGTATGAGAGATCCATTCGACAGAATTGCTTTAGGATACAATGCAATTTGAATCAGAAGAATGTAAGTGCTGAAGTTCATCCATCCCTGTGATTTCAGTCTCTAAGATGACGAGAAGGTTGGCTTGCCTACTAAAACCATTTTTATCTTAGAAAACTCAGTTTTTTCACTGAAAAACTTGATGGGTTGGCCATCTTGAGTGAGAATGGCTTCTATGTATATGTCTGAAGCATCAAATTCAACTTAAGCTTCATTTGGGATGACTTTCTTACTGCTTCTTAAAGCAGTTTTCTATCACAAAAATTTTAATTTTTATGTTAAAAAGCTGTTTTAAAAAGTAAAAAAAAAAGTCATCCCAAACAAAATCTTAGAAAAACTTTTCAAAGCAGAGAATTGTAACAACGGGAGCTGAATAGCTGGCCTTAGACATTTTATATCGGTGCTTCTATGTTACTTTTTGAGGCATTTCATATCGGTGGTAAGCTCACACTGAATTATTTTATAAAACACTTGTAAAAATTTGCTTGGCCATATGAATCAGAAAATAATATTTGACAAGGATTTTATTGATAGCACAACTATTAATGAACATGTGCAATGTGCTGTCCTTTTTGGACTCATAAGGTAGTTAGAAGATTCAGAATGATGAACATACGAATTCAATAGATTTGGCACTGCATACCATGGAACAGATTTAATTTCTCGCTTTCTGCAGCAGCTCAAAAGGAGTACCATCTCCAAATTATTGCAACAATTCTTGAACTGCAGTAGTGATACATGAGTTTTACTTGTATTCAGCCAAAAATTGTATCCTAAGAAGTTAGAGAAGATGGCAGAATCGATTTTGCTAATATAGGTGTAGGAAGGAGTCTAATCATTTTACCCTTTCATTTGAAAATGTTAGCATTAGATTGACAATCGGTGCCATGCCCTCATGTCATATTGCCTTGAACTTTCCAAGATTATGTAGTGAGCACCCTTCTCCATAACATCATTATGACCTCACATATAAATTTTTTACCAATTGAAAATGGCACCTGGCACATATGGTTGACAAGTGCTATTGGGAATGGAAGTAAAACATCGTGATGAAACAAACAAGTAAAAGTAAATCAAGATTTGACGTGAAAAAACCCCAAAATAAGGAAAAACCACAAAGTTACACCACACCAAAAAAATCCATTATGAAAATAGGGAGAAATAAGTACAGATCTTTCTTCTCTTTCACTCTCTCATTGCTTATCTTCTCTGTTACACCGTTCTCATAATTATCTTGTTCTAATCCAATTAATCAATATAATCATATTTCACACAAAACTACCAAGAACTTCTATGCTTTTTTTTTATCTAACCAATTTTATTGGGTTGAGAATGCTTAGTGGCTTTCAATTATAAACTATTGACTACTTTGCTATGTTAGTTCTATGTGGAATCTAATTATGTTGATTAATTGAGTTGTGTTGTTGACTCTGACTTCAATTCCGTCAGTTAAGCCCTCAAGGAATTGAGGGGGGGGGGGGGGGGGGCTCCCACAAACAACAAAAAATTTTCACTATAATATCCAATGATTCTCCTATAAATTTATTAGGAATACATATACTACTATCAGTCTCAAACACTGGAGAAATTATTATATGCGGAGTCCAGACATAGCTCATGTTTGAACTCCAATGAAATGAAGTTATATGACTTGTAAACACTATGTATAACTTACATACATGTGTGTATAAGGAGAATTTATATACTCTCTATACAAGTTGTCCATAAGATAGAGTGTGTACAAAAGTGACTTCATTTTATTAGTCTAGAAACCTCACAGAATAATTTCTCCGAGCACTGATAGGAAAATTGGTAACTGAAATAAACTAAGAGGAAATGTATCTAGTACTAATACATAAATAATAAAAAAATATTTAAGATAAAAATAGAAAATGATGAATAGTTTTTAGCTCAATCATCAAGCAGCTATATTTTATGCCACCATAAACCCTTACGATCTTCTCAAACTATGCAACCAAACAGTTCTTAAACCTCATGTTAATAACAAGTTTTGTTCCAAAGTATCAAAATTAAACTCATTATAACTCAAAAGTTCAAAATATATACAAAACAAGCAAACCTTTTGATATCTTTACAAAAAATAGGAGAAAAAAAAAACATCTTATGACTTAAGAGAACCCTCCCCCCACACAGGTCTTAGCCTCCAACAATTTGCTTACCAACAACTTCCACTTCACCTCTTCCTTCCTGCTCTGATTCCTCACCTTCTCCTTGAAATGCCAGCAAAGAGGCACCTTGCAGCCCCCATGATTCTGTTCACAGAGCCGAGACCCGAGAGTGAAGTTCCAGGAGTTGCCACATTCTCTTGCAATGGATGAGCCGCCAAGAACTCTGCTTTTGCAACGGTCAATTACAGGGGCAGAGCCAAAAAAATTTTCATGTGGGGGACACAAATCATTAAAAAAAAAAATCCTCAACTTTTTTCATCTAGACTTGGACCGACATTGACGGTTTAATAAATTTTTTTTAAATCATTAGATTCTTTATAAAAAGATAAAATATGATTAAACATCAATGCATGACTGGCAGATATATCAAATAATGAATAGCCTATGCAACTATTGCATAACAAGTCATCTAAAATTTTGTGAATAAGTAAAAATTTGTGAATGGATCGAGTGCATACAACAATAAAAAAAATTTGTTTCCCTACACACAAATGACATGAAGGGAAACATGCAAGCCTAATAGGATTTATCAAGTAAAGGAAAAACTTGTCCAAATTAATGGAGGTTTGCTGGATAATAACATCTCAGAATACAACAGTACATGCACTTTATAGCACTAACTGAAATGAGAAAGGATCAAGATATTTGTTGAGAAATGAGAACCATACCTTCTGAAATCTGAAATCTGGATCACGAGCAGGCCTGATCACGAGTGCCGCACTCAGAAATCTGCTGACTGCAATTGCCGTCCGCCATCCCGTCGCAACTAACAAGAAGTAGATTTAGCTGTCAAAGCTACAAGAGAAGGCTTCGACTATGGAAAATGGCCTAAAAAATCTGGCTTTGTATATTATCTCCTCCTCTTCTTTCTCCTTCAAATGAAAAACCAAATCAGTTTACATTCATTCATTCATTCTTCAACCTTATAAGATCTTTCTCTCTTCCGTCTTCTTCAACCTTTCTTTCTTTCTGCTCACATTTAAGACTCAGCTTAAAAGCAAAATGCAAATCATTTTTTTAAAGCAAAATGCAAATCATGAAACTTTTTTAAGAAAATATATTTGAAAAATAACTTAAAAACTGTTTCATGGAAAAAAAAGGGAAATTTACATACATCCCACTGTATATTACCCTATTTACATATCTAACACATAAAACTTTAATATTACATGTATATCACCAATAGTTTCACATTCATATCAAATATGAGTTGTAAGAATAAAATATATGGGTGATCAGAATGAAATATGGGTGACATATTTGATATTAAAATAATATAAGGTGGTATGTACGTAATATTAAAGTTTTAGATGTTAGATATATAAATAGAATAATATAAAATGGTATGCATGTAAATCCCCCAAAAAAATCCTGACAAAGTCCAAAAATTTATTTTTCTCATAATTTATTACAAGGGTTTGAGCTATGTATTATTGTGTTGTAATGTATAGTATTATTGTGTAGTAGGACAACTTTCATATTATTTTTTAAAATCAATTTTTTAGTATGAAAATTTTTTGAATTAAACATTTTGGTACTAAAAAGTTGCTTAATAAGGTTGTCCCAAACAAAACCTTAAGCTCAAACTTGATCTTAACTTTTTGAGTTCAAATAGGCTTAAAAATCGATATGTTCTCATGAAAGAGATAAAATTATTATTATTCAAGAAATTAGTATTTCAGTATGATTAAAAAAATTAATGAGATAAAAGAATCATTGAAATAAGAAAGAGAAATATAACATTTAAATAATTTTAATGAATACGAATTTTATTAATTTTAATATATTTTAATAGCATTTAATATTAACATATTTTTAATGAGTTGACTCTCAAGCTAAAAATTCAAGTGGGACTAATGTTTGACTTACTAGCACATTGAACTCAACTCATCAAATATTTGATTTTTCAAAAAATTATATTATCCTTTTTTTTTAATTTTCAATCAAATATTAAAATTCACAAACAAATCTTATTATTTATTATTTATTTAATAATTTAATCATAACATATAGAAATAAATAAATTTAATAGTTAAAAAAAATTCATATGTTAGATTTCATCTTTTGACAATTAAAAAATTTAATTAATTATTTATTTGTTAAATTCATCTCCATATAAATCTAGCAAAACCTTTCAACTAAAAAACAAATGACTCACCAAATCAGCTTGGACGACAGAGTCATGGATCTCCTTCTCGATACAAAGATTGCTCTGCTTCATCACCTTCCATCCCTCAGAGAAAGCCTCGGAGCGTCGCAGAGCTGCCCAAGCTGGAGCAGATCCACCACATTCTCCAGATTCAGAAGCTCTTTCTCCAGCTTCTCCACGCAGAGCTTCTTCAACGACGATACTCCAAACGCGTGCCAAAGAACCAGTAGATGCATCACGTACTGCTTCATCTCCTAATCCTCATAGCTTAATTTCCATAATTAATCAGTACATGAGTGTAATTAATATTGATCAGATGAGCTAAATGGTTCCTATGAAGTTTGTAATTACCATGAGTAGAGGAAGCGGAGGAAGATATGGACGGCGCGGTGGGGAACGCCGCCGATGGAGATGGGTTTCTTCCGACTGCGGTTTTGGCTTTTGGATTGTCTCACCATCTGTTCTATTACTGGAGAAGCCATCCCCTGTTCAATTACTGGAGAAGCCATCCCCTGTTCATGCTTTATTTATTTGTTTTAATTGAATTGGAGAAAAAAAATTGAGAAAAATTATAATAATTTATAAAAAAGTTTAAAACTTTTCACCAAAGAGTGTAATTCTAAGGCAAAATTTTAATCTTGATTATGTTTTAATTGGTAAGATTTTAATTCTAGGCGGCGGAAATGAAGTGGGAGCTGAAAAAGCTTACCAGAACGCTGGCATGGGCAGGGATGATGCCGCTGCTGGTGCGGACGATGACACCAGCATTATAACCCGCCTTGAAGAGTCGATCCCATATATCCCGAGTCGATTCCGATACTACGCAACCACCAGCGAGACCCGCCGTTCGTCTCCTGGCGCTCCGGCGAGCATTCAGCCCCAAAAAAGGTGGCGCCTTTGGCGAGCTATATATTTTTTCCTCCATGCCTTTTTCTCTTCCTCCCCAAAATCAAACGCTTAATTTTTTAACCAAATAAGAAGGAGAAGAAGGCGAAGGACTATAGCGGGAATAAAATCCTTTCTTTGCACCGAGAGAAGAGGGAGGCCTACGCGGGGAACAAAATGAGTAAAGAACTCCTGTCGACACGCAGAAGAAGAAGAAGAAGAAGGAGGAAAAAAAAGGACAAATAACTACTTCTGCTTTGCGTTGAAATGTGAAGGAGATTCTTTTATAGTTTTGACGGCAGTTTCGATTTTGCGGTACAAAGCTTTTGGCGCGGGACGACAGTTTTTAAGCTAAATTTCTTAAACTGTCATTGCCTGCTCTTGTCTGGAATCAGAAAAAAAAAAAGCTGTTGAAGCTCTCTGGTTTTATCCTTCTTTAAGATAAGAGGAGGATTTCAACGATGAATTTTGCTGTCATCAAGGCTTAAAAGAAGGATTTTTTTGGGCTTTAGTTATCTTACTTTATGAAGAATTTTTGAGAGAGAGGCTCGCTTAATTTTATGGACTAGCGTTAATATCTCCACGTAAGCCAAAATAAAGAACATATATCCAGCAGAATTCGACGCCAAAGTGGTATCTTCCCGCAAATCTCATGAAAACCGACCTCAATGTCTCTCAGGCATTAGAGTTTATTGGTGGCTTATTAGGAAAATACAAGAAAAAAAATTGCATTCTTTTAATGCTTAATGCAATTATATATCACATTTGGTGCGAAAGAAATAACAGAAGATTCAAATATTCGGCAAAATGCTTTGTTACTTTGGGATCTAACATAACAAAAGTTGTGAAACTCAAGATAGCTAAATGGAATAAGGGGAGTCTTCTGATAGAGAATCTATGCTTGTGAAGCTTGCTCGGTATTGAGTGAACGACACAGTTACTGTTTGGATGTTTAGTGTCCCAAGACAGGTTGGCTGATGGTATTACAAAGACAATTTGGATTTTATTCTTTCATCAGGCTTTTCTCTCTTTTTAATGCATGAACGAGGATGTTAGCCTAACTATGGATCATCTTGGATGGTCTTCAGGCAACCATAGCATATGATCTAATAGACTCCCTATTTGACTACCTGAGTTCAGTGCATCTTCTCCATTTTCTTAGAGCAATTCTTGGAAGTTTTGTCTCTTGTTTTTGTTCTAATATTTTCTCTATCTTTCTGTTTTATTTCTTCTTTAATTTTAATCCATTTTCTTTCATTTTATTCTGTGTTTTTTTTTTTGTTATTTTGTACTTCATTCCTGATTAATAAAATGGCATAGTTCCAAAAATTTTCCCCAAAAAAAAAAAAAAACTGACCTCAAACCCCACTCGAGAAGAGAAATTATTCGGTGCGGAATCCGGACGCAGGGCAACGTTCACTTGAAGAGACCAGCTCGTGTGAATAAAACGGAGACAAACAACTTCGTTTCGCTTCTTCTTCCTTATTCCAACTCCACAACAACTCTCGCAAGCTCCTTCCTCTACCTCAATACCTCACTCAACCCCCCTCTCAACCGAATCCATCCAAACTTCCTGCTTTTCTCTGTACCGAGCTTGCATCTTCCCAAACGAGAAAAAAAAAAACTTTGCGACCCTTTGAAAGAACATAAGCAATATAATGAAAATGTGAAAGAGAAGATCTAAAAACAATTGGTAAATCTGCTTGTAAGGACGAGGATGGATGACCCAAACGGTGATGGCAAAGATTTTCGAGGAGACCAATGGATGGTGGATTGACTTTTTGTGGAGCTTGAAGTCTATAAAGGCCTTGACGTGCTGGACAGTGGAGAAGAGTGTGATTGATGCCGTCGGACCTGCAATTAACCAGAATACAAAGAATCGATGCAAGACAATGGAACAGTAAAAGCACTGAACTACAGTGCTCTGTATATTTCTGTATATTTCCAAAAGGAAGAAGATGATCAAATTCTTAATGTCTCAGTTTCCCTCATCATAACCTATATAAAGCTATTAATGAAAATGCTAAAAAGATGAAAATATACTATTGGTTGAAAATATAGGGTGGTGCGGTACGAAAAGCAAAAAGGGATTAATAGTAAGTTGCCACGTATCTGTCTGTTAGACTGGCTGTGTGTTGCCCCGCGGAGCAACCTTGCAGTCCCCTGCATCAGTCCTCCCCGGTGTCGGAAGAGCTCGACTCCGACGAGCTGAACTGAAGAACGCCATCGTCGGGAGGGAAATACGGCCAGATATCAGACACATTAAAGGTTGGAGAAGTGTTGCAGTCAGCCGGTAATGCCACGGTATAGGCGTTATCATTTATTTTCGTCAAAATTGGTAAGGGACCAATCTTTCTCCTTGCTAACTTGGAGTATTGTCCCGCCGGAAATCGTTCTCGGCGTAGTCTGATCATCACGAGATCCCCCACGTTGAATAAGCGCTGACGACGATGGACATCCGCGGCCCGTTTATATTTTTGATTGGTTTGAATCAACTGTTGGCGCACGTTGGACAGCATATCTGTGAACTGGTCCGTGAAAGTAGCCGCCGCCTTAGATTGGCATTTTGGTAGCACCGCCACATCCAAGACTGTATTAGGAGTTTTTGTGTATACGATGCTAAAAGGGGAGGTACCCGTAGACCGATTGGTCATAGCGTTGTAGGCGAACTCAGCCCGACTAAGCATTTCCTCCCACTGCCACGGATGGTCTTGTACTAGACACCGAAGTAAGCTACCCAGTGTTCTGTTTACAACCTCCGTTTGTCCATCGCTTTGGGGATGATAGGCGGAGCTAAGGCGGATATCAGTACCCAAACGCTTCCACAACTCACGCCAAAAATGGCTAATAAATTTTACGTCTCGATCGGACGTCAAACTGCGGGGAACGCCATGTAAGCGGACGATTTCATCAAAAAAATGGTGTGCAATGAGCACGGCATTGGCAGTCTTTTTGCAGGAGATGAAATGAGCCATTTTAGAGAACCGGTCGACGACGACCATGATTGAGTCATTACCTCGTTTAATCCAGAACAAAATCTAAACTTAGATCTTCCCAAATCGATTCAGGTACCGGAAGAGGAAGATATAATCCTGTATTTTGGGAACCTCCTTTGTAACTTTGACATACTGGGCAGCTGGCAACCATACGAAATACATCTCGCCGAATGCGTGGCCAGTAGAACCTGGATTGTAGTTGTCGGAGGGTGTTTTCGCGACCCGCGTGTGCCGCCAGGGCTCCTCCGTGTGCCTCACGGATGAGCTGTTGTCGCCATGAGGAAACCGGAATGCAAAGAGCATTGGTTTTGAACAGATACCCGTGTCTGATTGTGAAATCTTCCACCACAGTCTGTTTTTGACATTGCTCCCAACGAGGACCGAAATCAGGGTCTGTTGGATATAGTTCTTGAAGACACATTAATCCCGTAATCTCGGTTTGTAATTTGAACAGTAAGGTGCGTTTGCGGCTTAAGGCGTCAGCGACTTTGTTTTCACTTCCAGGTTTATGCTTAATTGTGAATACAAATCGTTGGAGAAACATTACCCATCGGGAATGCATTCTGTTAATTGTTTTTTGGCTGTTAAGAAACTGTAATGCTTTATTGTCACTGCATAAGATGAATTCTTGATGAAGAAGATATTGCTCCCACTGTTTGAGAGCGCGGACAATGGCATACAATTCCTGTTCATATGCGGCCCATTTTTGCCGGGAGGGACAGAGCTTCTCGCTGAAGAAGGCGACGGGTCTACTGTTTTGAGTAAGGACGGCGCCTATTCCAACCGCTGAAGCATCTGTGCTTACTTCAAATAAGTGATCAAAGTTTGGAAGGGCCAATACAGGTGCCGAACAGATGGCTATTTTTACTGACTCAAAACTTTGCTGTTGGGATTGAGACCAGCTAAATGTTTTAGCTTTTAATCCTTCGGTGATGGGGGCCATGAGGACACTGAAATTCCTGATGAATTTGCGGTAAAAATTTGCCAACCCGTGAAAACTCCGGACGTCAAAGAATGATTGGGGCGTTGGCCAGGCTGAGATTGCTTCAATCTTTACGGGGTCCATGGATACACCATCCACGGAAATAACAAATCCGAGAAAAGAAATTCGTGGTACTCCCCATTCACATTTGGTCTTGTTTATGAGCAGCTGCTGACTTTGCAATGTTTCGAAGATTTGAGAAAGATGTTGTAAATGCGATTGCCAAGACATGCTGAACACTAAGATGTCATCAAAATAGACAATACAAAATTTGCCTAGGAAAGGTTTGAGTACCTCATTCATCATGCGCATAAAGGTTGAGGGCGCATTACAGAGCCCAAAGGGCATTACCTTCCATTCATACAGACCTTGCGGCGTCTTGAAAGTCGTCTTCCACTCATCGCCCGGTCAAATCCTGATTTGGTGATATCCGCTTCTAAGATCTAATTTCGAAAAAATGGAGGATCCGGTTAGCTGATCTAGGAGCTCTTCAATTCGGGGGACTGGAAAACGATACTTGATCGTAATTTTGTTAATAGCTCTGCTGTCTACACACATCCGCCAACTTCCGTCTTTCTTCGGGACGAGCAATGCGGGTACCGCACACGGGCTTACACTTGTTTGGATGAGCTGTTTTTCAATGAGTTGATCCACAATCTCCTGCAGAGCACGCTGTTCCTTCGGGTTGAGACGGTAGTGCGGTAGGTTTGGTAAACTAGAACCCGGTATCAAGTCGATTTGGTGCTGTATGTTGCGCAGAGGAGGAAGGGTTGCGGGTAGCTCGTTTGGAGATATGGCTTTGAATTGCTCCAATAACTCTAGTATTTCACTGGGGGGTTTATCCTGAAGCGTGATGTTTTGTGGTTCTGTCATGATAAGTGCGAATAGAGGTTCTTCTAGCTTCCAGAACTGTTGGAGTTTGGTTCCGCTTACTATGTGCAGTGCGGAAGAAGTGGATGTTTTATCAGCCGTTCGTTCCACTGTGCTAGGGAGGAGTCGTAACCGTTTACCCTTCCAGTCAAGGGCATAGCTATTAGCACGACAATCATATACCGCTCCGGCGTCGAACTGCCATGGTCTGCCCAGTATCAAATGGCACACATCCATGTCGACGACGTCACAAACGACTTCGCACATATATTGTTTTCCAATTGAGAATGTGACTCGGCATGAGTCCGACACGGAAATTTCGACCCCTCTTTTAACCCAGCTGATCTTGTAGGGATTAGAATTCTTGAAGGTCTTCAATTGTAAGCTTTGAACAACTGAACGAGAAATCACATTCTCAGTGCAGCCGCTATCTACCAACAGATCACACACTTTGCCGTTGATAGTACAACGTGTCCGAAATAAGGCGTGTCTTTGGGAATTTAAGCTTTGTCTTGGAGCTAACAGCAACCTCTCCATCATCGCAATAATAGGTTCTCCGTCATCGGCATAAACATCTTCTGTGTCCTCTTCATTAGCGGATTCGATTCCTCGAGAACCGCTACCCTCCTCTGCTTCCGCTAGTTGCACTTGTTGTCTTTGAGGACATTCGTTGGACTTATGTCCTTGCTGAAAACAACGGAAGCATTTAATAGTAGAAGGTTTGATATAAGGATTATCTTTACCTTGAGCTCTGAATTTCGCTTGGCCTTTGTTATCTTGTGACTGAGTATCGACCGTTGGATTTGAGGTTTGCATTCCGGCAACTGGATTTGGTTTAGCCGTTCCACTGGTATTCTTGATTGCTCCGGACTGTGATTCTTGCCAATGCCTGCGATTGTATGGAGTTTTGTATGATCTGCTCTGCTGCATTTCTGCCTTCATTGCAAAATTGACTGCCTGTACAATGGACCACACCGAGTTGAGTTCCAATTTATCTTGAATACTATCTTTTAGACCTCCTATATATCTGGCAACCAGTTGATTGCTTGTTTCGTGTAAATTGTTCCGGGCACTTAACCGATTAAACTCTTCAGTATACTCGCTCACGGATCGGCCTCCTTGGACACAATGCTAATACCGCATATACAAGATCTGCTCATAATCAGTTCGTAGAAACTGAGAGCGAAACAGCTGCTTTAATCGGTCCCAACCCCGCACCGGACCCTTACCCTCTCTTAGTCTCATCTGTGAGACTTGTGCCCACCACGCGCTAGCTCCCCCTTTTAATCTACAGGCTACGTACTTCACCCGCTTTGCCGGCTCAATATCCATATAATCAAAAAAATTTTCTACAGCTTTTTCCCAATCGAGGTAATCTTCGATATGCAAATGCCCATCAAAAAAAGGAATATCAAGTTTCACCTTGAATTCGCTGTGATGCGTATTCCTTTGGCGTTGCTGGCCATAGCCATTAGGGAGATAGGGACGACCTGTGTCCTCTTCTTCAGAGTTTACTTCCCAGGCTCGTCGATGACGAATTTCTTCCTCCTCAGAATCAGATGTCGCCAAGAACGTCTGTGGAGTTCCCCATTGTCTCTCTATTCCCCCGTCTCTCCTTCTCTGTATGCGCCCGGTGTTTGGATTTTCTCCAGGACCCCGGAGCGGTGGTTGTCTCGCCCTTCCGAGATTGAACTCACGGCGAAAATCAGTTGCTAGCTGTCGCACCTCAGTGGTCAGCTCGTCAATTCTCCGATTGACGTTCTCCTGGTTTACCCAGAGCGCATCGAGAGTTCTGACTCCCTCCGATGAAGGTTCCTTGCCTCGCTCTGCCATTCGATCTTCTGGTTATTTTGGGCTCTGATACCAATCTGATGCCGTCGGACCTGCAATTAACCAGAATACAAAGAATCGATGCAAGACAATGGAACAGTAAAAGCACTGAACTACAGTGCTCTGTATATTTCTGTATATTTCCAAAAGGAAGAAGATGATCAAATTCTTAATGTCTCAGTTTCCCTCATCATAACCTATATAAAGCTATTAATGAAAATGCTAAAAAGATGAAAATATACTATTGGTTGAAAATATAGGGTGGTGCGGTACGAAAAGCAAAAAGGGATTAATAGTAAGTTGCCACGTATCTGTCTGTTAGACTGGCTGTGTGTTGCCCCGCGGAGCAGCCTTGCAGTCCCCTGCATCAGTGATTGTTCGTCAAATTCTTTATGGCAAAACAAGATTTGTTAAAAGTAATGGAACAAGGATTATCATTAACTAATTTGTTAATATATATGAGATTATGGGAAATGGATGGAACATGATATAAGTGATGCGGAGCATGTTAACAAGAGTATCCTGTGGCTCAGCTTATTAGTATTATAATTACTGTTATGATAGTATAGTAGCTCCACTACTCATTTTCTGTTTTCAGCACAACAAATCATGTGCCCACTTTTTATTTAGTTAGCTGTTTTTAGTCCTTCATGTGAGAAGGAGATATTTAGCCATAGGAGGAGAAGGTAAAACCAGTTTTTTTTTTTTTTTTTTTTTTTTTTTTTTTTTTTTTTTTTTTTTAATTTTGAATAGAAATACTGCTCTGCCGGCAGCTTACATAGAACATTTACTGTTCTATTGAATTTGATTTGTTTTACTTGAAGTTTCTAGTGCAGGATCCTACATCATTATTGGTATCAAAACTAGATGGCTGAAAGTGGCAGGCGGGTGGCTCCCAAGGGAATCAACAGCCTTGAAGTTCTATGGACAAAACACAATAAACTGGCACAACTCGCCGACGAGATTGCATCGGACGTTCACCGCATTCGCGATGAACTTCGCCAAGGATTGCGCGAAGTTAATGCTCGGCTAGATCGGCTGCAGGCGAATCGGCATGTCAATCCGACGTTTGTTCCGGAGACAAGGAGAGAAGCAACCGTTGAAAGACAGAGGCAGAGGGGGTCGCAAATTCTGGAACCTTCAGATTCAGATGATGAATTAGATCGCCTGGAACAGTTGGAGATATCTGATTCAGAGGAAGAAGTGCAGAATGTGCGTCGACGGCAACCGCGGAACAATGACCATAGCCATGGTGAATATCGGGTTAAGCTTGATATACCATTTTTTGATGGTAAACTGCATATCGAAGATTATCTTGATTGGGAGAGATCTGTCAAAAAATTCTTTGAGTACATGGAAATTGATCCAGACCGTCAGGTGAAATATGTAGCTTGCAAGCTCAACGGAGGGGCTAGTGCATGGTGGCAGCAAGTTCTTCAAACAAGAAGAAGAGAAGGTAGGAGACCGGTGCGCCAATGGAATCAAATGAAACAGTTACTACGTGGGCATTATTTGCCTACCGATTATGAGCAAATGCTCTATATGCAATATCAACATTGCTCCCAAGGTCAGTGATCTGTCAATGACTACACCGAAGAATTCTATCTGCTAAGCGCCCTGAATAATCTAAACGAAAATACCAATCAATTGGTTGCCCTATATATAGGGGGTTTAAAGGAAGTGATTCAAGATAAGCTTGAATTAAATTCGGTGTGATCTCTATCTCAAGCCGTTAATTACGCTTTGAAAGTTGAGCTTCAATTACAGCGACATGGTCGACCAAATGCTTACCGAAGAACTACTGAATCACCGGCATATGGAGCAAGGCAATCCTCTCTCAAACAGGCCACAATTTGAAAAAAAAACAGCTGTCAATCCAGTGGGTAGCAGTATAAATAGTGCAGTTGTTAAAAACGGTGATCAAAGAGTAGTACAGAAGTTTCGGCCACACAAGCTAAAGATAATCCATATGCTAAACCCTCAAATATTAAGTGTTTTCGCTGTTTTCAAAAGGGCATAAATCCAATGAGTGTCCGTCGAGACCTCAATTGCAGTTAGTTGACGTGGAGGCGGAGGATGGGGAAGCTAGAAGTGATACAGAACAGGATAATGATTATGAAGATGTAGCAGGGGATAGTGGAGAACCTCTCATTTGGGTGTTGGAGAAACTATTACTAGCACCGAAACAACCATGCCCATCGCAACACAATGCATTATTTAGAACCAAATGCACAATTGGCGGCAAGATCTGTGATTTTTTTATAGACAGCGGGTGCACGAAGAATGTAATATCGAGGGCGGTTGTGCAAGCTTTACAACTTAAAACAACAAAGAATCCTAACCCATACAAGATTAGTTGGGTTAAAAAGGGGGTCGAGTTGTCTGTGATCGAATTATGCAAGGTATCATTTTCAATCTGTAAGCACTATGCTAGCGAAGTGCTGTGTGATGTACTCGAGATGGATGTGTGCCACATCATTTTGAGAAGGTCGTGGCAGTACGATGTGGGAGCAAATTATGATGGCCGAGCCATCACGTATGCATTCGAGTGGAAGGGACGTCGTCTGCGGTTATTACCAACTGTTGCTGGACAGGAAGGTAAGGCTTCAAGTGGAAAAACTGCATTGCATTCTGTCTGTGTCAGCTATGATGAATGCTTGGAAGGAAACTTCTAGTATTTTTGCATTAATTGTGAAGGAAGTTGCTGCAACCATTTTGAATGCCAATCCGTCTGCGGAATTACAAAATCTGCTAGAAGAATTTGTTGATGTTTGTTCTGAATGACAGCCTATGGAGTTACCACCATTGATAACAATCCAGCATAAAATTGATCTAATACCCGGTGCTTCACTACTGAATTTGCCGCACTACAAAATCAGCCCAAATGAAAACAAAATCTTACAAAAGATCGTGGATGAACTCTTAGACAACCAGTTGATACAACATAGTTTGAGCCCTTGCGCTGTGCAGTATTGTTGGTGCCAAAGAAGGACGGAAATTGGAGGATGTGTATGGACAACCGAGCAATTAATAAAATCATTGTCAAGTTCCGTTTTCCTATGCCTCAAATGGAAGAGATGGTAGAACGATTGGCTGGATCGAGAGTTTTCTCTAAACTTGACCTTCGTAGTGGGTATCATCAAATACGAATCAATCCCGGAGACAAGTGGAAGACAGCTTTCAAAACACAGGAAGGATTATACGAATGGAAGGTGATGTCGTTCGGCCTGAGCAATGCTCCGACTACCTTTATGAGGATGATGAACGTGGTGCTTAAACTTTTTTTAAATCACTGTTGCGTCGCGTACTTTGATGATATATTGGTATTTAGTAGTAGTTTTACTGATCACTTAAAACATCTAAGAGATATAATGGAGACATTAAGAAAGAACAAGCTATACTTAAATGCTACTAAATGTGAATTTTCATCCTCTGAAGTATCTTTCTTGGGCTTCAAAATTTCGGGTGATGGCATTAGTGCAGACCCAGCCAAAATCAAAGCTATTTGAGATTGGCCAACACCGCAATCATTCACGGATATTCATAGTTTTCATGGTTTAGCAAATTTTTATCGGAGATTTATTAAGGGCTTCAGTATTTTAATGGCTCCTTTAACTGATGTGCTAAAGATAAAAAAATTTGTATGGGGTGAAGAACAGCAAGGGAGCTTTGAAAACATTAAAGAGGCGTTAACTACAACGCATGTGCTAGCATTGCCAAATTTTGAGAAGCAATTCATGGTAGCAACTGATGCTTCCACGGTGGGAATCGGAGCAGTGTTGTCACAAGAAGATAGGCCCATAGAATTTTTCAGCGAGAAGTTAAGCCTCCCAAGACAGCGGTGGACTGTTTATGAGCAAGAATTGTATGCTGTAGTGTGAGCATTACGACAGTGGGAATACTTTGTGAGAGATAAAGAAATGTTTTTGACCTGATATAAAATAAAAATAATAAAAATCAATGAACTTCCAATTTTGAAGTTTCTAATTCACCAATTTAAAGAAAAATATTAATTACGAAAAATAAAAAAAAAAATACATCTCACCATTATGCATCAAGTTAATGCCACGTCCAAGATGTTCAATGTTTTTTGAATATGAAATTATTGCCTCCTCAGTTCCCCTGGATTCATTATTTTGTAAAATCGGGCGTACTCTGCAAAAAACTCGAATGTTTCCTTTCAATTCCTGCGAAACAGAAAAATTTCAATAAAAAAATATTTAAATTACTAAAAGCATAGAGTATATGTAAGAACAATACCAAAATTATATGATGCAATTTCTTCCGCACATTCTCTGCTTCAATAAGTTGAGTTATTTGAAGCTTCAAAAACAACATAAAATCAGTCATACATATGAAATATTATCACAAAAAGAGTTCTTTTACTCATTAAAAAAAGGAAATTCTTCTACAACTATTATCACAAAAAGATAGTTTCAAAAGAAACTTCACCACACAACATAAAGTAGAATATTGATGTAAATCTTAGAGCATAAAGAAATCAACACCAATAAATAGTTTCTCTATGATAAGGCAATGGAATTTGATAGGTGATAAATAGCTAAAATTTAAAAATAGGTTGTCAAGAGAAACAAATTAAAATTCAACTAGTACAAGGCATGAATCTTTTGTGACTTTTATCCTTAATTCTTTTCATCTAAATATTTTGTGTTTGATTTTTGAAAATAATTGAGTTTTGTAAATTTAATGCATGTTAGTTTCTACGTTGTAATGTAAATTTTAATTGTTGGTAAATTTCATTTTCGTTCTCATATTTCTTAAGGAATTCCCAATTTTAACAACTCTTATAATATCATTTAAAATGTATAAAAGTGTTTTCCGATTTTGAATAAAAAAATGTTGTTATTCACATAAAATATTAGTTCGAGAAGTATGAATTGTGAAAAAATTTATATGTATTTGTGCATCTCATGTTATATTAGCATTAATGAATCATAGACCCTAAGACATCCTACATTATTATTACTATGTATACTTGAGAAAGAGCATAGTTATCGAAGGTGACTTATGCTGTAATAGAGAGAAATAAGAGAATGACATGTGAGGAAAAAAAATGAGAAGCTATATAATCTCGTAACAATGTATAAACTTGCAATAGCAAACATATACTTCAAAAAATGACAACAGCATTTAGTTAGTTTAAAAGAGAAGAAACCATATCACAAAAAGAATTTTTTACTCATTAAAAAAAGGAAATTCTTCTACAACTATTATCACAAAAAAATAGTTTCAAAAGAAACTTCACCACACAACATAAAGTAGAATATTGATGTAAATCTTAGAGCATAAAGAAACCAACACCAATAAATAGTTTCTCTGTGATAAGGCAATGGAATTTGATAGGTGATAAATAGTTAAAATTTAAAGATAGGTTGTCAAGAGAAACAAATTAAAATTCTATAATTAAAGCAAACTAGTATCAAATAAAATGTTGATTTCAATAAAAAAGATAGATGTATAAGTTTTAAAGACTCTAAAAATAGACATAAATAAGAAGTCATCAATCGAGTGAGGAGATATAAAGGTTATAAAGGAAATAATACGTGCTTTAAGAGAGATAAAAGGTGCATTCCATTGAGATATAGTAATTGCAACGTAGAGACAATGTAGAGCAAGTACTTAGCAAATCAAAAGCAACAAATATTAATAATTTATATAATAATAGGGTAGGCACCAAAGAAAAGAAAAGGTGATATACAACTAAAACATGGGATAGATCTCTTTTATAAAATTAGATGCATTAAAAATGATGATAATATGATCTTAATTAAATACGAATATAACAAGATAAAGAAGGAAATAATATTTTGAAAATTTATTAAATAAGAGTTTTAAGGAAAAATCTTTTTTTCAAAGAGTAATAACAGAATAATTGATACTTTGGATCCATATGAGATATCAATTGATATTTAGAGAGTAATGGGTGTTACTTGAGTAGTTTGGTTAATAAATATTTTCAATATAAAGTATAAAAACTAAGAGGATGGCAATGATTGGAGAACAAAAAAAATTAACCAATATTCAATAATAAAATAAATACTCAAGGTGATAATAATTAAAAGGGAATCTAACTTGTGACTTATACAAGAAGCGGTGAGACAAGTAAATGATAGATATACTTAGATTAATTACATCATGTCAAAAAACCAATTCAATTTTATGGTAGACAAATCTACCATGATCGTAACTCTTGTGCTATGATAACTATTAACATACTTTTTATCGATCATGAGAAGAAATACAATCGAATGCTGCTAGCATTAATATGTTGTGTATTATATACATATAATTGCCTGATTGAAAGAAGAAAGTATTTTGTTCCTACATTAATAGCAATTAGATTTTACTAAAATTATGAATTAGTAACCTGCAAATTATGATTATCTTTTGATTTCATATTATTATATTTTATCCTAGTTTGCATTAGAAATCCCCCATCCTACATCAACAGAAATTTAGTAACAACTATAATTCATTTGCCTCAGATCTTAATCTTTTCCCAACTTTTTGAGAAAAAAGAAGATAATTACATGATTTTAGAAGAGATGTAAAAACAGCATAACAAAATTTTCATGCTAATAAATAGAAAACAAAAGTATCCTACTATTATATTATCTGCTGCCACAAGAAGCTTTGGATTGCCTATCATTAATTATGAGAAAAAAAAAACAAAACCAATATATATTTGTGGTTGAAAACTACCAAAATATTCAAAATTAATTGTAACATTGAAAAAAAAAAAACACCAAGCAATCTAAAGATAGCAGAAAAACCATGATTCAGTGCTTGCATGCAAAACAAATATCAACAAAATCATCAATGACACCACAAGCAGGTGTAAGTATAGCATTGGATACAATCATATATCCACCATTCATCTAGACATTCATGCACACTTTAAATATATGGAAGATTTTTGTGAAATCATCATACCTTGAGTTTTTCATCAGAATCTTTTAACAATGCGTTTAACTTTTTTACTTCCCCTTCTAAACTTTCATTTTTTTCTCTTTGAGAAATACATTCCTCATGATAAAGATTAGTATTAAAAAATATAAGAAAATAAAATGACAAAAGAAAATTTAAATGCTCCAAAAAAAAGTAAAAAAAGGAAACCTCATGCTCAATAATCATCATACCTTGAGTTTTTCATCAGAATCTTTTAACAATGCGTTTAACTTTTTTACTTCCCCTTCTAAACTTTCAATTTTTTCTCTTTGAGAAATACAATCCTCCTGATAAAGATTAGTATTAAAAAATATAAGAAAATAAAATGACAAAAGAAAATTTAAATGCTCCAAAAAAAAGTAAAAAAAGGAAACCTCATGCTCAATAATTAGTTTTATCATAGCGTTCACTGTATGATTGGTACTTCTAACAAATTCTTCGTCAAACGCCCTCACTTGTGGCAATTCATTTTCCATATGGCTCTCCCCATCGGGTGTGGCGTGCAGACACATTCTTTCCTCGTAAGCTAATCTCACACGAGCGCTCCGGCGATCCTCAGGCGACGAATTCATAGCCGGAGAAGTAGGCGATGCAATGAGCTTCCAGTTCACGGAAGAGTTAAGAACCAAACAGAATTCTCGAAGGAGAAGTGATGCGGAGCAATCTACTGCCTATCGTCAACCTGCAGTTATCTCACCCATAGTTAGAAACAGACGCACCACTCAGCACACACTCTCAAACTGCAGTTATCTCACCCATAGTTACACTGGATGGAGTGTGTGCTGAGTGGTGCGTCTGTTTCTAACTATGGGTGAGATAACTGCAGGTTGACGATAGGCAGTAGATTGCTCCGCATCACTTATCCTTCGGGAATTCTGTTTGGTTCTTAACTCTTCCGTGAACTGGAAACTCATTGCATCGCCTACTTCTCCGGCTATGAATTCGTCGCCTGAGGATCGCCGGAGCGCTCGTGTGAGATTAGCTTACGAGGAAAGAATGTGTCTGCACGCCACACCCGATGGGGAGAGCCATCTGGAAAATGAATTGCCACAAGTGAGGGCGTTTGACGAAGAATTTGTTAGAAGTACCAATCATACAGTGAACGCTATGATAAAACTGATTATTGAGCATGAGGTTTCCTTTTTTTACTTTTTTTTGGAGCATTTAAATTTTCTTTTGTCATTTTATTTTCTTATATTTTTTAATACTAATCTTTATCAGGAGGATTGTATTTCTCAAAGAGAAAAAAATTGAAAGTTTAGAAGGGGAAGTAAAAAAGTTAAACGCATTGTTAAAAGATTCTGATGAAAAACTCAAGGTATGATGATTATTGAGCATGAGGTTTCTTTTTTTTACTTTTTTTTTGGAGCATTTAAATTTTCTTTTGTCATTTTATTTTCTTATATTTTTTAATACTAATCTTTATCATGAGGAATGTATTTCTCAAAGAGAAAAAAATGAAAGTTTAGAAGGGGAAGTAAAAAAGTTAAACGCATTGTTAAAAGATTCTGATGAAAAACTCAAGGTATGATGATTTCACAAAAATCTTCCATATATTTAAAGTGTGCATGAATGTCTAGATGAATGGTGGATATATGATTGTATCCAATGCTATACTTACACCTGCTTGTGGTGTCATTGATGATTTTGTTGATATTTGTTTTGCATGCAAGCACTGAATCATGGTTTTTCTGCTATATTTAGATTGCTTGGTGTTTTTTTTTTTCAATGTTACAATTAATTTTGAATATTTTGGTAGTTTTCAACCACAAATATATATTGGTTTTGTTTTTTTTCCTCATAATTAATGATAGGCAATCCAAAGCTACTTGTGGTAGCAGATAATATAATAGTAGGATACTTTTATTTTATATTTATCAGCATGAAAATTTTGTTATGCTGATTGTACATCTCTTCTAAAATCATGTAATTATCTTCTTTTTTCTCAAAAAGTTGGGAAAAGATTAAGATCTTAGGCAAATGAATTATAGTTGTTACTAAATTTCTGTTGATGTAGGATGGGGGATTTCTAATGCAAACTAGGATAAAATATAATAATATGAAATCAAAAGATAATCATAATTTGCAGGTTACTAATTCATAATTTTAGTAAAATCTAATTGCTATTAATGTAGGAACAAAATACTTTCTTCTTTCAATCAGGCAATTATATGTATATAATACACAACATATTAATGCTAGCAGCATTCGATTGTATTTTTTTCTCATGATCGATAAAAAGTATGTTAATAGTTATCAAAATTGAAGAATTTTGATAAAAATTTGTTTTTTGTTTTTTTTAACCTTTTTATCTTAATATTTATTTACCTTTTTATCTTAATATTTAAATTTTAAGTTGTGTTTCTCTTATTTGGAAAAATTCATAAGAGAATTATTCAATATAATGAATTAAAAAATATTAAAATGTGGAGCCTACTTTTTATTCTAGAAAAAAAAAAAGCTATATAAATTTAATCATAGGTCTAATATATAAGATTATTTTATTAAGAATATTTTAAAATTTTATTGTATTTTAACAATCTCTTATAATGGAATTAATAATGATGTGATTATAAATTAGATAAATCTTTGTAAAAAATTTATATATTTTAATGTTTTGATCTTCATGTAATATAATAAAAAAATCAATTATCCATTTTATCTATAATAGGAAGGTACAACGAGGCCAGTGTGACTAAAAAAATTGGAGATCAAGATGATGAGCAGGGTAATAATAGAGTCATGCAATCGATGTGATGGGGTCAAATAGAAATCTAAAAAACTGACATTATTTTTAAATTAATCTTAGCTAACCATTAGAAAAAAAGTCAAATAGAAATCTAAAAAACTGACATTATTTTTAAATTAATCTTGTCAAGAAAATTAAGATTAAATATTTACTGCAGCAAATAAGATAAATTATCAAAGATCGAAGAAAGAAAATGAATATGAATACAACTAAAAATAATATGTAAATCATTTGGTCCGGTGCAAGGACCTAGAGGAAGGTTCGGTTTTGCCTAAAAAAGTGCAAATACCGAGTTTTTTGAAAAAATACCGAGTTTTTCAAAAAACTCGGTATTTGCACTTTTTGACCTATTTTTGCCTAAAACCGAACCTTCCTCTACATCCAGTGAAAGGACGTAATAATTGTTCCTCAAACCGTGAATTAACTTTCCAGGAACGACATCGTGGAAACACCCTCACCTCCCCCGGCCCCGGGATGAACTTTAACTTTTGTCCGCAAGTGGGACAAGACGTCATATTTTTTGCAATCCCTTTAATGGCAAGAGATCGGCCGCCGATGGCGGTTGCCAGAGCGGGTTTCCTGGAACCGGTGCTGCTATCCGTGGTGGTGCTCCTGGCTGTGCACGTCTTCGGTCTGGTTTACTTCTTGTTCAAATTAGGCACGCAGAAGCCTCCAGATCGTAGGAAGATACATTAGGGTTTAGATGATAAGTTCGATAACTAAATCCCCCTTTTTTCTTTCGTCGAATTAGCTATGTATCATGATTTTTACTGGGAAAGATGAACATCTTTTGAGAGGTTGATACTAATTATGTTGGAGCTAAAAGGTTTCCAGTGTGGATGATGAAGATTTTAATTACTGTTATCGATGTCTTGTTAACATTCTTCCTTTAATCGAGATTTGTTGCGACAGTTCATTACCATTTTTGTATGGTAAATGGCTCTGATCATTGGTGCTTCGATGTTGATATTTTATTTAACTCGTTGATACAAAACCTCATTTGAAAAAGCAGATTAATATCAGTTTTATTTGAACTTTGTATGATGGTTGTACTATTGAATAGAGTTTAAGATATGTGTTTCTAGATGTTCAATGAATGAACAAAAACAAACTTCACATGTGATACTTGTGGTTAATGGAATGATTCACACACCAAAAAAATAAATTCCAGGAACGACAAAGGGAGCATACCTTAAAAGTTAAAACTACTTCCACAATCTCTATTTCGTTAAAAAAAAATATTGTTCCCATAGATTCCTTACAACCCCAACGAGCATATACTTCCTAGATGTTTATCCGTAAGAAAATGAAAGAAGAAAATAGAAAATCAAACAAAAAAAATAACAAGCACAACATGAGCTCAAATCTGACCTAGATGTGCTCGCGATGAGGATCGCGAACAGAAATCCAATGTTCGACAGGCCACAGGAGGACGTTCCCCTCTCAAGCGAATAGATTTCGGACCGCAAGCAGTTACTATATTTTTTAGCAAAATAATTAAAAAGGTTCAGAAGCAAAAAGTAGCACCAAATATTGTAAAAAAAATAACATTAATAAAGAAATCTAATAGTATACCCTCTTCATTAAGACTTCCCTCAGCTAATAGTTCTCTTTTATGACGGTTTCGTCACTCTCCAATTCAACCTATGAATTTCCCTGAGAACTAAAAACTCAGACAACAACGAAAAAAAAATTGTTTTTATGCTTCCACTTAAAATACCTGCTGTTGAAGAAGTGAAAGGGGTTCCGCCTGGCCTTTCGCGAACAGAGAGAGGGAGAGTCTCCGAGTTCTGGAGTGGGGATTCTGAACAGAAAAAGGCTTCGGCTCTGTCTCACGTTCGGTCCCGCAAGAAGAACCAGAGGAGGGGGCTTGCGAATGGAGAGTGGGGAGCGGAAGAAGACAAGCTCGGGGTCTCGTCTCAATGCCAGGAGAGCCGATCTCCAATGCCTTCAGCAGTAGTCGAAGCTCTGTTCTGGCTTAAAGCATCGAAATGTCATTGTGTCTCTTGGATCTGTCAGAAAGAAAGACAACGATATATGCCTAGAAACGGGGTGTCACGCGACTGAACAAAGCTGCAAAGGCAGAGTTCAAATTTCGGGATGATCGGAGCCGTCAAAACCATTTCCTGATCTGATGTCAAATTTAACTGGGGAACGCACCACTGAAGCCAATAGCTTACCCAATAAATATTGAAGGTAGTTAGCTCGAGCATTTCATGCAGATTTGAACTTAATTAAAAATTTTAATTAGCTTACAAAGCTTCAAGTAGCAAGCTTCTAATGGTATAGATATTCATTGAATTTTTGAATTTTCGGTGCCCCCGCCCTGCCGGAAGGGATGTCAATGAAAAGATTACATTTTTTTATCTATGTGAGCATTTAATCAAAATTAGAATGGTGAGTGTAACTACAAGAAAAATCAATTGAGAAAAGATGATTGTAAGTAAGCTAGCAAGTATAATAGATGACTTGGAGGTCGTGCACTAATTTGAATGTAACAACTAAAGCCTCAAGCTCATAATTTCCACAATAAAAGTCAAAACTTTCATCAAACTACTGGTTTAGTTTACATGGCTGGTCTTATTATAATAATATAAATTAAACTTTCATTGGAGATTATTTTTCGTCTGTGCATTTGCAATTTTCTTGGTAATTTATAATATCTTTTTTTATTTCATATTCTTTCACAACTCCCATAAGCTTTTTAAGTTCTTTATTTATACTCCAGTTCATTTGTACAGCAAGCATAAGGTCAGTACTCACAATTCAACAACTTCAGCAAGCCGCCACATATCTAAATGGCCTCATAAAACAGGAAATAATGTTAGTTATTTGATTGATTCTTTCATGCCGTCACTTAAGGAGCGATTGAATTTGAAAAAAAATTCAAACTCTTCGCTTACAACTCTCCAAAAGCATAGCATGTGTGATACTTTGTTTAATGTGGAGCTGTTGCAGCTACTGTGAATGAGATGCCGTACCTCATGCTCTTTCCTCAATTTGTATTGCAGAAATTTAACCATGATTGGAACAACTTTCATGACCGTTTGGTTTGGCCTTATAATTATAATATAATTTGTATTTGTTCTGCGTAGAATTTGATTTTGTCGATCAATTAGGTTATATTGTTGACATAAAATTCAATTATATCTGCCGAACTCACCATAAGGTTGCAAGGGGTCGGGCCTCTCATGGTTGGGTTGGGTGAAACGTTGGAGATCGAAAGAGAGCAGAGCGCCGGGGCACTAGTACTCAGGCTGAAGATAAAGAGTCAAATACTACAACTCTCCAAACTCAACACGACAATGTTGCACTTTGTCTATTTTTCAATATTTAGATAGCCAACTATTGTCATTGAAGGTCCCAGATGTTATCCATTTAAACATGTTTCATCATTTAACATATTTGTACCTTGAACTTTAAACTTGGAATAACATCAAACATCAAATTACTAGCTTTTAATAATGATTTGATTCTTAAAGCAACTTTTTAGTATAAAAATTAAACAAAAAAAAAAATTGTACTAAAAAGTTATTTTAAGAAGCTATAAGAAAGCCGTTAAACAAAACCTAAAACTTATTCTTATCTTGATTGAAATATATTCAGCTCACTTTGGAACATTGTAAAACTTATTAAAATCTTATTTGTATTTAAATAAATAGTCAAAGAAAGCTTTGATTATGATTCGAAAATATTTCAGTTCTGGTCTGAATAATTTTTTTTCTTAGTTGGAAATTGTTCAAACAATTAACAATGTTGAGTAAGATTCAACAAATGTTTTTAAAACTTTGAGCAAAATTAGAATTTATTATTTTGCACTCTATAGCTATAATTTTAATCAAATTAGTCTTTGAGTATAAATTTAATTATTCAAATGCTTTTTTTTTTTTCTCAAACTTATTAATAATTTTAATGGTAAATTTTTTAATAGATGATTGGATATTCTCTAATGAAATTATGACATAATTTTCAAAGTTATTAAGATAATGAAGGTTTTCATGTAGTATAATTATTTAGCTAATTTTATGTTGTTCTTCTCATAACTGTTTTAAATTTGTTGGGTCATTTAGAGCATATGGTAATATAAGATTTATAATCATTTGTTATTTTTTGATACTACACTTTCCTGAGTTATTTTCTGCCATGTGATCCACCTTTTATATGATATGAATATGAATTTTGTATTATTGTTAAATGATTTTCGAAATATATCGATCATAAAATAGAGATGTGATTTATTTTCTCATGAATGTACATTTTAGAATGGAATTCATTTTTCATTGGCTAAAGTTTTATAAAAGCATTTATTCTCTTGCTATTATGTTTTTAAATTATGTTCATTCCTATTAATTTTGAATCACTTCTGAATATTTATATAATTCTATAAGAACAATTTGAGCTTCTATTATATTTTGTTTGTTATGGCATGAAAGCATCACTTTATTAGTTTTTATTTACATTGATTACTATTGACATTTATTTTTCACAGTTATTATTATACTCATTATTAAATTTAAAGTTCTTAAATCATTTTAACCAAGAATATGTTATTTGTTGCATATAATATAATATTTGTAATATCTTTTGCGTTATATTTTTATGAATTTTTTTTGCATTATGATGTTAATGTCAAAGACAATCTAAACATGTGCAACATATTGAATATTAGTTGGATAATTAGAAATCAAAACACTATGTGTGATGATTTTTTAGGAATAAAAAATCATAAGATAAATTTGATTAAATAATGAAAATGTTGGATTAACTTTCTCGTCAAATAAGAGACTTAGTTTTAAAATGAGTTCCAAATTTGTATCAACAAACATTTTATTATGTCAAACATTAGTATTTTATTATATATTTTTCATAAACAATGTAATTATAGATTTTTTTTTAATAAATTTATCGTAGAAATAAAGACAATAATATAGTTACTAAGCTTTAGATCACACTATCACTCCCTTTTACATTATCATTTAATTCTCCAGTTGCAATGGAATGAATGAGGAATGATAATTATTAAGTTAACTTCTAATTCATCACAGTTAATCTAATATATTTATTAGTTATAGTATAATTCAAAAAAAATTAACAATTATAGTAATCAAAATAATAATTATAACAATTTAAAGTTAGAAGTTTATTTATTTATAATAATGATAATATAGTATACATATTTTTAATATGAATTTTATTTTTAATTTTTTATTCGCGTGCATTTAATGCACTGGCAACAAAACTAATATTATATAAATCATAAAAAGCTAAAATATTTATATCGCATATTGCTTTCTTAAGCTCTTTATGGGCATATTTATATCTTTCCCAATTAGCAGAATTTTTATATATAAACCAATTTTAATAACAATTTTTTTTTTTTTTACCTTTTCTTAAAATTTTAATTCCACCATCAATTATTTTTACTTTTAGGAGTTTTTTCCTTTGATAATCCAATCATATATTTTACAACATGCTTATTATCACTAACTATTTTTTTCACATAACATTAACTTAATCATGTATAGACAAAATCTTAAAATCTAGTATTTTACTTTTAAAAATATTTTTGTTAATATTTTTTAAATGCTCTATTCTAATCCTAGAACAATATTTTATTTTATTTGTTATTTTCTAACCCTTCATCTTAAAGTCCAAAACTAACAAACGAGGTTGAACACATAAACTTTCACTTGAAATAATGTTACAATCTTTGAAATCTATATGATCTATTTTTCTTATAAGAAATTAATCAATATGAGTTTTACTTTATCCAAAAATCTCATGACACTTATGAATTGTTCTTAATTTATTTACATGTATATGCAAAATTTTCATTCAATGTAAGAGGATCATTTTTTCCTCTGTCATCACAAACACTCTTAACATACAATAATGGCATCATTGGATCCATGGTGTGAAAGTACTATCGATCGAACTATGTTGGAACAGATAAAAAATGCCGAGCGTGTAGAATGAGAACAATGTAAAAGAATACGATATAGTAGAACTTGATAGAAACATTTGATTTTTATTGCAAACAACTATGTTTGAGTGTACAACTTATTTAGAGATATTATCTTTAAATTAAATATTCAATGGCTTCTCCACACATCAATTTTTACTTGTAACAAGAGAGACATATATAGAGGTAGAGCGTGTAAGAGAGAGTTTTCCTTCTTGTGTCACAATTTCTTCTTGCCATTTTATTCTCTTTCTTCTTATTCATAGTTTAATACCTAGATATTTTTTATTGACACAACTTTAGATTTTCATAAGAATTATTAAAATTCTTGCCAAAGTTGTGACATTCAGTGCTTCTATCATTTATATTAGTTGAGTATATTTGACAATTAAAATGCACCCAAATTGTAAAAAACTGTGGAAAATTCCATACAACAATAACTTGCAAAGACAAATGATGGAAACCTACTCTAAATTTACTTACCTTACATATGATAAAATAATATGTAAATTAACTTTCTAAGCTCATAAGGGATATAAGCTTAGGGAAAATTGACAACCAGGAACTAAATGTTTGCTATAATCTTATAATTTACCCATGCTTCTTTGCATTCTTTGGAAAAAGTTTGAAGGCATCAAGTTGAGCTTCTAGCAGCATTTGTTCCCATAATTTGTCAAATTGGCTATGAAATCTTTTCTAATTGCATTCACAACTGAATATTTGCTTGACTTTTCCTTAGTATTTGCAAAAGCACGGCAAAAGATAATAAATACAGCAAATCTGGATGATTCTCACCGTCCGATCTCCGCACAGAATAATTTCTCAAACAATAACCACTATGAATGCTTTTAAAATCATCTAACTCTCTTCTAACTTGACCATTTAAATCTACTTCAACAAAAAAAAAAAATCTTTAAGAGGTATATTTTGTATTAATTTTTCTAAGTCATTCTATAATTTAAATTTTGAACTTATATCTAAATCTATTTGAGGAGCATAAGCACTAATAATATTACTAATCTTAGCATTAACAATAATCTTTAAATCTATAATTATATATTCAATTCTATTAAATTTTACAATATTATTCTTTAAACTCTTATCTATAATCACAATTACAACATTTATAATACGACTTTTACCATAATACTAAAGTTTAAATCTTAAACTATCAATCTCCTTAGCCTTCTCTCCAACTTGTTTAGTTTCATGAATGCATAGAATATTTATTTTACTATGAGTTATAATATCTATTAATTTCATTAATTTACCTATAAGGGTATCTATATTCTAAGTTCATATCCTAATTTTAGTTTCATAGACTAGCTTTTTTACCCATATCCATCCATGATGTGGGAACCCTTGCTCATTTAACACTACACCCGGGCGTCGGTACAACGGCTACTGTTCAAGCTATACAAAGCGTTGCTTCTAGGAAATGGCCTAGTATTAACATCATATATTAAATGATTCATGTCATGATTATTCAACAAATTTTACGCTTGATGTCGACTACCTAATACAAGCCTCCACTTTTCTTATCTAATACTCAGGACCTGACAACGGTAGTATTGGGCAAAACATTTATGAAGATATATATTGCTAGTGATCCTTCTTTTTGAAGATCACACATGAATTCAATTCTTCCAATTGATTTAATTATTCATTAACAATTGTCTTTTCTCAAATTTATCAGCTCAATTAGCACAACAACAACAAGCTTGTCCCACTGCGTGTGGTCGGTTACATGAATCCTTTTTGTCTATTGTGTCATGTTAAAAGTCAAATTCTCATTTAAATCTAATAAAAAAAGATCATTTCAAATATTTTCTAAGCAAGTCTTTTTATGTCTACCTCTACCTTTCTTAATATAAGTCAAATCCAATACCTCTACTTTCCTAATCAGGTTATCGGAAGGCCGTCAATTTATATAATCAAACCAACTAATGCGACTCTCTTATATTATCTTCAACTGGAGCAACTCCAACCTTTTCACGTATAAGCTCATTTCGTATCCTATCTCTAAAGGTAAAACCACTCATCCACCTAGCATCCTCATCTCTGCAACATTTAACTTAGTATTATGCTTCTCTTTTAATGGTCAATATTTTGCACCATAAATGAGGAATAAAATTATACTTGTTCAAATCAAGTAACAAACGAACATCTCAATCTAAGTTGCAGTCATATAAAAGAAAGTTTGATGCCAATTTACTCTCCAAAATTCAAGAAATATTCCAACCTAGCTACATAAAGCACAATTCACATATAACAAACTTTTTCTCTATTCATGATTCTTGAAATGCAAACAAACTACAAGTCACAAGTGTGAAACTTTATTAACGTTGCTGTACACATGATAGATAGAATGCGACTATTCAACTATGATTAGTACGAGAATTATAAATTGCATAAGGTGTTTGTAATTATTGAACATGGCAAATGAGGTGTCATTTACAAAATCTACATATACATGCATATAATGACCTTCAATTTCCTACAAAAATTATTCACATATACACAAATTCCTTCCCATCAGGAATCAAAATTTGCATAAATGAAATCTCATATCTTATGTATGGGAAATAAATACTGGTCATCCATCATATTGAATAATTTTACTTTTACTAAAAAAAAAACATTATTTCAAAGTTCACATAACTTTTATACAATGTGATGTATAGAACATTAAGCCTATGAATACAAAACACATAAAAGCATATTGATCTTGCATAAAACACTAAGCACTGTCAGTGAACTATATAGTTGATCACATGATTTATTAAAGTATGAGGTGCTCACAACTTTCATATTACGATCTTACCTAACTGAAAAAAAAGGCTCTTAAATATATCCTGCCTTCATTTATTTCAAAATCGAATGAGAAACCCAACCCAAGGTTTGTGTAGACAAGCTGAATTACACTAGGAAGAATACCGCTAATATAATGTAAACAGTGAACAAAATCTAATTTAGAAAATAAGAAAACTAAAAATTAAGCATGCAACAAACTACTGATTTTTTTTTTTTATCCTAAACAGAAATACAAAACTATAAACAATGAACGAAATCTAATTTAAAAAAAAAAAAAAAAAAAAAAAACTTAAAATTAATCATGTAACAAACTACATTTTTTTTATACTAAACAAAAAAATACAAAATTATGAACAACGAACAAAATCTAATTTAGAAAACTAAGAAAAGTAAAACTAAATCTAAAATAAAAGGCAAAACAAATCTAATAAAGAAATATAAGAAAACTAAAATTACCTTCAGAGTTCAGGCGCCAAAACGGAAGAAGTTGATCGAAGATGGAAGAAGCCAAGAAGCTCTCATCTAAAAGTTAATCATGCCAATCCCGACTTGTCTCAAAGCCAAAGAGAGGCACCAAGACCGTTCAAATCAGATCGCCTTCCTAGTTCCTACCCAAAGAAACAAAAAATCCGCTACAAACTCAGAAAAAAAAATGCTCAAAGAAATCAATCAATCATGGATCAAAAGAAAGTAGAAGAAATAGTTACCATATAGTTCGGTTTCCAGAGTCAGGATTAATGGAGATCGGAACAGAGCAGAAGAACCACGGAGCAGCTAGAGAGTGAGGTCAGTTGAGGATCGTGAGGGACGTAGAATACGAATACTTGAGTCCGCCCCGCTCCAGAGTCGAAAAGCTTGCTCAATTCGTTTTTTCTTCGGAGAGAGCCCCGAATGTCTCTGTCCTCGAGAAGCCCCGTTCTGCTCTGCTCAGACTCCTCAAAATGGCACTGTGCCGCTCAGATCTTTATCCCAGGCCCGGACGAATGCAGGTGATCACGCGACTGAAGTACTGCAGCCGCGGCAGTTTTGAATTTCGGAGACGGAGAGATTCGAAATCATCTGGATTTAGAAAATCAATTTGAATTGTTAATAAAGTCGATGGACTTTAGTGGAATTAAATTGGGCTAAATCTGGCTAGACTAGAGTCCAAATTCGGCTCAACTTGAGTTAGTTTGGGTTCGAGCTAGTTCAACGAATTTAAGCGCACAAAATTGAACTCAAAATAAACATCAATTTAAATCAAATCAGGCATCAAAAGAGATAAGTGAACAAAAAAAAGTTTAGATTTAAAAAAAGAAAAAAAAATCAAATCTAATACTTCCTACAACACACATTAATTTAAGGAATTTTTTTATAGCACAACTATCAAAAATGATTTATTAATGAAATAAAAATGAAAAATTATCTCAAATTTTTATTTAAATTTGAGAAATTAAACTTTGAATTTTATTTGAATAAAATTGAAATTTTAATAAATTTTTTTATTTATTAATAGTATTTAATTAATTATTAATAAAAATGAACTATTAATGAATTAATAATTAAAATTTAATTAAAATTTTTATTTTGAGATCAAGTTATTATTTTCTGGTTTCATTTAATTTAATTGAATTTTTAATGAATTTTAGAATTTATTTAGTATTTTTAATTAATTATTAATAGGATTATATAAATAATGAATTATTAATTGAATTTTTAATTATAAAATTATTTTAAATTAAATTTATAATTTTTCTAAATTTTTATTTTATTTTATATTTTTTTTATAATTTGAATTTTATATGAATTTATTGAATTAAAGATTAATTAAGGTTAATTACGGATTAATAACAATTTAAAAGATTTTAAATTTTAATTTTAATTTTAAATGGTTGTGTAGCTAGTTGAGAATTAATTAGAGTATTCTTTAAATTTTAATAAATTTTATTTGAATTATTATAATTTATTTAATTAAGGGTTACTTAATATTTAATGAAGTTTAAATCTGCATTTTAATTTTAAATGATTATATATTTGCTTTATAGTTGATTGGAGTGAATTAAGGTTGATTTTATATTTTTATGAATTTTATTTGACTTTTAGAAAATTGTTGATGTTCATTAATATAGAAATCACTAAATCTAATAGTTAAATAGATTTAAGGGATAGCAATCATAGCATCTCTAACCCTTTAAAACACTAATTAAAATCACACCAAAGCATAACAATCATGAACAATAAAAGTATCATAATGTTCCATAGAAGGATATGTAGTGAATTACCAAATTCATAAGTTATGATATAACTTATAATTTTGGAAATTCAAACATAGGAAAGATATACATCAAATTGGATCAGGGTTATTGAGAGATATAAGGGACATCTCCAAATATCCCCCTCCGGCGGCAAATTTAAGACCATGAACAATTTTATTTTGAGAGTAATACATAAAAATCCAAAAACAATCAATGGTTGTTTGTTGTCAAAATACTTGTAATCATGCATTGAATATGTTTTTAAGTAAAAGGGATCCTTCCACTTATTCCATAGAACCCTATCTTGCAATTATTAAAATCAAATTGGATTATATATGAATTTTCAAAAGTTTAGGTCATATCATGACCAAGACTTTTGTAAATTCAAATGTCAAGGATCTATGCATCAAATGGACTTGAAAAAATTATAAAAGATGAAAAACAAACCCTAGAATACCTCTGCCAAGTTTCATCTCAAAACAATATATTTATTTTTAATTAAAAATAAAGTTAGCTTTTCTATATTTTTGAAATAATTAATAATATATTAATCAATATAATTTTAGTATATTTTTAAAATAAATTAAATAAAAATTTGAAAAGAACAAGCTCAAAAATGCCAAAAATGGATAAGAAATGTAATTCTTATGAAATTTTTAAGTTTAGGGCAAATTTATGAGTTATTTTAAGGGTTTTAACTACTCAATCAAACGACAGCGCTGACCCGGGTCACGCTTTCCACATGGCACGACGGTGTTCGACCACAGTGATGGCGACAGTCACTGAGTCAGCCACTTAACCAGCGCGACAGGATCTGGAGCCGTTGGATCTAATAAAGCGCTTATCGAACAACCGAGATCAAACTCGTGGTTGATCTCAGCTCAGAAAGATCTGAGGGCCAAGATCGACCCCGAGGTTTGAATGAACAGCTTGGATTCGGCTGGATAAGGATTTGGTTAAACCATGGTTTTGAGAGGTTGAACCGAGCCACGAATCGGAGGTCATCCTGACCGTTGATCTAAAAGAAATAGATTGAACAGTCATTGAGTTGTCTTCGACCTCGCCAGCCCGTAAACCCTAGAATCATTTTTTTTAAATGCCTAATGTAGTGAATCAAATGGTTCAAATCTTTGAACAAAGGTATAATATGATCAGATATAGAACGGCAGATAGATTTCTAAGTCATTGATGCAATACTTAGAGTGTTATTTAGGAACCTAAGTAAATACCTAGTGTTAAGGTTTTACTGCGGTAGGATTGATGTGTTTGAATGATTTAGATATTTATGACCTTGTAGATTGTTTTTATACTCTTCTTCAGGAGACTTCGAGCTCGGAGGAGGCTTCCATAGAGAGTTGAAGCGGTTGGGGCGGAGTTCCAAACTCAAACATTTATTATGGGTTAATAAGACTCCTAATTGTTCCAATTCTCATTGAGCTCCCACCACCGAAACCACCAGCACCACCTCCAGGGCCATAATCATCACCGCCGCCATCATAACTCCCACCGCCATAACCTCCACCTCCACCACCATAACCTCCACCGCAAAAACCACCACCACCACCATAACCACCCCTGCCATAACCAGCAAGACGTTCAGCAGCAAAATTAACTCTGACAATTCTCCCATGAAGTTCCTATAGAACAAGCAATGATATAATAATCATGTCAAAACATGAACAGATTCGGCTGACTTAGACAGAGTTAGACACCTAATCAAACGTCATCTTAATATTCATAATGCATTGATTTTAGTATTTTACTTTTTTCTCATACAACCATTTAAACAAAAATAATAATTCATATGCATCCACTTTATAGACAATCAAATAACTTCAAAGTATTTACTTTACATTGCATTTCTTTTTTAACTAATCAAACAACCTCTTAATTAAATTATTAGATAATAAAATAAAATACTTTTTTTAATTTTTAATTTTAATTTAATTATTTTATCTAACAATTTAGTTATAATAAGAAATAATAAGTGGCATGTTAAATCAACTATACTTGTCGAAAGACTAGTAACACCATCTTGATATTAAACATATCATAAATATTCCAATACAATTTCATTCTATATAAAAAAAAAAGATTTTAATTTAAATATTATTTTCAACTATAATTAATTTTATTTTTTACAAAAAAAATACAAACTTATTATTTTATGAAATATATTTAATAATATGTTTTCTCATTAAAAAAAAGGTGTGCACACAAACTTTAAATTTAATATCTCATACTGCAATGCAATTTGGCAATGAAAATCTTACTTTTTTTAATGCAAAAATCATAAATTACTATATTCAAATTAAAAAATTAAGAATTGAAAGGCCACCAAACAATCAAAATTTAGAGGAAAATTAGTTCCCTGATTATTTTAAAAATCATTTAACTTATTTTAGAAATTATTGTTGATATATCCTCAAAAAATTATCTTGATCAAGCACGAATCTCGAGGCAAAAGCAAGTTGGATTTTTTTTCTTTTTTTCTATTTTTGAAATTAAATTCGGGACAATATGAATTCCGATTTCAGCAAAATTACAGTCAAACTCAACATCTTGAAAATATGAACCCAGTAACACCAAATTTGGCTCAAACTGAGCCCAAATGACTCCAAATCCAAGACTCAAAGCATCATTTGAAGGTTCAAATCATAATTTGGATTACCAAAAGGTTTCCAAACATGACATGCTTATAGTCAAATCAAGCACCTCGACGAGGCGAATCCAATGAGCCCAAAATCTTCAAATTTTGATATCAATAAGACATTAAAATATCCAATAAACGGTCTATGATCAAGGGGATCAACATCGGCCGTCCATTCAAACCACTCCAACCTTACCCTTGATATTCTCTCTATTTACTAGCCATATCACTCTCAGAAAATTATAAATAGAACCCTCATTTTTCACATAAAGGGGGAGAGGAGGAGGAGATCCAAGAAAGCAAGGAAGCAAGGAGGAAAAGAAGAGAAGATAGGAAGAGAAGTCAAAGATTTCTCTTGCCAACAAGTTCCTCCTCGACTTATACCCGATGCCGGACTTTCGCCCATCGTCGAACTTTTGCCCGTCGCCGGACTTTCGTTAGACTTATACCTGACGCCAGATTTCCACCCGTCGTTGAACGTCTATCCGTCACAGGACTTTTGTTAGACTTATACCCTACGTCGGACTTCCGCCCGTCGCTGTACTTCTGCCCGTAGTCGGACTTTCGTTAAACTTATATCTGGCGCCGGACTTTGGCATGTGCCGGACTTCTATCCGTCGTTGAACTTTCATCAGACTTCTACTCGACATCAAACTTTCGTCCATTGTCGGAGTTCTATCCGACACCGAATTTCCATCCATCTTTAGACTTCGACCTATGTCACCCGCCAATTACGATCCCTCCAACCACTGTCACCAAACTACAGTCTTTATGACCTCCATCACCTGCCGACTATGATCTTACCGACAAAAAAAAATGTCAATAGTGATAATTTCAATTGACATCATATAATGCATTTTATATTATGTATATTTATTTCATCAAATCAAGGCCTTCCCCAAGGATTAGCCTGCAAATACTATTAAATTCTTTCAAACTGGGCAAGTCCCATAATGTTTTTCCCTTTTCAAGATTTTTCTTATAAAAATAATGGTATCTCTTATGATTGCTACGCCCTCTCTTTTATCTAATAGTGTACTAAATCTTCATACAAAGCGAAGACGCTGCACTTTATTTATTATTTTTTTTTTAAGACGCTAAACTTTATATTTCTCTATCGTCGTAAATATTCCAAGACGCAACACTTATAAAATATAAATAATTAATAAAATTTTCTATTCCGGATCTTAAAATAAATTCAAAATCTTTATCAAATATTAGTCAGAATATCTCAGTCAAATTTTATCTAACACTTAGTTTGGAACAACTTTTGATTATTCCTTTTTTGATGATTTCAATAAATATATATATATATATATATATATATATATATATATATATATATATATATATATATATATATATATTAAAAAATTAATTTAAAAAACAATAAGAAAACTGTTCCAAACTAAACCTAAGTTATCAAAAAATTCTCCAATACATCAATGCAAAACCACAATATTAAAAAGCATAACACAACAATCATCTAACAATTGGCCTTCATAAATTGCCTTTAATCTTCATAAACAGCAATAGATAAACAATTCAAAAGTTTCTCCAATGCAGACTCTCATCAACCAAAAAATAGGAAAATATCAGATAAAAAGACCAGAAAAAAAAATATGTTCTTAAATTATGTTTCAAAGTTCTGTGTCCAGTGAAAGGCGCTGCTCTGATACAGAAATGAGAAGAAATCTAAAAAGATTCAGAACTGAAGAAGAGGATCTATCCATGGATAAAATCTCTTAAATTTCCAGCTGGGAATAGCAAACTTGCTAATTGTGAGCGTTAAACAGAAGAGCACCTTTCCTAAGCTGCAAAACAAATATTTATGTAAAACTCAGTTGTGTTCTTTGATTTAAATAATTGAATGAGTTTGAACAAAAATTTAAGAACTTGGCATATAAACGAACAAACTTAGACATTAACTTGTTTATTCATTTATGCTAGTGATCATCCTGGTTTATTGTTTAGCAATTATCTCGTTATGAGCTACAACAATAACAACATCAAGTCTTTATACTATTATGTGGTCGATTACATGAATCCTTTTTCTCCATTGTGCCATGTTAAAAGTATTTCGTTATGAGCTAAATAGAGAAAAAATTGTGTTAAGATATCTTGATGCAAAATGTATCAGAATGAGCTTCAAAGCCATTCGAATTATGTTGAGGCTAGTGCAATTCGAGAGATTACATACAACATTAATCCCGGCTTAAATCGGATGACTTTGAAAATCATCTTGATATATTTAGCATCAAGATACCCTAACTGTTAAATCACAACCGTCCATAGTCCTTGATCCCATGGCCAGTATGAGGATCAGTGGGAGGCTCACCTAGATCACGTCGATCTCCTTCGATATTTAGGTGGCTGATTTATGAAGGATTATTAAGGCAAATATGCATGATTCTGTAGTTATTTATTTCTTTATTAAGACATTGTACATATTTATAAATAGAGATAATTTTGTATAATAAAATTAAGTATTTTCCCTCTCAAATTCTCTAAATTTAACACGGTATTAGAGCCAGATTCCCACTACCGGTCTTCATATCAAGAATAACTGGGATATACAAATCGAAGGAAGTGGAGAGGAGCAAGCGGCCTTCATTGCCGTTAGAGATCGAACGAAGACCGATCAGAGGAGAGGGGAGTGATAGAAGAGAGATGGTTTTAGGAGTTAAACATCACATCCTTATGTCATTAATTAACATATTATCTCCCAAAATCTGCCTTGGAATAATATGACAACACGCTGGAATACGAATACTATTATGTTAAAATATCTTAATTCTAATGACAGTGAAACGACAAGATTGTAAGTTTGCTCATACAATAAAACAAGCTGAGAATCTCTCGAACAGAATTAGTCTCGAAGTGAGGCATACCTGGGCCAAGTGGCGATCCTTCTCCAGCTCTTGAGTTCTCACTCTGTCACCAGATGATCTAGCAATCCTCTAAATTAGGCAAAGAATTAAGGCAAAGAAGGTGCAACATTATCTAAAGTAGGTTTCGGTTTTTTACTGCTTAAAGCAGCTTTTTAGTACAAGAAAAAAAAATTCATACTAAAAAGCTGCTTTAAGAAGCACTAAGAAAGCCGCCCCAAACTAAGCCTTAAAATGTAATGAATAACTTTGAATTGAAGCAAAATAAAGCATTAGAAAAGACAAATTTCATGATGGCAATGTTCATAATGTCTGATAAATTTTCATGTCTGAATCAATTTATAGTCCAAATTGAAGTTGTGAGCACTCCTTGCTTCTTGGAAACTATTAATGATGTCTCAGGACGTTTACCATCCTGCAAAGAACATTTATCAACTCAGGGAGGCAAATATAGTTTATGATCATATACCAAGATAATTAAAGTTTGTTTGTGAACGTTAAAATATAATATTTCAAAAAATAATACCATAAGATAATCATAGATCTTTTGAAATGTGTCGCGTTGAGCATTCAAACATTTTTTATCAGTACCCTTGCCCCCTGCCTCCATTGAAAGATTTGAAACGAGTGAGGTTATTTTTTCTTTCAATGACAATAAGTAAACGAACCATTTTGGCTTTGAAGGCATGTCCTCCAGACTCTCAAGATCATTAGTCACAGTAGATAATTTGCCAGCTATCGCTATCTCAAAAATGACAGCTATGGCTTCACCACAGTCGCCTTTTTCAAGAAGATTGCAAAGAAAAGAGAGGATCCTGTAATGAATTTTTTTAAAAGAAATATAATTTTACGACAGCAAGAAAATGCCACTGAAAGAAGCTAAAAAAGGTTCAAGCTTGACTTACTCAGTCCACATATCCAGATCGACCCTCCAACCACTCAAGGTAGTCAGAAGAAATGACCTTGCACATAGAGCTGCCACTAATACAGCTGAGCTCGGTTTAGTAGTAGTTCTAGCCTGTGAGGGGAAAAAGAAACAAGACGTTGCGATATTCATCCAGGTTACACAAACAAGTTCACTCAACAAGCAAACTAACTAAAACTATGCACAGCTAGCACGAAAAAAAAAAAAAAAAAAAACTTTTGGTAACCTGCTAATCAAGCTCACAGGATAAACTGCATTAAGAAATCACGGTCGATGCAGCTTATTTTGATCTGTTGGTTGAGTGCTTTGGCTGCCAACCAAGAGATTTCGGATTCAAAGCTTACGTATGTGATGTGTGTGTGAATTTGCTTTAATTGGCCAAAATTTTCCAAATAAGAAAGAAATCATGGCAGTTACTGCTTCTTAGCATAGTATTTTTGCAAAGAACTAAGACCATGAATACCTTAGAAAGAGATTTTGGATGAATGATCTCCCAAATAACTTTCATAATGCTATCAGTTTCCTCCCAGTTATTTGAACCAACGAAAGTGACAATTGCTAGAGAATCCAGTAACTATAAACAAAACTCAACAAAATTACAACTGCAAAAATAAAGAAAAAAAACACAAAAATTGTTGGGCCAAGTTCTTTATTACATACGAAAATCCTAACTGCATCAGGTCCTGACACAAGTGCACGAGAGAGAGTTGGTACTGATTCCTCCATAATTTCATGTGTATTGCTGCCAGTCCCTCGAGTGATGGACAGCAAACCTTTCGATTAAACATGAAGAGAATTAAAGAAAATTTCAATTATCACCGCTAGAGTTAGGAGTTGAGCAATACCAACAGCACGGGCAGCCAGGCAGGCCTCCTTTACAGAACCCCGTTTCAATGAAGTGATATATTGATGTAATAAAGTAATACATCTGCCACACAAAAATCACCAAAGTCAAGGGTATAAAATGAGAAACAAGCCAAAAAGTACTATCTGATATGCATATTTAAGTTCTCAAGCCATGTTGCATTAATTGTTCTACATTCATGGTTAAATATGCAAATTCCTAAGAGATGATCTGAAAGTTAAATATGCAAATGCCTAAGAGATGATCTGAAAGTTAAAAAACCAAATTATAAAGGTCAAGTTCTCAAGCCATGAACTTAGAACAATTAATGCAAGTTATTGAAAAAAAAAAAAGCAATAGCTGTTACATGGGCATATTTGATAGAAATTATCTAACAATGTTATCAAGTACTATGGCCTATACCGATATGAATAACACCATAAGGAACTTACCTGTCCTCTATGAAGTCAAGAAGCACATGGCCTTCAAATGCACTAATAAGCCCGGCCAAAGCCATCTCTCTTGTTGAACCTCTATCAAACAAAAGAATAAACAATAAATGGATCTTTTTTAGACAAGAAAAATCGACAGGAGAAAAAAACTTATAGCAGAACAATCTAAAAAGCATAAAGCATTGAGTTATTCACTTGAACAAATCAGTACGTCACAAAATGATTGAGAAAATAATGGGGAACAAAGTGATGGGGTTATGGCACAGTAAAATTGAAGACAATTTAGTTTCTGCAAGAGGAAGCTACAAGCATGTGCAAAACAGGCAAGGAATTGCTCTATTATAATCTGCTACCAAAGCACTCTCATAGATAACCATCAAATGTGCCAATTCTCCAAGAAGATTGCACAATAATCAATCATGTGGACAGGAAGATCTCAGCGAACCGTTTAGCTCGTATGTGGAAGTCCCTTCAGGATCAAAATACCATGAACCACAAAAGTAAAAGTGTAAAACAAATAAAATCAAGCACATGAGCATTGAGAAAACACAAAAGCCAAATATAATGTACAATAAAGAATGCTCATTAGTCCATCCTGAAATCCAAGTACATTCAATCTTAATAATAAAGAAGGCCATAAAACCCCTTATAAAAATGTTTTACCAAACAAATATCATCTTGATATTGAATGCACTCTAAAACTCAGGTTCAGAGGAAAGCATGATACTGTAACATAACTCCAATCTCCCTAGTAACCAAAAATGCAAGAAATTCCTTCCACCAAAAGTCCCAACCAAATTGCCTTTCCAAGAACTAATAATCCCTATTAAAGTCAAAGTCATCCACCACCAGTCCCAACCAAATTGTCTTTCCAAGAAGTACGCAGATACAAATCAAAGCTAAATAGTATATAGGACAATTTGTCAACTAATCTCAACACTGAGTATGTACAACTGAGGTGAATTAAAACCCCTAACTTTCAAGTTAATAATTTTCAATGGAAAAAAACCATCCGCAAGAACTAAGAAACATCACCTCAGTTCCTACAATTCCCATTGCAAGTCCAATATCTGCCTCATGAGGCACTGGAGCATCATTTGTGCCATCACCAGTTACAGCAACGACCTCATTGAATAAAGTACGCAGGTGCCTCACAAGTGTATGTTTGTCCAATGGTGAAGATCAAGCGATCACCTATTAAATAAAGAGATTCAATTCAGAATCGCTTAGCATTTAAATGCACAATTGCAACAGTAATAGAATATCTAAAAGCTAGGAGACATGTATCCTTGGAATTAATACCATCATTTATTCTAGACTTTTTTCCCTAAACTCTGGACCCTCTATTGCTATGCCATCATATGTAATAATACCACATTTAATTTGTTGTCTAATTCACCAATCTAGAGAAAAATATTAATTACAAAAAATAAAAAAAAAAATACATCTCACCATTATGCATCAAGTCAATGCCACGTCCAAATTTTTTGGATATAAAACAATTATTTCATCAGCTCCCTTAGATTCAGTAGTTTGTATAGTATGGCGTACTCTACAAAAAATTCAAAATATTTCCTTTCAATTCCTGCGGAACAGAAAAAGTTCAATAAAAAAATATTTGAATTATTAAAACCATAGAATATATGTAAAAAAATACCAAAATTATATAATGTAACTTCTTCCTCACTTTCTCAGCTTCAACAAGTTGATTCATTTGAAACTTCAAAAACAACATAAAATCAGTTATACTTATGAGATATATAGAAGAATTTTGTGAAATCATCACACCTTGAGCTTTTCATTTGAATATAATAAAAGCTCAAGATTTGATGCTTTCGCAAAAATCTTCCATATATCTCATATATATAACTGATTTTATGTTGTTTTTGAAGTTTTAAATGAATCAACTTATTGAAGCAGAGAATGTGCGAAAGAAATTACATGATACAATTTTGGTATTTTTCTTACATATATTATATACTTTTAGTAATTCAAATATTTTTTTATTGGATTTATTCTGTTTCGCAGGAATTGAAAAGAAACATTCGAGTTTTTTTTGTAGAGTACGGCCTACTATACAAAATACTGAATCCATTTTTCCTGTTGCACATCATTTGAATCCAACCAACTTGTGCAGCAAGCTAGGACAATCTCAGCTGCTCCCTTCTAATGCACATGGACTTCCGAGCCTACCTGTAAAAATAAACAAGGGACAACAATAAGCCCACGAAGGAAACTAGGAAAAGTATACAAAAATAATACAATAATACACGCTTTCTACACGCTATAAAGAAATGGATAAGCAAGAAGCACATTACTATATCAAACTAAATCAACTAATAATTTGCATAATTTATTACAATAAAAAAATATACATTGAAAGATCATGGGACGCACAAGTTAACAAATTTTAGTAAAAATCTTTGAGCACAATGATTAAGGGTTCTAATAATTAAATCGATACTCTTATGACCCTAAGATTACATTTAATGTGCCTCCTCTTAAACCCTAAACCATATTCTAACCACCAGCCTTCTAAGGAACTTTTTTTCTTTTTTATTAATATTTTTTATTTATTTTTGTTGTAAGCATTTTAGACAATGTTATAAAATACTTCAACACATTGCACAAAATCAAGCAATAAGTTCAAGAGTAATTTTATTCAACTTTTATATTTTTGTAAGTTCATAAATATGGGTGTATGAAGTGCCACCTATTCGATATGTATTTGGTTGGAATGCAACGATCTATAGGAGAGTTTCAGCATGGTATGCCTTAATGATCACTAAACACAACAAAACATGAATTTTCATACGAGCCATGAAATGACTAATGAATCTAAGGCTTTTATGAGTAAACAAAATTGAAACAAATACACTTCCTTTTGCAAAGATAATTTATAGATAAACATTACTGACATTGTCTTTCTAGGTGAAACTTATTTCATACAGATTTCGTTTGGAATGCAAGAAGAAAATATTCTTATTCTTGAAACACATCTTTCTTAACTTGAAGTTTGAAAGGAAGAAATTACATGCTAAGATTTTGAATGTACATCATGTCTTCTAGCTCCGAACTAGAAGAAATTTCATAGCTCTTTATCTGACCGAAATTTATACCATTTCTTAATATGCATAAGCTCAAACACTTTTCATATATTCGATAAAGGATCACATAGCTTATCACAACCAATACACAACACTTAGAATTACCAATTATATGGTACATCATATAAATATTACAAATTTTATGTATACAGTTATGCTTCATGAAACCATCAGATTCAAAATTTTCAAAAAATAACATCTACACATTGAAAGATAAGTAAACCGAAATAAACACACGCATTTCATCCACATAGCAAGATTGATTCTGATTTTAATTTTTTTTTTCAGTTTTAAGAGAAACTAATATGAAGAGGAATAGGTTGATTTGCAAAAGAAATAAAGCAAGTAATAATGGAAAACCATCTTCATAACAGTAAGGGAGATTCTCTTTTCTCTTGAGTCTTGCAAAAGATCAAATGGTACAAACTTGTAATAAAACAGAGCATGTTGAAGACGTAAGAATAAATGAATAGAGGAAAAAAGGAGTGGAAAGAGGAAGATGACCCTTTCAAGGCATTTCATCAAACATTTAGTGTGCAGTATCTAAGGAATAACACAAAATGCTCTTCATGAATTTCAGCCTACCTCATCACAAACCTTTCCACAAAAAAAAAAAAAAAAAATTCAAGTGACAGATCTTAAGAGTTCAAGGTAAGTGTCTCATCCACACATTAAGACACTTGTCAAAAGAGGAGGATATAGAGATCTCACCCACTCAGAAATATCAAAACCTGATAAATGTTTGATGTATACTTTCTTCTTCTCCCCATTGTTTACATGTATAAGAAACATGAAGAAGAAGCAGAGGAGGGGAAGGAGGAGAAGAAGAGGAAGAAGAAGAAGGGAAGAAAGAAGAAAGAAGAAAGAAGAAAAGAAGAAGAGGTAGGGGAAGAGGTTACCTGCCTCAAAGAAAAAGAATGGGAAGCTCCGGTTGAGTCACAGAAGGCGGGCTAGTTCGGCGACGGTGTTAAGCCAAGGCAACGTCAGATCCGGAGAAGTCCGGGTCGGCTGCGCGGGAGAGGAAGAGAGACGAAGGCTCTGGCCGGCTTTTGCGAACAAGGAGGAGACGGAGGGAAGGGGAGGTTTCGGCTTCCCCTAGGATTCGCGAAAAATGGAGAAGACCGAGCTCTTCCGAAAAACAAAAAAGAGAACCAGTAGAGAAAGGGAGCGAGTGCGAATGAGGAAAGCTGAGAGCCTTTTGTAAAACGAATCACTTTGCCGACAGAAGAAACCCGCCTCTCGTGGTCTCTCGCTTCGGCAATAAAACTTGTTCACTGCTCCATGTCTGCGGGATTAGGGCTGATTAGGGCTGAAATAAAAATTTCATTTAATCGCTACCGTTGATATAATTACCGGATTTATAAAGCCAAATGGATTTTAGATTGAGCTGAATCAAGCAAAATTTGGCTAAGACCAAGCTAGACTCGAGTCCGAATTTGACTCTATTCAAGTTAATTTGGTTCAAGGCAGTTCAATAAAGCTAATTATATGAAATTGAACTCAACATCAATATTAATTTAAATCAAATCGGACTCTGCGCAACTAGAATAAATTAATCGAGATTAATTGAACAAAGTCGAGCCTAATCCGACTAATTTCTAGTCGATTCGAGCTCGAATTGGACTTGACGAGGCTCGATCAAATCGCTTGACTCGTACGAAAGTTGAGGTCAATAATTGTGTGGTAACAAAAAAAATGAACTTAATAGATCCAAAATACTATAAAACCCAAAGGATATGATCTACCTGACTCCTCTACATTTTGATGGTCAGAAATGAGACTTTTTCATTGATTATGGGCAAAAAAATCATGTTTCAAGCTCGAACAATATCGTAAAAACATGTTTGCTTAGCTAAACATAAATGAGGGGCATAATTCAACCAAGCTAAGAAAACATTCTATAATTATACATGTTGAAAAATTTACATAAAATGTTTCATGTTGATGATAATTACAAGAATCTTTACTATTTACAATAAATGAAAATTAGTTGATGTGTAACTTTTACCGAGTGATTCAAAAATATATTATTAATTATTATAGTGAGATTGGCAGAGCTATCAGATGTTACTATAAAGCAATTCTTTCATAATAATGTATTAGTAGAACTTGCAATTAAAAATAAAATTGTTATCCACTAATAAGTAATAAGCATTTACTACACAACAACATCAACAACAACAACATCAAGTCTTTGTCCCACTACGTGGGGCCGACTACATGAATCCTTTTTTGTCATTGTGTCTGATTAAAAGTCAAATTCTTATTTAAATCTAAAAAAGAAATATCATTTCTAATATTTTCTAACCAAAACTTTTTAGGTCTACCTCTACCTTTCTTAACATAAGTCAAATCTAATATCTCAACTTTCCTAACTGGGTCATCGGAAGGCCTCCGTTTAATGTGATCAAACCATCTAAGGCGACTCTCTCTAATCTTATCTTCCACTGGAGCTACTCCAACCTTTTCCTGTATATGCTCATTTTGTATCCTATCTCTAAGAGTCAAGCCACTCATCCATCTAAGCATCCTCATCTCGATAACACTTAACATAATATTATGATTCTCCACAATAAGCCCGATGCATTCCTCCACTTCAACCATCCAACTTGAATTATGCTGATAATATCACCATCAATTTCACCATCACTCTGAACAATAGATCCAAGATATCTAAAATGTGTACTCTTATTAATGACTTGATCGCCCAAAGTCACAATCCCCTCACAAGGTCTATTGCAACTAAAATTACACCCCATATATTCAGTTTTAGATCTACTCAAGCGAAAACCTTTAGACTCTAAAGTTGACCTCTCTAGTCTTATCAACAAGAATAATATCATCAGCAAAAAACATATACCAATGTACATCATCTTGCAAATGTCCAGTGAGAATATTCATGACTTTGGAGAAGAGATATGGACTTACGGATGATTCTTGATGTAATCCAACCAAAATGGGAAAATACTTGGTCAAACCACCTTGTATTTGAACCCAAGTAATAGCTCCGGCATACATATCTTTAATGATTTAAATATAAGCATTATTAACTCCATTATTTTCAAGAACTCTCCATAGCACTTTTCTTGGAACTTTATCATATGCTTTCTCTAAATCAATAAATATCATATGTAGATCCTCCTTATTCTCTCTATATTTTCATCAAACCTCTCAATAAATGTATGCCTTCCATAGTATACATATCTAACATGAATCCAAATTGATTTTGATATACATTAGTATTACGCCACAACCTACGCTCCATAACTTGCTCCCATAGTTTTAAAGTATGACACATTAACTTAATTCCTCTATAATTCGCACACTCTTATGCATCACCTTTATTCTTAAAAATAGGAATTACTTTAACTTGCTCCCATAGTTTATGTATATACTTTTGAGATGAGTGCATCATAGCAAAATAAATCTGGAGCTTCAAAAGTCATCCTAATTAATATGTTATCAAAATATCTTGATATAAATGTTTTTTTCATGAATTTTAAACTATTTGCATTGGTGGAGAGTAATTTGTTTGTGTAGTTTTCAATGATATTTTGCACATTATGATATATATATAGCACACATGCACTAACAATAAAAAAAGACAATATTTGAGAAAAATGTGTAGAAATAAGCAAGAAAATTATTTTAAAAAATAAAGATATAAGCATAATGTATAAATTACAAGTATTTATGGGGAAGAGTTTATGCACTATCATCTCTACATGGCTACACCAAAAACTTCTTGTTATATCAATCATCATATATATCATGAAATATAACAAATTTTGAGAAAAATTAGCTAATTTTGGAAGAGGAAGTTGTAGCCTCGAAATGGAATGAAAACTTCTCTCACCTTGGACTGAATTATCCCAATTGAGACAATCAACCCTTTTTTGAAAGTAAGATCGAAGCCCGTCTATAGGGATTATAAAACTTGGGTGTCACTTATAACTCATCCTATGAATGATACTTTGATAACCTTGATAGAAAATCATTGGAGTTTATAAGGGAGATGTGTATCAATAATTATTTATATCAAAAAATACTAGAGTATGTGAAAGCGGGATTATGCACCACTTATATAGGATAACGAATAATATCTATTAAGAGTAGGAATTGCAGCTTACAAAGAGAGAAATAGAAGGTTTAAGGTTGAGTGTTTTTCCTCATCAATGAGGGATATTTATAATTGAAAAGAAGAAAATGACTTACAAAATAGTTTCTTTTTTTTTTTTGGAAATTTAGGAATTTTTTTATGTTTTTATTATTGTTATTTAAAGATTTTTTTTGTTGAAAACTTTCATTTTAAAATATTTGTAAGAAAATTATTCAATTCACTCCAAAGGGAGATCTAATAAAATGGCTTATTATTAAGGGAATCAACAGAGGCCATCAAATGAAATGTTTTGGGGATTTAGCAAAATTTTATCAAAAGGACATGTTAAATCTAGAAATATATCATCATTCTCTCATGAATGGGGGATGAAACTTAGAGCTAAATTTATAGCTGAAATTGGACAAAGCTTGAATATTTGGCAGAATAATCCGTCGCAAAACTAGCTAAATCCGTCTCAAATTTAGCTTTGCAGGGGATTTGCGGCGAAATACAATCCGATGCTAAATGTCATGATTGAAAAAATATTTGCAGTTGGAAAGTGTATGTCGAAAAAAAATCAATAGAAATTAATCACCATTTAGTTAATTATCTTATTAATCCTGCAATCCAACCAAGAAAACAGTCTAGTATGCAAACTGCTAACTTTCCTGTAGTGAGAGCTCTAGGGCTACACTCGAAAATCGATGTTGACGACTACTATCAACAATCACATTTGCTCGACCACTGTCATCTAATCACTATTTTTCAATGAATGTCTCTTGGCCATATTCTCCAAACTATGATATAATGAATCAAACAATTTTATGATTAAAGATTCATTAATAACTTGTAAATGACCCTCATGAAAAATTCCAACAAGCATGAACGACTGTGTGAGAGCATGGCGTTGTGCTTACAATCTTAGCAGCCCTGGCCTTCTTGAATTATGAGTCCTAACTGTGCCAATATAGCGACATCAAAAGGCGATACTATGAAGTTGTCTCCTTTGATCTATAGTAAAATGGGTGAGTGTTATGGCGTTGAGGTCTCAAGCACTGTGATGTTGGGTTTAGGTTTTGATTTTTTTTAATATCCTAATGAAGTAACCCACCTCAAGTACCCAAAGCAATGTTACCTTCCCCCATTTCTTGTTGCTTGGCCAAGAAGTAGACTGGAGAGAGAGAGAGAGAGAGAGAGAGAGAGAGAGAGAGAGAGAGAGAGAGAGAGAGAGAGAGAGAGAGAGAGAGATCCAAACAAACTTATTATAACGATCTCTAATAAAGTTACATAGAGTTGTCGTGAATGGACCCTAAGTTAGTTCCAATTAAGAGAAAAAATTTTGATGAGCAAACAAAAAAATTTGATCAAACAAACTATAAGATACGATATTTAATTTAATTTTTGGTATTACCTAGAATTTGGCTCGACCTTACACTACAAAAAATAGGTCAATAACGACAAAAAAATAGAGACAAAGAAAATGGTTGCTAAAGATATTTTTTGGAAATCAATTTAATAAATATAATGATGAATTCTCTTTAGTATTTGCTAGGAGCAATTGCCTAAAACTCCTTGTAATAAAGAATAAAAAATAAATGGAGGGGGATAAATTACTCAAAGAATCACAAAATAAAGTTTTTTTTAGGGGCCCACCCTCAGTTCAAGGGGGGGCCGACCCTGATTTGAGCCTTTGTTGGCAATATTTTTATAATAAATAGTACATCATATTTTTTTTTTGGAAAATTTTGGGTGAAGTCTGTATATTAATCAAGAGAAAAATACAAGTAAGAAAGAAAACAAAATGCCTACAAAGTTATAATTTCAGATTGTATCAATAGTCTTCAGTAAAATCTTTAATAAGTTCGGACAAATTTATATTATTCAGGCAGTGAAGAAGCATGGCTCACCAACCAAAACACAGGTAATGAAAAGAGGGTAATATAAATAAAATAAAATAAATTAATAAAACATTGCAGGTAGAAACAATCACCACTTCCCATGCTGCATTTCTCTATCACTTTTTTCTAAGAACTACTCTCCATTGGGACACCTAATCTTGATTAGGCTGTCTTTTACTTATTTTTCCTTTTCATGTTGTATTTATTTTTCTTTCTCTAGTAGGTGAGCTATTACTGGCACAACAACCTCTCCAAACTTCTCCACTTATTTCTTCTACTCCCTTTTCATCCTCTCATCTTCTTCCTCTTCTCCTTCTCATTGAGGCGATATCACCTTTTTTTTTTGGGAAAATTGGGCGTAGCCCATATATTGTTCAGCAAAAGTTACATGTAAGAAACTAAGACCTCAAGAAAAAAAGATGTAGGCTCATCAAAAGTTACATGTAAGATACTAAGACCCTTTGAAGAAAAAAAGAGGCTGGCTCGGTTTGAGCCCAAAAAAAACATAGAAACTATCCCGAAAAGATGACAACACAGAATAAATTCACTATGAAGGATACCAAAAATTGATACTCCCAGGGAAAGGGCAACCTAGATGATTTGTATGTCCTATTAACCGTCTCAGCGTCATAAATTGCAGTGAATCTGGAGTTGCTCATGTATGAAACATGACAAAACAGGAACAAAACAACGCCAATGAAGACTTTTGCTCCCTATCCTTTTCTGCTTCGTACACCAACACTTCTTCCTATCATCTTCGACTAAACACACCACCACTTCTCTTCATATTGCAAACACGAGATGCCTGCTTCACAATAATCATCACAAGAATATTAGAAATGAAGTGTTTTCCTTTGTTCCATAAACTCAGTGTTAGAGAGTAAGGTTTCGTTTAGTATAGCTTTCTTCTTACTTTCAAAAAAACCTTTTTAGTACAAAAATTTTTAAAAAAAATTTGTATTAAAAAACTGCTTTAGAAAGTCTAAAAAGCTGTCCTAAACAAAGTCTAAATTAAAAGGGGATCAAAGTTCAGTCAAATACATAATGGTCAAAGTCATAAGTTTCATTAGAATTTAACTGTGGTGCCTTTCTTCCTGTAACTTGGGATATTGTAGTGAACAAAGAATTTTCATTAACCAGACATGATAATATCTCCAATAATGTAGGAGTCAAGATCTATAATGCATGATCTAGCTTTAGAATATGTCACAAATATAGATGACAGTGCTTCTGCTGGTTTTCTTTCAAGTCCAATTATCCATCCTCTCTTATTCACAATAATGTTATTATTTGGCTTGGTTTCTGCACAAAGGCATTAATTTGCTTTCTTAAAATGCAACACAGTGGGCCTGTTTTTATTTTGGCTATTTTTGTGCATATCATGCTCCATAACAAGTTTCTAACTTGGCGTATAATTAAAATCAAGTGCAATCTAAGAACCATTAAATACTAAATAAAAGATATTAAGAAGGAAAAGAAAAAATATTTGTAAAATTGTCTAAAGTATTAAACTCACCCAAAGCTTGATCTAGAATCCAATCACCTCATCTGTGTATGGCGGCGAGGCTGACAGGCATTGACTCGAGCAGTAAACCGAAGAGAGCATATAGATTCATTGGCCGATGAAGCTTCTTGAGAGATATTGACAAACATCAATGTTTTTTTAATCACCCCTAAATAAGGCTTGATTTGCAAAAAATAATTAAAATAAATAACAATAAACTAAGACAAAGAAAATATAAATATTGGTTACAACTAATTTATTATGTGATTCTTTTCAAATAATATCATAGCGAAATCACAAAGATAGAAAAACTAACATTAGACATTAAGCTCAACCAAATATAACAACTAGAAATCAAAAGATACATAAGAGTATCCTAAAATAGCTAATATTATAATTACTTATAGAAGATACGTCAATTTTGAGTTTCTATAAGATACATGATCATCCTTATTTGCAATAGAAATATCACATCACTCAAACAAGACAAACTTTTATTGATCGTCTAATCAAAATACAAAAGAAAATATCATCAATCCACATAAATATAAAAATATAGCACACTAAATAAGAAAAGTCATACTTGGATTTCTTTTAGACGATCACCAGTTGAGCCACTTTTACCAAGACATTCACTTCTTGCAAGATCTACTAGGTTTAAAACACCTTGAACTTGTTCTGTAACATACATACAAAAGTCAGTCAACTCATATATTTATTTGTCAGCTTAGCAAGACAATAGTGAAAAAATAACTATTCTTATATTATTCACACTTGATATTCGCATTGTGAATACAAAATGACTCATTGATGATTGTTCATTCATTTTTGTCCTGCCAACATATCTAACAAAAAAATAATAGAAAAAAACTTAAATTTTAACTTTTAAAAGAAAATTCATAAGAACATTAAGTTAAAAAATAATTAGCATGAAAAAAAATCTTTATGGTTAAAAAGTAGTAGTGAATCACTTTAAAAACACTTTTAAAAGAATTCTTTGCTCAGATAAGTGTCTTGTGATTATGATTATAATGGAGCATGTTAAAAAGTAGCAGTGGATCACTTTAAAAATAAAAATTCAAACATATCCCTGTCAAAGAAAACATCATAAGTCTCTTTCCTCTGATCGTGTCAGAAACCAATATTAAGGTAAGGAAGTACTCATGAAAATTTGCGCACATAACAAACATCGTAGGTGGGTGTATAGATGTAAGGACACTCAACCACAAATAAAATGATAGAATATAGTTAAATTCGTCAGGCTTTGTCTAGCTATACTTTTGTCAATATTTTCTTTAATCAACCAAGAACACAAGTGTAAACTGGAATTCTGTTTATTTGAGAATTTGATTTCATGAAGATGATGCCATAAAACAAGAAGCATTCATAACCATTTTATCCGGGGTTGGGAACAGAAGAGACAGAATCACATGGCTTAATATTATAAATGATGAAAAAAATCATACATAATAGCAAGAATATAATGCATGAATGGAACATTAAGAAACTATTCTCAAATCTCAATGGATAACTGCATGGTCACATCAAGAGAAAATTATTTTAACAAATGAGAATGTTAATCAAATGATCTTCATCTGTTAAACAAATTGGAACCAACAACTTTTTAAAAAGCAAGGAAACAATTCACACTACAGGGAAAACGCTGAAAACCGGCGGTTTTTTCCAGCGGTTAGTGTAGAATTACCGGCGCTTTTTTACGTTACCGGCGGTCTAACGACGGTTTGGTAACCGCCGGTAAAAACGGCGTAGAAAACCAATTCCGACGGCTTTTTACCGGCGGTTTATTTTTACGGCGGTTTTCCGGCGGCAAATACCGCCGGTGAACACTGGAATTGTAACCGTCGGTATTCCGGCGGTTTGGCCGCCGGTGTTGTAACCACCGGCAAACCGCCGGTTAAAATACCGGCGGTTTTTCGGCGGTTAAACCTGGCGTCGTTTGGTTCATTAGACCGCCGGACGGCGCCGTTAGACCGTCGGTAAAGTACCGGCGGTTGACGGCGGTTATAGCCGTCGGTATTACCGACGGTTTAAACCGTCGTGCGTCCATCGTATAACCGCCGATGGCCGTCGGTAAGCCGCCGGTACGTACCGGCGGTTTAATAATATAACCGGCGGCTTTATCTTGTCCGTCCGGTATCGTAGTTTTTGGTGGCTAAACCGCCGGTTAGCCGCCGGAAACCTGTAGCACCTGAAAAAAAAAATTGACAGCATCCCCTCTATTTTAGGGAGGTTCACCCTAAAGTCTAAACCTGCAGAAAAAGCATATATATGTTGGGCAACACGCCGCTATATTCATCACAACCAGAAAATATAAAATTCATCACAACATTACAATCACAAATTCACAAGATAGTTCATGATAATGTTACAATCACAAGTTCAGAAGTTCCCAAGTTCTAATTAATACATTCATCAAACATAATAAACATCTAATCATCATCGGTATCCTCACTGTCTGCAGATGGCTGCTCCTGTTGGTCCTTCTTCCTTTGTTTTCCAGCTGTGTAGGATTGCAACCGTGCTTGCATTTCATTCTGAGCCTTCCTCATTTCTTCAATCTCTCTAGCTTGAACCCTTTTCATCTCTTCAATCTCTCTAGTAAGTGCTGCAACCCTCTCACTTATAGATTCTTCAGCTCCACTTGGATCATGAAATGCAGAGGTGTATGAACTGCCCTCAATAGCAAAAGCCTGTGAACCCATGCCATATACCCTCCCCCTCTGTCTTCCACCAACAACTTCTGACCATATCTGATACTCAGAAATATGGGCCGATCCAGAAGATGATCCCTCGCCAGTGGACTGCCGACTTTCTCTAGCTCGTAAGAAATCATCCTGCGAGTTACAAATAGTTTTATTAAAATAAATTTTTATTCTAAAAATCCAAAAAATTTTACTCACATGAGCCTTCTTAGACTTCTCATCAACCCACTGGTGGTCAGCTTGATGTTGATGAGTTCTTGTATGCAGCTCCAATGGTGTTGGCTCCCGACCCAGGTGCTCTTTCTGCAAATTTGATGCTTAGTTATACTAACATAAATATATGTAATAAACCAATTCAAAACACTTACCAGTCACCGCCTATGTTCTGTATGAGGTACAGATCCACCAGTATGAAGAGAGCTTCCTAAACTGCCGCTGTCAGAGGCTCTGTTCTGTTTATTCTGCTCTCTCATTTTTATAAACTCCGGGGTAGCCCATGCACTACTCAAATCTGCCCAAACGCCCTCTCCAATCCAATTAGGCCTCTACCCGGACTTTCTAATGTCCGTGAACATGTCTCTGAGACGGGTCGCTCCTCTCCTCTCAAAATTTGATCTGATCCTCGTGCTGTACTCAGGCAACCACCTAAATTCTTTCTGTACAAATTTAGGCAATATCAAAAAGATTAGTACAAATTAAATCATATATTTGAAATCATACCAAAAAAAAAATTACCTGAAATTCTCCAAACCACATATCTCTAACTGGCTTTGGGATCTTCTTCCAGGATAAGTAAGGAGCATCATACTTATTCTTTATTATATCCCGGATCATATGTATAGGTGGCCTTGAAGGATTGAAGCTGCAAGTGACTTTGTTTATCAATAACATGTAATATATCAAAATAAAAACAACTGAATAACTTAAATTGAACTTACTTATCGCCGTCAGGTTCAATGTATTGACGCTTATCTGTTGCTGTTGCAGGATCGGTAGCGCCAACCTCTGGTGGTCGTGATGGTCCACCCTGTTCATGCTGCACCGGATAGGGGTAGTAATATGGGTAAGGGTAAGGAGGGTGAGGACCAGTGGATGGACCAGCAGCCTGTGATGATGGTGGGGGGTAATATGGATAGAATGGAGAAGCATGTGTCTGATCTAGAGAGGGGAAGCGAGGACTCGTCGAGCTAGAAGGGAAGTGGCTAGGGAAGTATGGAGGTACAACAAGAGGTGGATCTAACTGTCCCTGACCCTGCTCTGGTGAAGGCTGCTGGCTTCTGGCAGGTGGTGGCGGTGGTGGTGTAGGTAGATCTGGTGCAACTGAAGGCCCCTCACCTACCTCAATCTGTGTGGGTACTCTGCTAGTCGTAATCTTCTTCCGGCAGAACTTTGAGGCAAATGATTTACGAGGAGGATCGTCGCCTGAAGCCATCTGCAATATTAAAAAAAAAATAATTGAGAAACAGTTAATAAAACAGTTAATAAAGCAGTTAATAAAACAGTTAATGAAGTAGTTAATGAAGCAGGTAATGAATTACGAGAAGCAGTTAATAAAGCAGTTAATGAAGCAGTTAATAAAAGACAAGGTGACAAAATACAATATCATTTCTAAGCAGTAATAAAAATTACAAAACATTTAAATTCTACAATTCTAAATTACAGAAACTAATCAGAATCATCAAAACTATTTTCATCACTCTCAAGAGTATCTTCACTTTCATCCTGGTTCTCTTCTTCTTCTGAACTAGTTGAACTATTGACATCTTCTAACTCCATTTCAATAGTAGAGGTTGTAGTTGGCATATCCTCAATTTCAACAGGCATATAACTTGACATCTCATCCTCTTGATGTGCAGTTGCTACAATGTATTGTTGATCAATTATTCCCCGTGCTTTTGTTTTTATGACAGCTAGCCAATCTTGTTTGTCTCTGCGACCACTGGGATATTTGCTGAAATAAACTTGAATAGCTTGGCTTGCTAACACAAATGGATCAAACTTTTCGTATCTTCTACTATGTTTAACATCTACTAAACCATACACAGGATGAACCCTTGTGCCTCTATTTTGTACTGGATCATACCACTGACAGTTAAATAAGCATACAAAGTTCTCATCTTCGCCTGGGTATTCCAAGTCAAGGACCTCATTCAAAATACCATAATAATCACACTCATCTTCTTCATGAGTGTTTCCTCTAACACATACTCCACAATTTTCAGTTTTTCTTCCTTCACTCCACGATTTGTTATGAAATCTGAACCCATTCACTATATATATTGGCCAAGTTTTTACTTTTCGCATTGGACCCCATGCTAATGCTTGCAAACCTTTATCGAAATATTTGTTATCAGGATTTTGTACCTAAAAATATTTTCAAATTTTAGTATTTTTGATAATAAATAAGATTTAAATTTATAAAAAAAAATGTACTCACATATGATCTGAACCAAGTTGGAAATTCATTTGCAACAGCTTGCTCAATTTCCCTTGAATCTGTCAAAGGCAAATTGCTTACGAAATACCTGGTGACAAATAATACATAAGTATTTTAAATAAACATTACTAATTTATTATTAACATTATGTAAGAACTTACTCTAAGATTGGCTCAACTTCTTCACAGTTCAGTAGTATATACAAATTCGCTGTATTTATTTCTAAATCGTTGAGATATCTTTCAACACATTTGCCACTAGGCTTTCCTTACCTTCTAAATACTGTTAGTGTAGCATGTGATTGTTCTTCTACATCGAAGTCCATGTTACGACCCATTTTTGTTCTTGTACTCCTTACATGTGGCTCGAAATAGTAGGAGCAAAAGTGAGTTATTTCTTGAGATAAATATGCTTCACATATCGATCCTTTTGGTCATGCTTTATTCTTAACATATTTCTTCAACTTGTTCAGATATCTATTAATCAAATAAAAATATGTTATCTTAACTGATTCAAAAATATTGAGTAATTAATAAAAATCTTAACACATTTACCTTTCGAAATGATACATCCAACGATATTGTACAGGTCCACCAACTCTAGCTTCGTAAGGTAGATGGACTGGAAGATGTTCCATAGAATCAAAAAAACTCGGGGGAAATATCTTCTCTAACTTGCATAGGATGATTGGTATGTTATCCTCGTACCTCCGTAAAGCATTTTCACTTAGTTTAGATGAACATAAATCTTTGAAGAAAATGCTAAGCTCAATCAACGGATTTGATATGTAATCGGGTAACATACTGACTATGATCGGAAGAAGAACCTCCATAATTATGTGACAATCATGACTTTTGAGTCCAAATAACCTTGCAGATTTCAAGTCAACACATCGGCTTATATTTGATCCATAACCATCCGGCATTTTTAAACCTTTAAACCACTGACATATCATTCTTTTTTGCTCTAACGTGAAAGAGTAAGGAGCTTTGGGCTTCATTAGTTTACCGTCAGTTGTTGTTACCAACTCCAAATTTTTTCGCCGACAAAACTCTTTAATGTCCATCCTTGCTTTGACATTATCTTTACTCTTGCCTTTAACATCCATAATTGTATTAAAAATATTATCCAAAAAGTTCTTCTCAATGTGCATAACATCCAAGTTATGTCTTATCAAATTAGTTCTCCAATAAGGTAATGTCCATAAAATACTTTTTTTAATCCAATTATGTTGAACACCATAACCCGGAAATTTAGATTCTGATAGCATTGGATAATCAATAATTGTTAGAATGTTGGATAGTCTCTGTAGTATCTCATCACCACTTAATCTGGGTGGAGGAGGTGATCGCTCAATTCTGTTTTTAACAAATGCTTCTTTATTTCTTCGGAACTGATGATTAGCATTTAGAAACATACGATGACAATCAAATCAAGTATTTTTCCCTCCATGTTTTAATGTGAAAGCTTTACTGTTCTCCATGCAGTAAGGACATGCTAATTTCCCTGCTGTGCTCCAACCAGACAACATACCATAAGCTGGAAAATCACCGATAGTCCACAACAAAGCAGCTCGAAGGAGAAAATTTTGTTTTATTGATATGTCATATGTGAGCACTCCTTCTTCCCATAATAATTTAAGGTCATCAATTAATGGTTGCAAATAGATATCAATCTTAGCCTTCGGATTATGTGGTCCAGGTATAACCAGAGTTAAGAACATGAACGAAGTAGTCATACACATCTCTGGTGGCAGGTTGTATGGTGTTAATATAACTGGCCAACAAGAATATGGTGTAGCTGTTTGACTATAAGGAGTAAAACCATCAGTACATAATCCCAATCTTATGTTGCGGGGTTCAGCAGCAAATTAAGGATGCACTCGATCAAAATGTTTCCACGCTTCAGCATCTGATGGATGAGAAAGAACATCACTTTTTGCTATTTTCTTCTTATGCCATCTCATATGGCCTGCTGAACTCATTGATGCATAGAGCCGCTGAAGTCTTGGAATGATTGGTAAATAAAACAAACGGGAATATGACACATCTTTCTTTGGACGACGTTGTTTTCCCGAGTTCTGCTTAAAACGAGGAGCATTGCAGCTGCGACAAATAACTTCTGCTGCATCATCCTTATAGTATAACATACATCCATTGATACAACAATCAATCTTTGTAGCAGTGAGACCCAGCTTGGATACTAATTTCTTTGTTCGGTACAAGTCTGAGGGAATTATATTGTCAGCCGGATTAGTTTCCTTCATAAGACCAATAACGTCATTAAAACACTCACGGGGAATATTATACTCAGTTTTAATACTTAGCATCCTCACTGCAATGGATAATTCCGAATGCGTACTGCAACCTTCCCAAATTGGCTTTTGAGCTGAATGTAATAACTCAAAGAATTTTTATGTCTCTGCATTTGGTGGCTCTTCCACATTAGACATTAAATTATGACCTGCTACATCAAAAATAAGATCTTCATAGGGTCTATTCATTTGATCTTCATCAAATGTTTCATAAGCTGTAGATGAACTAGCATGAGCATCTCTATGTGGCTCGTACTCGCCATGTGATGTCCAAATCCAATAGTTTGGAAGAAATCCCCTACGATATAAATCAAGTTTCACATCATCGGGCTTTAGGAATGCTAGATTTTTATGCTTCGAACACGGACATCTAAACATTTTATCAAGCTGAAAGGAAGGCAGTTGAGATGCAACTTGAATGAAAGTTTCAACTCCCTGTATAAATTCAACTGTTAATCCTTTTCAACCCGGCAACAATCTATTATACATCCAATATCTCTCTTCTTGGATAGTCATTTGCACGTTGAAGTAAACGTACCCTACATGTTGGAGGCATAAACAATCTGTTATACATGGAAATAGATTTTTATGCTTTGAATGACTTAATCATGCTCTAAAAGAACAAAAGCTTATCCATATGTTGCATTTATTTGACTTGGGGCCTAAAGGGGCAAGGTGGTCAACCCTGGTTGACTTGGTCCTCCTTATTCTCATTCATATTAAAATCTATATTAATAGTGTTCTTCTCATAATAAAATATGAATTTTGAAAGAAATAAATATTATATTAAATATATATAATGCCCAAGGAAATAGGTTTTTCAAAAGCACAAGAATTATACAACATAACAAGGCAAAAGTGCCTACACTATGTGATATTTTCTTATGATCAATAAAAGAGATATACAAGCAGCATAAATAAATAGCTGAATAACAACGAAGACTCAAAATCCTACCAAATATCTAATAACTTAATAAAGGTAATATGAATTACATCTCTACGATAGAAGGGTATATTTAACTCATAAACATAGTAAATAATAGTTATTCTTAAGTGAGCGACATGAATTCCAAATTTATTTGAGATTCGACCAATAACACCAAGTAAAACTCAACTCATTTATCCTACACATAAAGAGGATTATAAATCAGTCACACAAGTGTATTGTAACGCCCCATGATCTAAATGAGAAATTTAAACCTACTTTTTTTATTTACTTGCTAATACTCTTGTAATTTATTATTTCACCAGAGCAAGCTATCATCTCAAACCATAAAGAATGCTCATCTACAGAGTATATACGATATTCAAAATAATCTAGATTACAATGATTTTAATAAAACTAAAATACAATCTAAACTACAAAAATATGTGTACATTTTCACAATAGGACCTCATTATTCTCATTATATTTCTCCATCAAACCTCTCAAAAAATGTATGACTTCCATTGCATCACAACCAAGCATTAATCCAAATTGATTTTGAGAAACATTATAAGCATTAATCCAAGCACACCTAAACCTATGCACCATAACTCTCTCCCACATTTTTAAAGTATAAAACATTAACTAACAAGATAATATCAACAAATAATCAAAGAAAAATCATAAAAAATAACCTTAAAAGAGAAATCAGTTTGTTTGGGGTCGGAATCGGTCGGCGGTCGGGCGTCGGAGTAAACTCGTCGGCGGCGGTCAGACTGGGGACGGCGGCGGTCGGACTGGGGTCGGCGGCGGTCGGAATGGGGTCGGCGGTCGGAGTTCCTTCGTCGGGGGCTGATCGGACGAGCGGAGGAGCCGATAGAGCGAGCGACCGAGAGAGAGAAGGAAACAGGGAAAATGAAATGAGCGGGGCGAGGGGGCTCGTATTAGGGCTTTTACCGGCGGTTTTCCGGCGGTCTAGACCGCCGGAACAAAATCACTTATCACCGGCGGTTCAGACCGCCGGAAAACCGTCGGTTCACGTTGATATCCGGCGGTTTTCCGGCGGTTTAGAGACCGTCGGTAATACCGACGGTGTATCGTAGCTAAGCCGTCGATTTGGCCGTCGTTAGAGTCTGACGGCTTAACCGCCGGCGGAGCCGTCGGTATTACCGACGGGCTATAAACCGTCGGTCAAAACCGCCGGTATAGGCCATTTTTCCTGTAGTGTCAAAAATTAATAAAATTAGGATCCATACTCGCAACTTTTTTGAAGATCTTCATCTGTTAAACAAATTGGAATCAACAACTTCATATATATTCCAAATACTTTTTGATAGCGCAATAAATCATTAAAGTAACCATGATTTTTTTAAAAGGAAATGAATTAAAATTTTAAATTCTATATCAAATTTGTAATATAATTAATATCAAGCATATTTTTATAACAATGACAACTTTTACGAATAAGTTGTATTCATGTCTAATCTTGGCTGAAGGAAACAGTGCAAGATTTATAAAGCATTATATTACATAATTCACATATAGTCTTATATTTATCATTAAGAATAATTTAAAAAGTTAACAAAAAATTACTGTGCTTTTAAACAATGATCTCTCACACGAAGACCTTTCCTCCAATTCCTCTCTTCTTTTAGCTGCTCTACCAATATAAATTCCATGTATTCTCTAAGTTATTCGAATAAAGCAGAAACTCTTATTCAAAAAAATAAAACAAGGATATTAAAGAAATAAAGGTGAGGGCTTACAGCCTTATCTGTTTGAGCAATTATCTAAATATCCACAAATGAATGCAACTATATGAAAAGCAGCATGATAATATAGAGAAAGTTATATAAGATATAGAGCTTATGTCAGCTGCAGAACCATCAAAATTGATATGTTTCTTTTAATTGAAGAAATCACCTTGTTTCTAATTATAACATCAATCTTTGAAGGTCTAGTTGAATTAGGTTCTTTAGCATGATGATATTCTAATATTCTAAAATTTGTTGGGAATAGAAGAGATAGAATCACATGGCTTAACATTATAAACGATGGAAAAAATCATACCTAATAGCAAGAATATAATGCATAAATGGAACAGTAAGAAATTATTCTCAAATCTCAATGGATAACTGCATGGTCATATCAAGAGAAAATTATTTTAACAAATGAGAATGTTAATCAAATGAATCTATTCATATAATGAGATCTTGAAACATTTTCCCCCTCTTGGAAACTTAATGATGATTACAGGAAGCTGGTGGGTGATGTTAACGGGCTAGGTCTCAAAGATCTACAGACCTTAGAGAATCAGCTAAAAGCAAGTTTACAAGCAATATGAAAAATGGTCTTTAGATCTGATACTTTAAGCCATGTCTAGTTACATCCATCATTTTCATTGATTCTACTCATTTATTAATCTCTGGCATGACCAAGTTTTAATTGATGAAGCTCAAGAGCTAAATGAGAAGGTAGTTTTTCATTATAAATATAATATACAAGATTCGCTCAACTGCTCCACTCAATATATCCATTACAAGTCAGGATTATCGACAGAGAGTACATGGATCTCTATAAAAAGATAAACCCCTGTATTTAAGGAAATATGGAATTACACAGAAAGGTATTCATCAAGGATGTTAAATAAGTTAGTTCTTCGTATTTTGTTCAATATTTGGCTATGATTCGGCTAGCTTTTATAAGCTCATTTATTTAACAAGCCAAACAAAAAATAATATCTTGTCAATCGTGTTAAGTTGGATAGTAGCATGTTAAGTAATATACATATACATGCATAGTCTATAATTTATGCTGTGTGACTATCAAGTAGACCTCATGTTTATGAAAATATCATATTTAACACTATAATAAGTCACAAACACATATAATAAAATTTGACTTTATTGCTTAAAAAGTTGAGTCGGGATACGGAATGAGCATATACGTGAAAAGGTTGGAGTAGCTCCAATAGAAGATAAGATTAGAGAGAGTCGCCTTAGATGGTTTGGTCGCATAAAACGACGACCTTCCAATGACCCAGTTAGGAGAGTATATGTACTAGATTTTACTTATGTTAAGAAAGGTAGAGGCAGACCTAAAAAGACTTGATTAGAAAATATTAGGAATGACCTTTCTTTATTAGATTTAAACAAGAATTTGACCTTTAATATGACACAATGAAGAAAAAAAGATTCATGTAGCCGACCCCACGTAGTGGGATAAAGGCTTGATGTTGTTGTTGTAAAGCTTAATGTTGCGGATCTGTTCTCAACAGAGGTAACATTGTACTTATATATATTCTACTCAATCTTTTTCTATATTTCATGTTTTTTTTTTCTTATCTGTTTGATTTGAGTAATTTTTAGAATGACTTATTATTATTATTATTATATGTATGTTACTAGCATATTACTATTGAGTTATTTATGACTTATATCTTTTTTTTTTTTTTTTTTTTAGTAAACATCATCAAAGTTTTGTTATCAATTTAAAATGTTTCCAAAATGTCATCAAAGTTTTGTTATCTGTTTACCTAAATAACTCAACAAATTACCTTGTCTATATATAATAATTTTTGAATAAATCCTTTTTTTTTACTTTTAATGTTACCAAAAAGCCTTTTGTTTTGAATTTTTTAAGTGATGACATTTTATTTATGAAAATATGTCATTACTGGATTTTTATTGTCATAATTTCTTTTTAAAATTGGCATTTTATTTCATAAAATTTCCTCTCCGCAGACTTTCACTTTGGGTGATATTTTCCCCAGGACTCTTAGTGTTGAACCCTAATAAGTTTAATGATAGATGTAAGAAAATTCTGTAGATTCCCTGGGAGCTTTATCATGGTTAGTTTCAACTTTTATTTATGTTGATAGTTGTTTATTTGTTCACATTGAAATAACATTTACTAATATGCTTCATAAGCATCCTCATTTAGTATGTTTTTCATTGTAACTTGAATTTTTGAGGTTATATGAAATCTAGCAGTTACATGTTGTCACCAACGTACACAGGGATATTGTTCTGTAACTTTTCATTTTGGTTAGGTTGACTAGCTAGGTGCTTTTTGGTTTAATGTAATTCATATTTCATTTTTTATCTAGATTGTAATTGCATAGATGTTGTTGACCAAAACGCCCCCGAAAATATTTCTTGTAATTTTATAATTTGTATGCATATGTGTCTTAGTTTGATCTAAGTTCTTTATCTCAAGACATTTTACATTTGAATATTTATTTATGGCTTCACCGTAGTTCTCCATTAAATGTACGTTTAGATACTGTAGGGTGATAGTTTTTCCATGCAATATAAGTAAAGACAGCCAATTGTCATTTAAAAGCTGATAGATGATTAGTGTAAACTTAAACTTTTTTTTCACCGATAGCATATTTTTTATGCTGTTTATTGTGCAACTTGAATTGTTTGGAATCTTTTTTTTTATATATAAATTGTAAATCATAAAACGGCAGCCTTCCGATGACCCGGTTAGGGTTGTAGGGGTATTAGATTTGTCTTATGTTAAGAAAGATAAAGGTAGACCCAAAAAGACTTGATTAGAAAATATTAGGAATGACCTTTCTTTATTAGACTTAAACGAGAATTTGACTTTTAATAGGACACAATAGAGAAAAAGGATTCATATAGCCGACCCCACGTAGTGGGATAAAGGCTTGATGTTGTTATTGTTGTTGTTGCTTAAAAAGTTGAGTCAAACAACACTTGAGATTGCATAAGAAAATCAAGTTAATGATAATATTACAACAATACAAGTTACCTGTTATGTACTGCTTGATTAAGAAGGAAAGAGACTTCATTTATATCGCACACATCTACCACTGTAAGGTCCGAGATAAACACATCACCAGCTGAATCATGCTTTATCGTATATTGTTTTTTAATATGTAATGTTGGAGACAACAAATCATGGATTGTCTCATTATATATCTCTAATATTGATACCTACAAAAAATTAAAAGAAAATTGTCGAGAAAAAATAAGAAAAGAATGAATAATTTTTCATTATTAAAAAAAAAATTGAGTGCAAACAATAGAAATGAATTGCAAATGTCAAACCTGCATTTTGTATTCCCATCCCTGGTATTTCACAGCTTGATTGGTCACAAAGATTTGTTCCAAGGATCTTGGTATCAATCCTTTCTGCTCATGAGTTTCTGGTTTTTCCATCATGGTATAAGTTTTGCATGAACCAGTTTGTCCATAAGCAAAAATGCAAACCTAGAAGAATTACACAGAAGGATTGCACATTATTTAAAGTTTCAGGCAAAAATTCAAAAGTAAAAACTTAACAAGATTTAACAATTTACAAGAAACTAATTTTCTGTAAGAGATAGTTTCCAAAAGAAAGAGATAAAGACAACAAGAATTAAAATTGTGTTCTAATTGAAGGATCATAATTCAAAAAAAAACCAATTTTATTATGGGAATTTTATGCACACGATACCGAAATCTAAATATTTATATAATTATCATAATCATCCATCCAAAATGAGAATTAATAAATTTATGAATTAGCGTGTGATTTGTGTTAAGCAAATAAAATAGAAACCATTTGCCTTTAATGATAAAAACTCTAGCAATGAACTACTAAAAAAAAAATTAATGACAAAAACTCTAACAACGAACTACTAAACCAAAAATCTATATATCTAGTATTCCATCAAGGCAAATTGTATAAGAATCATCATAGAGTCCACTAAAACGAAACAAGTTAAAAGAGAACCATACATACAGCTATAAAGAACATGAAGAAATTGAACTGACCTTATAACCATTAAGTGCGCTTTGCACAAGCTGTAAGATTTTAAGAAACACATCATCTTGTGATGCCTCATAATCAAATACTTTGTCATAGACAAAGGAAAGTTTTTGACCTGATATAAAATAAAAATAATAAAAATCAATGAACTTCCAATTTTGAAGTTTTTAATTCACCAATTTAAAGAAAAATATTAATTACGGAAAATAAAAAACAAGATACATCTCACCATTATGCATCAAGTTAATGCCACGTCCAAGATGTTCAATATTTTTGAATATGAAATGATTGTTTCATCAGTTCCCCTGATTCATTATTTTGTAAAGTTGGGCATACTCTACAAAAAACTCGAATGTTTCTTTTCAATTCATGCGAAACAGAAAAAGTTCAATAAAAATATTTAAATTACTAAAAGCATAGAGTATATGTAAGAAAAATATCAAAATTATATCATGCAATTTCTTTTGCACATTCTCTGTTTCAATAAGTTGATTCATTTGAAGCTTCAAAAACAACATAAAATCAGTCAAACATATGAAATATTATCACAAAAAGAGTTCTTTTACTCATTAAAAAAAGTAAATTCTTCTACAACTATTATCACAAAAAGATAGTTTCAAAAAAAACTTCACCACACAACATAAAATATAAAATTGATGTAAATCTTAGAAAATAAAGAAATCAACACAAATAAATAGTTTCTCTGTGATAAGACAATGGAATTTGATAGGTGATAAATAGCTAAATTTTAAAGATAGGTTGTTTAGAGAAACAAATTAAAATTCATCTTGTACAAGGCATGAATCTTTTGTGACTTTTATCCTTAATTCTTTTCATCTAAATATTTTGTGTTTAATTTTTGAAAATGATTGAGTTTGTAAATTTAATGCATGTTAGTTTCTACGTTGTAATGTAAATTTAATTGTTGATAAATTTCATTTTCGTTCTCATATTTCTTAAGGAATTCCCAATTTTAACAACTCTTATAATATCATTTAAAATGAATAAAAGTGTTTTCCAATTTTGAATAAAAAATGCTATTATTCACATAAAATAATAGTTCGAGAAGTATGAATTGTGGAAATTTTATATGTATTTGTGCATCTCATGTTATATTAGCATTAATGAATCATAGACCCTAAGACATCCTACATTATTATTACTATGTATACTTGAGAAAAGAGCATAGTTATCGAAGGTGACTTATGCTGTAATAGAGAGAAATAAGTGAATGACATGTGAGGAAAAAAAAGAGAAGCTACTCGTAACAATGTATAAACTTGCAATAGCAAACATATACTTCAAAAAATGACAATAGAATTTAGTTAGTTTAAAAGAGAAAAAACCATATTAAAAAAAGAATTTTTTACTCATTAAAAAAAGGAAATTCTTCTACAACTATTATCACAAAAAGATAGTTTCAAAAGAAACTTCACCACACAACATAAAGTAGAATATTGATGTAAATCTTAGAGCATAAAGAAATCAACACCAATAAATAGTTTCTCTGTGATAAGACAATGGAATTTGATAGGTGATAAATAGTTAAAATTTAAAGATATATGATGTGTATCTTAGAGCATAAAGAATTACAATCGAATGCTGCTAGCATTAATATGATGTGTATTAAATATATAAATTTCAAAGATATATGAAAGTTACTAAAGACATATATGGACCAGTACTAAAAGAAGAAGTGGCAAATAGTTTACGATCTCACCAAAATTATTTCAAAAATTAACATTAAGAAAGTATTTTTCTATAATGGTTATGGAAAATCATACAAAAGATATTAAAGTGAGATACCTTGATGTATGCTATTCATTGATGAGTCTTTATTAAAATAAAATAAAATAAAAAGTTAGAATAATGGAGAAAATATATTAAATTACTATCTTGGAAATTTTTATTTTGGAGTTCGAAGGCAAGGCATTTACCATCATACAAATGGAAAACAAAAAACTCAAATGATAGAAATTTGAAAGTAAGCCAAGTTGAAAAACCTAGAAAGTGTTGATATACATGATTTGTATCATTGTATTTTATTTTAGTTTATTTTGTTGCAAGTAAAGCATGTCTATCACGTTAACTCATATACAAATGGAGTTGTTCTAAAGTATTTTGAAAAGTTTATTAGATTTAACTCTTGACTATATCGTTCAACTAAGCCCATAGACTTCCATTTAGCAAATATGAAGTTCATTAGTGTTACCAAGAATCGCTATAACTCCACTGTCATTGTTGTTCAAGATATTGTCCCCAAAGTAATGTAGTTGATATGTTTGCTAATACTCTTATGCCTTCCTCGCCACTATGTTGTCCCTATGCTACTATATTTTTACCATTTATAGAGTTTTCACGCCTCTGTGATATTATTGCTTTGTTGTTTCCCATTGTAAATGACTTCCCCACTACTTTAGTCCCACTATTTGCTGGGTTGCATTACCACCCTTATTTTCATGCTAGCTAGGTTGATTTATTTCCCCTACTATTTGTCTTGTATGCTTATTTATTGTTACCCCTAACGAATTTGATCCTAGCTACAATTTTGCCTTATATTTACAATTTAGCATGCTACCATTCTAGCACCCCTTCAGTTGTGATAAATGGCTTCCCATTTTGCTAGTGGAATTTATGAAAAAGGTTTGGAACCTGTTGGATTTATGGAAAACTATTGGTGTGAGATCTTGACATCTTTTGCATAAGTTATTATTTTGGGTCTTTGAAACCCATAATAAGACCTCTCGTTGAATAGTGATTATTTTTCTAATATTTTCATCTTGTGCGTGTACTTGTTCGATGTATGTTACTTGACTGTCGGATAAGTTTTGATGATTATTTCCAGGGGGGAGACTCCTTGTATCGGCATGAAGCTTTGTTCTTTGCTTTGGGATGATGTTTATCCTTATTCTTACCTTTTAAACTATTTAGTTATTGGCTCTACATGGTAATTGAAATTTTTTCAAGTAAGATATGAGTTGAATTTTCTTTTTGAAAAATGAACTTAATATATTGCTGAAATTTAATGTTGATCATAGTTTTTTTTAGTAAAATTTCAAATTTTGGCTATTCTTAAATTGCCTGATTGAAAGAAGAAAGTATTTTGTTGTTCCTACATTAATAGCAATTAGATTTTACTAAAATTATGAATTAGTAACATGCAAATTATGATTATCTTTTGATTTCATATTATATTTTATCATAATTTGCATTAGAAATCCCCCATCATACATCAACAGAATTTTAGTAACAACTATAATTCATTTGCCTCAGTTCTTAATCTTTTCCCAACTTTTTGAGAAAAAAAGATAATTAAATAATTTTAGAAGAGATGTACAATCAGCATAATAAAATTTTCATGCGGTTAAATAGAAAACAAAAGTATCATACTATTATATTATCTGCTGCCACAAGAAGCTTTGGATTTCCTATCATTAATTATCAGAAAAAAAAAACAAAAACAATATATATTTGTGGTTGAAAACTACCAAAATATTCAAAATTAATTGTAACATTGAAAAAAAAACACCAAGCAATCTAAAAGATAGAGCAAAAAAACCATGATTCAGTGCTTGCATGCAAAACAAATATCAACAAAATCATCAATGACTCCACAAGCAGGTGTAAGTATAGCATTGGATACAATCATATATCCACCATTCATCTAGACATTCATGCACACTTTAAATATATGGAAGATTTATGTGAAAGCATCATTCCTTGAGTTTTTCATCTGAATCTTTTAACAAAGAGTTTACATTTTTTACTTCCCCTTCTAAACTTTTTTATTTTTTCTCTCTTAGAAAAACATTTCTCCGGATTAAGATTAGTATTAAAAAATATAAGAAAATAAAATAACAAAAGAAAATTTAAGTTCTCCAAAAAAAAAGTAAAAAAAGGAAATCTCATGCACAATAGTCATTTTTAGCATCACGTTCATTTTATGAGTGGTCCTTTTAATAAATTCTTCATCATACACCTTGATTTGTTGAAATTTTTTTCCTACTTCTTTCCTTAATTCCTCCTAACATAGCACAGGAAACGATCAAGACAATTCAAAAATCATAAAAAAGCAAAATATGACAGTAAATCTTTAGTTCGTTACGAACTTGTAAAATTAAGAATCTCTTCAGGCAGATCCATAGAGAATACTGACCAGTAAATCTTTAGTTCATTACGAACTTGTAAAATTAAGAAGAAACATAAAGAATAGTAATAAAAAATGCATAATTATCACAAGCAAGAAAGCTAAAATGTAAAACCCAAAGTACCAATATGGGCATGATCCAATCAGCAAATCAGTTTATACCTCATTAATTACATGCCATGTGGATTCAAAAGGCCTGCCCTCAAATTTTCCAACAATAGGACTCCCTTCTAGTAAAGTTTTTGCACAAGCAAAAACTGAATTAGCTAGAGAGTTGAGATTGTAACCTCATTCAAGGGCTAAGACAATCTTTCAATCAGCAAATTTCATCAGCTAAAAAACAAAGAAAAAAATTGGATTAATTGACTGGACAATAAAAAAACTGCTTAAAATTGTTTAAAATAACAAAACAAGTGGCGATGTAATGAAATGCTCACCCTTTTGAACATAACTGAATAACCATATGGAGTGACACAGCACCCACCAAGTGGATCACCCATAGCTGCAAAAGTATGTTAAAATATGTTAAAAAGACATCAAGGGCATGTGAAGAAAAAAGAAGTTTTAAACAAACTATTTAAAATTCCCTGGAACAAAAACATATAACTTAACCTGCATCAAATCCAACAGATATTAAGATTATGGCTGGATTGTATGCCTCAGCTACGAGAATCAAAATATGGTCCCAGACAACAAGATAGTCTGCATCGCCACATTGATCGTGTTCCCAAGGGACATTTATGTTGTAACCTACACCCTGATCTTCTCCAATCATACAGTGAGAACCATCACTGCTAGCTGGATAGAAACTTCCAAAATCAAACCTGCAAAATCAATAACAATTACTAGTTAATCTTAATTTTGAAAATTTTAATAAAATTACTATTCAATACATAGATATTCAAATTACAAAATAGTTCATCTCTAATGCATTGTTAGAAAAACAAAAATTTACCTATGTACTGAAAAATAAAGTACCAGAGGATCACTATAGAACATATTTTGAGTACCATTGCCATGATGAACATCCCAATCTACAATCAATATCCTTCTTATACCTAATTCTGTCTGCAAAAAAAATAATAAATAAATAAAATAAAAGAATCATTTAACATGAATAGATGATCAGAAATTAATTTCATCAGGATGTGAGGATGAAATCGTAGAAGCTATTCCTTAACTTTTCTATGATATTATATAAATTATGTACATACTCTTTCGTTTAAGAGATAGGATGCTGCAATTGCCACATTGTTGAAGAGGCAAAAACTCATAGCTTCATTAGCTTCTGCACAATGACCAGGAGGCCTAACAACAGCAATGACAGAATCCAGATTCCCATTCACAACATTCTCTGCAGCCTATATGAAATAAATGATATCTAAGAAATGAAAGCTTAACAATATGTGAAAGCAAAATGCATCTTATAGATAAAAGAGGTAGGATTTAAGATCAATGTAGAGACTATTAAATTGAGAAAATATTAAAAGTAACCAAATTATGAATTACGATTAAAGTTGCTCAACCTCAACAACAGTCCCTGCAGCAGGAGGTCTACGACGAGCCAAGCTTAAGTTATGCATGACTTGAGATAAACTCGACCCGTTTGCACCCCTAATGGAACCAATCAAGACCCTCCCTCTAGAAACCATGAGAACATCTCTCAATGCAGAAAAACTAAGAGCATGTACCTCTTTTATATTAGAATTAATTTTAATTATTTATTATCATATAAATATTAGAATGTCTAATATTTATAGTAGAATTTTATAATCATTATTATTGTAAAATATCCTCATATTAAGCACTCATTCGTTTGTAACATATTCATATAATACTCTACTCTATTACTTATATATAATCACTCTTGTATTAAAATATTATTAAATTAAAAAAAAAGAGTATTGAAAGTTTAGATTTTCTATTATTCCAATTCCAATTGTTAAATTATTGGAATTTGATTTCTTTTTCCTAAGACAAACCCTAAACTCAAAAAAGAAAAAAAAAAACTACATCTGAAAGTTTTTATTTTTTTTTTTGGGAAATATCTGAAAGATATTTGATTGATAGAGTAATGTAGGGATGTAGTATTAAGGTGTGTGCTTTGGATGATGGCCACATTAGTGATGTAATGGTTATACAGAGTTGCTTTGTTTTACTGATATTTAAGCATCTCTCTCTCTCTCTCCCTCCCTCCATTATAGCTCTCAGATGTGTTTTTTTTAACTGCTTTGATGTTCAAGGCTAAAAAATAATAATAAGCAGGCAACAAATGTTTCATTTGGGATATATTTTTTAACTATTTTTTTGCAGCGGTTTTCTAACACAAATTTGTTGATAGCAATAAAACTGACAAAAAACTGTGCCATACAAAGCAAAAATGTAATAAGTTAAGGCATTAAATTCAGAAAACTTATTAACAATAGCAACATCTAATTTTTAGAAAGCATTAAAGCTGGTCAAGCACTATAGTCTATAAATAACACATAGGTTTTGATTGGGACGAATTTTTCATTGCTTCTTAAAGTAAATTTTTAATTCAAAAATTTTAATTTTTATATTAAAAAATTATTTTAAAAAACAATAAGAAAACCGTCCCGAACGAAGGCTTCATTTGAGACGACTTTCTTACTGCTGCTTAAAACGAATTTTTTAACAAAATTTTTAGTAAAAAAGTCATCCCAAATGAAGCTTCGAGACGGCATTAATTTTGTGAATTAAAAAATTCGAAAAAAAATTGTATTAAAAAATGATAAAAAATTGTCTCAAATGAAGCATTAATCTTACTAGCAATTACAAGAATTTCCGTTATTACTATCATCAAATATTTCATAAACATACAAACCATGTATTTCATAAATTTTCAGATTTAAAAAAATAGCACATGCTAACACACCACTGCTCAGGCCTTCATAATTACAACAAACAGAAAAGACTTCTCATTTATCAACTGTTTCAAACTCAAACATTTATTATGGGTTAATAAGACTCCTAATTGTTCCAATTCTCATTGAGCTCCCACCACCGAAACCACCAGCACCACCTCCAGGGCCATAATCATCACCGCCGCCATCATAACTCCCACCGCCACCGCCAAAACCACCACCACCACCATAACCACCCCCGTCATAACCAGCACGACGTTCAGTAGCAAAATTAACTCTGACAATTCTCCCATGGGGAGTTCCTATAGAACAAGCAATCATATAATAATCATGTCAAAACATGAACAGATTCGGCTGACTTAGACAGAGTTAGACACCTAATCAAACGTCATCTTAATATTCATAATGCATTGATTTTAGTATTTTATTTTTTTCTGCATACAACCATTTAAATAAAAATAATAATTCATATGCATTCACTTTATAGACAATCAAATAACATCAAAGTATTTACTTTACATTGCATTTCTTTTTTAACTAATCAAAGAACCTCTTAATTAAATTATTTGGTAATAAAATAAAATAATTTTTTTAATTTTTAATTTTAATTTAATTATTTTATCTAACAATTTAGTTATAATAAGAAATAATAAGTGGCATGTTAAATCAACTATACTTGTCGAAAGACTAGTAACACCATCTTGATATTAAACATATCATAAATATTCCAATACAATTTCATTCTATATAAAAAAAAAAGATTTTAATTTAAATATTATTTTCAACTATAATTAATTTTATTTTTTACAAAAAAAATACAAACTTATTATTTTATGAAATATATTTAATAATATGTTTTCTCATTAAAAAAAAGGTGTGCACACAAACTTTAAATTTAATATCTCATACTGCAATGCAATTTGGCAATGAAAATCTTACTTTTTTTAATGCAAAAATCATAAATTACTATATTCAAATTAAAAAATTAAGAATTGAAAGGCCACCAAACAATCAAAATTTAGAGGAAAATTAGTTCACATGCTCTGACTATTTTAAAAATCATTTAACTTATTTTAAAAATTATTGTTGATATATCCTCAAAAAATTATCTTGATCAAGCACGAATCTCGAGGCAAAAGCAAGTTGGATTTTTTTTTTTAAATTGGAAATTTTTGAAATTAAATTCGGGACAATATGAATTCCGATTTCAGCAAACTTACAGTCAAACTCAACATCTTGAAAATATGAACCCAGTAACACCAAATTCGACTCAAACTGAGCCCAAATGACTCCAAATTCAAGACTCAAAGCATCATTTGAAGGTTCAAATCATAATTTGGATTACCAAAATGTTTCCAAACATGACTTGCTTATAGTCAAATCAAGCAGCTCGACGAGGCGAATCCAATGAGTCCAAAATCTTCAAATTTTGATATCATTAAGACATTAAAATATCCAATAAACTGTCTATGATCAAGGGGATCAACATCGGCCGTCCATTCAAACCACTCCAACCTTACCATTGATATTCTCTCTATTTACTAGCCATGTCACTCTTAGAAAATTATAAATAAAACCCTCATTTTTCACATAAAGGGGGAGAGGAGGAGGAGATCTAAGAAAGAAAGGAAGCAATGAGGAAAAGAAGAGATGATAGGAAGAGAAGTCAAAGATTTCTCTTGCCAACAAGTTCCTCCTCGACAACCTCTTGGTCACCGGCTGTCATCAGACTAATACCTGACATTGAACTTCCTCCGTGGCTGAACCTTCCCTCGTAGCCAAACTTTTGCCTGTCGTCAGACTTTTGTCGGACTTATACCCGATGCCGGACTTTCGCCCATCGTCGAACTTCCGCCCGTCGCCGAACTTTCGTTAGACTTATACCTGACGCCAGAATTCCACCCGTCGTTGAACGTCTATCAGTCACAGAACTTTTGTTAGACTTATACCCTACGTCGGACTTCCGCCCGTCGCTGTACTTCTGCCCGTCGTCGGACTTTCGTTAAACTTATATCTGGCGCCGGACTTTGGCATGTGCCGGACTTCTATCCGTCGTTGAACTTTCATCAGACTTCTACTCGACATCAAACTTTCGTCCATTGTCGGAGTTCTGTCCGACACCGAATTTCCATCCATCGTTAGACTTCGACCTATGTCACCCGCCAATTACGATCCCTCCAACCACTGTCACCAAACTACAGTCTTTCTATCCTCCATCACCTGCCGACTATGATCTTACCGACCAAAAAAAAATGTCAATAGTGGTAATTTCAATTGACATCATATAATGCATTTTATATTATGTATATTTATTTCATCAAATCAAGGCCTTCCCCAAGGATTAGCCTACAAATACTACTAAATTCTTTCAAACTGGGCAAGTCCCATAATGTTTTTCCCTTTTCAAGATTTTTCTTATAAAAATAATGGTATCTCTTATGATTGCTACGCCCTCTCTTTTATCTAATACTGTACTAAATCTTCATACAAAACTAAGACGCTGCACTTTATTTTTATTTTTTATTTTTTTTAAGACGCTAAACTTTATATTTCTCTATCGTCGTAAATATTCCAAGACGCAACACTTATAATATATAAATAATTAATAAAATTTTCTATTCCAGATCTTAAAATAAATTCAAAATCTTTATCAAATATTAGTCAGAATATCTCAGTCAAATTTTATCTAACACTTAGTTTGGAACAACTTTTGATTATTACTTTTTTGATGATTTCAAATATATATATATATATATATATTAAAAAATTACTTAAAAAAACAATAAAAAAAACTGTTCCAAACTAAACCTAAGTTATCAAAAAATTCTCCAATACATCAATGCAAAACCACAATATTAAAAAGCATAACACAACAATCATCTAACAATTGGCCTTCATAAATTGCCTTTAATCTTCATAAACAGCAATAGATAAACAATTCAAAAGTTTCTCTAATGCAGACTCTCATCAACAAAAAAATAGGAAAATATCAGATAAAAAGACCAGAAAAAAAAAATCTGTTCTTAAATTATGTTTCAAAGTTCTGTGTCCAGTGAAAGGCGCTGCTCTGATACAGAAATGAGAAGAAAGAGATTCAGAACTGAAGAAGAGGATCTATCCATGGATAAAATCTCTTAAATTTCCAGCTGGGAATAGCAAACTTGCTAATTGTGAGCGTTAAACAGAAGAGCACCTTTCCTAAGCTGCAAAACAAATATTTATGTAAAACTCAGTTGTGTTCTTTGATTTAAATAATTGAATTAGTTTGAACAAAATTTTAAGAACTTGGCATATAAACGAACAAACTTAGACATTAAATTGTTTATTCATTTATGCTAGTGATCATCCTGGTTTATTGTTTAGCAATTATCTCCTGATGAGCTACAACAATAACAAGAAAGTTAAAGTTTCACTCATCGCATCAATTTTGATGTAAAATATGAGTTACATTTAGCACAAGAAAGTTAAAGTTTTTTATTAAAATATAATTATCTTGAAATAATATTATAATAATGTGTTTTAGAAATAGAATGGCATATAATAATTAAAAACTATTTTCTTTATTCTTTTATTCATTCTTATGAGCTCCATTCTTGCTATAATTAATATATACAATGATTCAGGCCAATTATTGAAAAACCTGCTTGCCTCTCATGCAAATACTTCACATTAAACTTTGAACAAAAAAAAAAGGAAAGAAAGAGATCATAGAATTCTGCTTTCCTTCTGATCAGATCTTAGAGGAACAACTACCCCACTGTTTTCCTTGTTTTTATTCACCGTTTCTAAGAGAGTTCCAATGAAATTTTCTCCATTCAGCATAGCATGTTTTGGTTAAACTTCGAGTGATTCTCTATAGAAAACAAGAGGCAGATATCGTCTAAATAAGAAAACTATCACAAATCAGGCTAGCCAGTTCAGGATTGTCTAACATATATTATATAGACAAGGGAAGTAAAAAATATAATTGGATGGAAAATATACACGATTGATTTATATTTGGCTAACTAGTTTCACAATTAAATAAAAAACTATGCTGCAAGTAATGTATTTGAAAAACTAGTTCCATACCTTCTAATTTTTCTTTAGGTCCTCTGACTCGGAAGTATCCACATCAGCTTTCACCATGCAACTACTCTCCCCTTCAAGCTGCATGATTTGGCTAGTTCTTATTGCTAGCATTTTTGCTTGAAACTCGAGCTTCTTGGCCTCGTGCTTCTTTTTAAAATTTTTTAAATCATTTAATATCTCTTTTATAAATTCAGATGCAGTTTTTCCTTCAGAACATAAATTATGTTGTTCTTCATCATTTTTAGTAGCCTGGAAAAAAAAATAGCACATTCAACCTAAAGAGTTAAAATTAATAATCAATAAAAAAATTGAACCATAAAATAAGAAATCAACCTAGATACCAGTGTTTTAGCCATACTACTTTACATTTTATTTCTTTATCCTAGTTTCAGTAATTAGCAGAACTAGGAGAGAGGATAAATATACCTTTTACAAGATATGGAAGCATATAAAAAACATAAAAACAAACCTTTACAGAACTCTTTTCATGTTCCATTGCTTCTACTGGTTTTGTCTTTTCCTTGCAGGTAGGTTGCTGCATCATCTCGTAAACAACGTAATAAACAAATAATTCAAAATACAACCAATGAAATTCAAAGCATAGTTAAATTTTTTTTTTGGGGGGCAAGAAGTTATTTTTAAAATGAAAGAAAAATATAAAATTTTCTTTATACAATACATTAGCTAACCATTAGAAAAAAAGTCAAATAGAAATCTAAAAAACTGACATTATTTTTAAATTAATCTTGTCAAGAAAATTATCCAACCTGTCTTACTGGTTGTTGTAGATTAAATATTTACTGCAGCAAATAAGATAAATTATCAAAGATCGAAGAAAGAAAATGAATATGAATACAACTAAAAATAGTATGTAAATCAGATTAAAACTGAAATATTTTACCACCTTTCCAACTGACGACCTCAAACCGTAAATTAACTTTCCAGGAACGACAAAGAGAGCATACCTTAAAACTACTTCCACAATCTCTATTTCGTTAAAAAAAATTAGTGTTCCCATAGATTCCTTACAACCCCAACGAGCATATACTTCCTAGATGTTTATCCGTAAGAAAATGAAAGAAGAAAATAGAAAATCAGACAAAAAAATAACAAGCACAACATGAGTTCAAATCTGAGTATAAATATAGATCAATATATATAGTCAAAACTCTACTACAATTGCAGAAGAAAATACAGATAAACAATCAAAAATAAAATATGAAAGAAAGCCAAAAAACATGAAGTTAGTAGCTCAAAATTTACTATTGGATTCAATATGTCTGGAAATAATATTAAAAACAAATTTACATGTTCAAATTTGTGCAATGAGCAGCCAAAACATATTTATGAAATGCTCACAAATACAGGAAATTGCAACTTACAAATATTACAACCAAAAAGTAAACACCAATAATGATCAATGCAACAATAGCAATTAATAATCTGACAAGATTATTAACTTACATTATATTTATTGTATTTAAAAAGAGATCCTGCAAGAACTCCAATGAAAAGCAAGCCTTGAACATCACAAAGGAGACTCTCGGGTATAAAATTAGATATCATATCAACCTTAATAAGAGTTTTTGGGCTAATTTCAAAGCATGATGATGATGATGCTCCTAATTGTGAAGCAATCTGTTCTGAATTATCGAAAGCACTACATTCAATTATGCTTTTTCTCATTGAAGCTAATAAAGTGGATTTTCCAAATGATCGGGGTCTCCTCTGAAGACATAAAAAGAGGAATTATATCAAAAGTTGTTTTCAAATTGCGTAGAAAATGATCTTCTTTAACTCTAATTCGAGTAATAACTCACCATTTTGCTTACGGAAGTTGCTCGATAACACTCAAGAGAGGCTCATTGTTAAACAATCTAGGCAAAACCCCACATTTTCTAGCCGATTTAGCAACTCATCTCTGAACTTCATTTTTTAACACCAAAAAAGAATATTTTAATAATAAAAAACATACAGTTAAAAGCCTATACTTAATAACCTAGTTTTTTGAATTAAAAAAAATGCGTTGGTGAACAGTTATGTTGCACTGTTCACCTCGTGAGTATGGCCAAAGGGTGGAGCAGCTCATGGACGGCATACGTGCATATCCCATTCGGTTGGAGATGATCTTAGCCTTAGTTACTATATTTTTTGAGCAAAATAAATAAAAAGGTTCAGAAGCAAAAAGTAGTATCTTTTATGACGGTTCTTCACTCTCAAATTCAACCTATGAATTTCCCTGAGAAACAAAAACTCAGATAACAACGAAAAAAAAAATCGTTTTTATTTCTTTATGCTTCCACTTAAAATACCTGCTTTTGAAGAAGTGAAAGGGGTTCTGCCTGACCTTTCGCGAACAGAGAGAGAGACCGAGAGAGGGAGAGTCTCCGAGTTCTGGAGTAGGGATTCTGAATAGAAAAAGGCTTCGGCTTGCGAGCGGAAGAAGATAAGCTCGGGGTCTAGCTCGTCTCACGTTCGGTCCCGCAAGAAGACTTCTCCCATTCTTCGAAGCTCTGTTATGGCTTAAAGCATCAAAATGGCACTGTCTCCTGGATCTCTTAGAAAACTTCGTCAGATTTCTTGGACAGCCCGTGCTGCTTCAGACTTCAGTTTCTTAATACAGGAAACAGAGAGGTCCATGCACCTGCTACTGCTAAAGCCATCTGATTTTTCTCCAAAATAAAAGATCACGTGACTGAACCCAAGCTCGACGGCAGCCTTCGTATTTCAAGAAATAAATCATTAAAAATTATGTTATATTTAATAATTTTAAATGTCATTAGAATGATCTATTATAAAAATTGGCTATATATGTATATTAAATTTAATTTCTATTTTAAAAATTTTCTTTTCTAATAGTTCACGTGCTGATTGATCAAATTTATACTTCATCAAAATGATACGATAAAATTACAATATATGATAATTAAAAGATGAATTAAAGTTTTATATGTCTAAATTAGACTCATTTACACTCTAATATTTAGAATATAGCATGTCATAACTTCAAATGGCCTATCAAAGGATAATTTAAAGAGAATCAATGATTAAGAAGCGAGCAAATCTAATATTTCTTCTCACAAACACGTAGTTGAAGTTAACATTAAATATGGTAATCTTCTACATTCATGAGGTTTAGCTACTGATAAATGGAAGCAAATTATAAATATGCTAGAGATTTCAAATCAACTTGAACTACTTTAAACTTCATATGCTATAAATCGAGAAGTTCATAATGTGAAATATAACATTTATTATGGTCTGGTTCTCTCAAAGAAATGAGGGAGACTTTAATCAAAGCTTTATTTGACCAAAATATCTCTATGGCTCAGTTAGTATGAACAAAATTAGAAGAAGTGCTATATTTCAAGAAAGTTCTAGGAGTTGCACTTTTAGATGAAAATTTTCTATCAAGAACCACATATCATAATTATTTGTTTTACATTTCAATGAAGATAAACAATTTTAAATTATCTCATGTCCTTATTGATCCGAGTGCATCAATTAACATCATGACTCTTAGAAATATCAAAATCAAATAATAAAAAAAAAAAAGAAAAATAATACAATTAATGGTTCATATAATACATATGAATTAGGAATCTAGTTAGAAGGATGAATCCTATGTTTTTGAGGAAAAACAATTAGTCGTAGAATATAGGAACTATATAGGACAACCAAAGTTTAAAATTTTTATAGAAGCTAATATGGATGAGGATATGTTCAAATTGCAAGGGAAGATATTTCAAATATATCTAACATATAAAGATTAAAGAAGTATATAAAAAATAAAGCATGGTGATGTAAAAGGGTGAGAGGTGAAGATTTTCTATAAACATTATCTCACTACAAGAAAAGCAGCCGTTACCGGCAGACGAAATCTACCGGTAACAACAGAAATGGTGCTACCTTCCGATTCTTCGTTTCTTCACGTGAAAGATAAGGCATTGGGGCTCCTCCTCTTCCCCATTCTTTTTCTTATTCTTAAACTGAATTAGTTGGATGTATACTCGAAGGATTTATGCTTCATTTGGGATATTTTTTATTTCTTTTTAAAATAGCTTTTTAGTAAAAAAAAAAATAATTCAACAAATTTTTATTCTAAAAAATTATTTTAAAAAATGGTGAAGAAGCCGTCCAAAACAAAACCTCAATATGACTGCTAAAATCTATCTCAGAACAAATTCTTTAAATATAAAAAATTTATAATAAAAAAAAAACAAATTCTACGAAGTCGTTATCATCATTAAATTTTGAACGGCAAGTGGTCTCTACTTGGCTTTAGAACACGCATAAATTTCTGCTGAATCATTTATTTTCCCTTCCACAATTAATCTACCAAATCAAAATCATGAAAAGAACATTTGGAAAGCTTGCAGGAGTAGGGCTACAGCTTGCAGGAGTAGGGCTACAGTCATAATTCTGCATTCAAATCTCAATGGAACAATTAGAAAGAGTTCTATGCGGTTAGAATTGCAAAAATGAATAAACTTAAGAAATAAATTAATAAAAAAAAAATTATTAAAAAAAGTCTAATTAGACATATATTGTTCGATGAGTAAGAATATCCTTTCAATCATCGCATCAATTTGGATGTAAAAATTGAGTTACATTTTGCATATGAAAGTTAAAGTTTTTTATTAAAATATAATTATCTAGAAATGATATTATAATAATGTGTTTTAGAAATTGAATGGCATATAATAATTAAAAACTATTTTCTTTATTCTTTTATTCATTCTTATGAGCTCCATTCTTGCTATAATTAATATATACAATGATTCAGGCCTCTCATGCAAATACTTCACATTAAACTTTGAACAAAAAAAAAAGAAAAGAAAGAGATCAAAGAATTCTGCTTTCCTTCTGATCAGATCTTAGAGGAACAACAACTACCCCACTTTTTGATAAATGTTCATAGGCTCTTTTAACTATTGATGGAGTTCAACATTACTTGCCTCAAGTGAAGTAATTCTCTCACGAAGAACCTGAAAAATGACAAATTACATTATTATTTAACTTTAAGCTAAGAATGAAGAAAACCAATTTTAATAGATTTGTACATGAAGTTCCTCAGAAGGAGCATTGTTGCATGATAAAATTAAACTTTTGATTACAGCTGCTCTAATTGATTGTCCATTTTTTTTATTTCAATAGATGCTGGCTCACAATTTATCTGTATTTAAATCAAGCAATCAAATAACTTACATAGAAAGTAGAGGTAATAAAACTAACATAGAAAGTAAAATTCATGCTATTAAATAACACACCACTTCCATGTTTTGTATATTTTTTGCACGATTGACATATTTAAGAGTATTTATTGTATCTTCAGCATTAAAGGCCACATAAAATAAGAGTAATTTTTCCATCCATTGATTGTTATAGAGTATGTCACTGTACGATGAACATATAAGCTAAAAAATGTCAAAACTCACAAATCATAACAAATTTGCTATTTCCACCAAGAGAATCCTACAAGCAATATATTTTTAAGTAAGATAGTAATAGCACTCTTGATAGAAGTGTTTCGAATCTGAACACAAGTACTATATTTTTTATGATAACAAATATTATTATTTTGTTATTGTTATAGTCTACTAATTGAACTCATTGAATATCTACGAATATCTGGTTTTGTGAGCTTTGGACTTGGACCATTTCATCTGATTGTTACCTGATTATGTCCAATGCACAAATTGAACAGGGAGTTGCTCAAGCTATTATTTGATCTGTCGTAAATTTTTAAAGAGATTCGTGGCCTAAAGTTTTTGATACTGCTAAGGATCTTGCTAAGAAGATGCTTGATCCAGATCCGAAGAGGTGGTTAACAACACAAGAAGTGCTTGGTAAGCTGCAGTTTGGAGCTTTTTCCCTGCATTTCATGTGTACAGACCACTTGCTTTCAGACACTTGAATGTTGTTTTGACACCTTCACTTTATTTGATCTCTTAAACATATGCCCATATTCAAAATCAAACGTTCATGATCATCATCATCATTAACATTATCCCAACTATTTCAACAAAAAAATTATAATAAATTTATTTCTTTATTTATTCTTGTTATTTTTTGATAGGAAATGCTTGAATATTTCAAGTAAACCTTAACAAGAATAGAAAAAAATAGCAATCGAGTCACACAATATATGGTGGAAAACTCTCCAAATCATAATTGGATTGCAAAAGAGAGAACTAACAAAAACAACAAAAGCAAATATGTCATTGATCTTCAATTCAAGAGGAGGATTGTTCTCTCCCAAACTCTAGATGAATCTAGAGTCCAAGAAACCAAGAAGAACCATCACAAGAATACAATAATAAAACATAACCCTAACTCTAATCTCCATCTCATACTTGAGGCATACAATAATAATAAAAAAAAAAGACAAAAAGACCTAAAGGCTCTTGCCAACCCCTCCTTGGCTCCAAATTTGAATTTGACCTCAAGTGGACCCCACCTAATCTCTCTCTCTCTCCCTCTTGCTGCCTCCCCTTCTCCTGTAAACGTGAACCAACACCTTAGAAGGGGTCGGCTGGATCGATCTACTAGGGGCCGGTCTAACATTTTCCAATACATTTATCTTAACATTCTCAATTCTAACATGCACGTTGATTCCACTATTGCCTAATACTCCGATTCATACAATATAATTATAAAAATTTTGATTTTATAAATCTTATTTTTTGAGTCCCCATGAGGCCTCCATTCTAACCAATATTCTTATGTTTAGCAATCATACCTTTATCTATATATTCATTCTTTTGTATAGATAGATTTGAGATAGTTACACTTATTATAGTTAGTTATGTTTTTTTCTTCTAACAATAAGTTATCAGTAAACACTCAATAAAATAGCATTATCATATCCTCAATTTTTTTATTTCATTAATCCCAAGTCGTTTATCTTTTAATTAGTTATTCCATTGGTGAAACTTCTCTTTATATGATGGATGAATAAATATTGTTATGCTTTTCATTTAGCCTCATGCTAATTTTATTGCTCATCCTAGCTAGACTTTCAGTCTCTACATTTGACATTTCTAATGTAGTATTTTCTATTGCAGATCATCCCTGGTTACAAAAACCCAAAAAAGCTCCAAATGTGAATTTGGGCGAGTCTGTTCGAGCAAGACTTCAACAATTCTCTGTTATGAACAAGTTAAAAAAGAGAGCTTTAAGGGTAAGATTCTTTCAGCTTATAAAAATTACTTTTCAAATTCAGAAATCCCAATCAGATGATCTTAGCGCTTTGCAATAATATTGTACCTGATTTGCAGGTTGTTTCTGAGCATTTATCCGTTGAGGAAGTCACGGATATAAAGGAAATGTTCAAGAAGCTTGATGTAGACAACAATGGAAGAATCACCGTTGAAGAGCTCAAATCTGGACTTCACAGGCTTGAGCATCAGATTCCAAATGCAGATGTTCAAATATTAATGGATGCTTTAAGTCTCTGGCATTCTGTTTCTTTCTCATCTATATCAATCTTGTGTTAAGATTTTGGAGCATAATCAATTTTAGAGGTTCATTTTGTCTGTAAGTTTTCTTTGTTGTCATTGTGCCTTCTCTTGGATATAGATTAAATGATCAAAATAGTTCATAAATTTATTACATGGATTCCTTTTATTTCTAAACTATTTCATTGTTTAATTTAGGCTTCTTCTGGGACGGCTTTCTTTCTACATTTTGTTTTAAAAAACAGTTTTAAGAAGCAGAAAAGAAAGCCGTCCCAAACGAAACCTTAGTCCCTCACTGCATGAAATCTGAACTAGTTTAATTCTATTATCAACTTTTCTTTTGAACGAAATTTGATGGCAGCTTTATTGTTCCATACATAATCTTCATAGTAAATGAATATTTATCTTCACGAGAATAGAATTGTGAAACCAGAACACTAACTATGTCAATAACAGGCTGATGATGATGGTGATTGTGATGGAACTCTAGAGTTTGGAGAATTCGTTGCTATGTCGATACACATAAAGAAGTTGGGGAATGACAAGCATCTTCACAAAGCCTTCGCTTTCTTCGACCAGAACAAGAGTGGATACAGTGAGATCGAAGAGCTCAGTGATGCCCTGCAAGATGACTTAGGTCCCAATCATGAGGAAGTCATCAATGCCATCATCAGAAATGTTGATACTGACAATGTTGGTTTATCATATTTATCATATTCTGTAAACCTTTATGCATTCAAATTATATATTTTGCATGTTTTTTGCTGATGATATTATTCTTGTTGATAAGACTATAGTGGGAGTTGAAGGTAAACTTGAATTATGGAGATCAATCTTAAAGTCTAAAGGTTTTCGCTTGAGTAGATCTAAAACTGAATATATGGAGTATAATTTTAGCTGTAATAGACCTAGTGAAGAGATTGTGACTTTGGGCGATCAAGTCATTAATAAGAGTACACGTTTTAGATATCTTGGATCTATTGTTCAGAATGATGGTGAAATAGATGGGGATATTATCATAGAGCTAAAATGACATGCATATTTTTAGATTTCTACTTATGTGAGGGATGTCCCATGCTTCATATGAAATTGTATTATTTGTAGCTAGAACACCAACTGAAGAGAGTTGACGCACCAAGAAATGGAAAGATAGAATTAATGTGAAGGATTATGAAGAGTAAGAGCTAAACCAAACATAATATGGGTAGAAGTTGTGCATAAATGAGTTTGCACCTCCTTCAGCATTGAATATGAATGAAATGAGTAATAAAGCTGGAATAAAATAATTGGGAAAAGGTTAATTATGGTGTGATTATAAACAAAATCAAGAGTGTATGTAAGATGATTTAACTATAAGTTTGTTATGTTGAATTTGCTGACCCGGTCCTATAGGTTGTGGTCTTGGCAAAGAAACCTAATTATGGAACTTCAGATATAGGTTTCATACAAATTATTTGTAAGACTAAAGGCTCTTTGTATTTGTAATCAATTGGATTAATAATTTATTTAATATTTAATTACTTGAATGCAAATAAAACATTAATTTTTTTTATAAAACTAGTATTTTTGTGTTAAAGAATTATTATTTAATATATATATATAAATCCTGAATAATGATGTTTTTTTTATTTGAAAAAAAACTTTAAATAATATAACATAGATCAAATATTAAATATAAGGATTTAATAAATTTATATACTACATTAAAAGACAAAATAAATACTGAATAAAGAGCTAAAAATAAATAAGAAAATTTACAAAACTATAAAAATTCCTTTAAATTCTCAATCCCATGCATCCTCTAGCATTTTTTTTTTTTTTTGAGAAATATACTTTATAGTCCAATTCATATGAAATTACTCATAATGCATTTCCACAATGCTTATTTAAACTTTTCATAAGAGAAATTGGTTCAAATTCAAATATTAAATCCAGGGGTGAATTCATGTTAATCTCATGGGGGCTCTGCCCCCAAAAACCCCTCGAAGAGCAAACATTGCCGGGTGGCGCTGCACCCTTGGACTCCAAACATATTTGTGAAACGTATAACGATAAAAAATTTGAACAAATAGGGGTTCAGAGGCTGCGCCCTCGAAATAAATTTTGACTGTAAGAATATTTATAAAAAAAAAAATAATCTCTACTCTTTTACTTATAAGTTTGCCCCCCAATACTTGTGAAAAATGTACTTGATAATATAAAAGTGAAATTAATAACTAACTTTCTCTTCCTTTGGTATCATAAGTCAGTTCCTTTTGAAGGTTATCAACAACAAGCAAATGACAATAGCAATTCGAGATAGTTAGAAAAAAGTTAATAAAATGATTTAGAATTATTATTGCTACCATTGACTTAATACATTTCTTTTCTTTTCCAACTTCAATTATGAAGTATAATGTAATAGAAAGAAGACATCAAAAGAGATAAGTGAACAAAAAAAAGTTTAGATTTAAAAAAGAAAAAAAAAAATCAAATCTAATACTTCCTACAACACACATTAATTTAAGGAATTTTTTTATAGCACAACTATCAAAAATGATTTATTAATGAAATAAAAATGAAAAATTATCTCAAATTTTTATTTAAATTTGAGAAATTAAACTTTGAATTTTATTTGAATAAAATTGAAATTTTAATAAATTTTTTTATTTATTAATAGTATTTAATTAATTATTAATAAAAATGAACTATTAATGAATTAATATTTAAAATTTAATTAAAAAATTTATTTTGAGATCAAGTTATTATTTTCTGCTTTCATTTAATTTAATTGAACTTTTAATGAATTTTAGAATTTATTTAGTATTTTTAATTAATTATTAATAGGATTATATAAATAATGAATTATTAATTGAATTTTTAATTATAAAATTATTTTAAATTAAATTTATAATTTTTCTAAATTTTTATTTTATTTTATATTTTTTTATAATTTGAATTTTATATGAATTTATTGAATTAAAGATTAATTAAGGTTAATTACGGATTAATAACAATTTAAAAGATTTTAAATTTTAATTTTAATTTTAAATGGTTGTGTAGTTGAGAATTAATTAGAGTATTCTTTAAATTTTAATAAATTTTATTTGAATTATTATAATTTATTTAATTAAGGGTTACTTAATATTTAATGAAGTTTAAATCTGCATTTTAATTTTAAATGATTATATATTTGCTTTATAGTTGATTGGAGTGAATTGAGGTTGATTTTATATTTTTATGAATTTTATTTGACTTTTAGAAAATTGTTGATGTTCATTAATATAGAAATCACTAAATCTAATAGTTAAATAGATTTAAGGGATAGCAATCATAGTATCTCTAACCCTTTAAAACACTAATTAAAATCACACCAAAGCATAACAATCATGAACAATAAAAGTATCATAATGTTCCATAGAAGGATATGTAGTGAATTACCAAATTCATAAGTTATGATATAACTTATAATTTTGGAAATTCAAACATAGGAAAGATATACATCAAATTGGATCAGGGTTATTGAGAGATATAAGGGACATCTCCAAATATCCCCCTCCGGCGGCAAATTTAAGACCATGAACAATTTTATTTTGAGAGTAATACATAAAAATCCAAAAACAATCAATGGTTGTTTGTTCTCAAAGTACTTGTAATCATGCATTGAATATGTTTTTAAGTGGAAGGGATCCTTCCACTTATTCCATAGAACCCTATCTTGCAATTATTAAAATCAAATTGGATTATATATGAATTTTCAAAAGTTTAGGTCATATCATGACCAAGACTTTTGTAAATTCAAATGTCAAAGATCTATGCATCAAATGGACTCGAAAAAATTATAAAAGATGAAAAACAAACCCTAGAATACCTCTACCAAGTTTCTTCTCAAAACAATATATTTATTTTTAATTAAAAATAAAGTTAGCTTTTCTATATTTTTGAATATATTAATCAATATAATTTTAGTATATTTTTAAAATAAATTAAATAAAAATTTGAAAAGAACAAGCTCAAAAATGCCAAAAATGGATAAGAAATGTAATTCTTATGAATTTTTTAAGTTTAGGGCAAATTTATGAGTTATTTTAAGGGTTTTAACTACTCAATCAAACGACAGCGCTGACCCGGGTCACGCTTTCCACATGGCACGACGGTGTTCGACCACACTGATGGCGACAGTCCCTAAGTCAGCCACTTAACCAGCGCGACAGGATCTGGAGCCGTTGGATCTAATAAAGCGCTTATCGAACAACCGAGATCAAACTCGTGGTTGATCTCAGCTCAGAAAGATCTGAGGGCCAAGATCGACCCCGAGGTTTGAATGAACAGCTTGGATTCGGCTGGATAAGGATTTGGTTAAACCATGGTTTTGAGAGGTTGAACCGAGCCACGAATCGGAGGTCATCCTGACCGTTGATCTAAAAGAAATAGATTGAACGGTCATTGAGTTGTCTTCGACCTCACCAGCCCGTAAACCCTAGAATCATTTTTTTTAAATGCCTAATGTACTGAATCAAATGGTTCAAATCTTTGAACAAAGGTATAATATGATCAGATATAGAACGGGTGATAGATTTCTAAGTCATTGATGCAATACTTAGAGTGTTATTTAGGAACCTAAGTAAATACCTAGTGTTAAGGTTTTACTGCGGTAGGATTGATGTGTTTGAATGATTTAGATATTTATGACCTTGTAGATTGTTTTTATACTCTTCTTCAGGAGACTTCGAGCTCGGAGGAGGCTTCCATAGAGAGTTGAAGCGGTTGGGGCGGAGTTAGGCTCGATCTACCTTCGATCTCGTCGCCGGCAAGCTTCAAACGTCAGGAAATGATTAGAAGACTGGAGAGTAACTAGGGATGCAAAAAGAAATGCCAAGAACTCTAGAGAGTGATTGGAACCAGAGATAGCATAGAATACTCCCTTTTGTTATTTTGCATGTATTCTAAGTGTTGGAGCCAAAAGGGATTGGTGGGATCATTTAAAGGGGTTTCTGGGATGGAGGAAATGTGTCCCTGGCCGTTAGGGTACTGCAAGAGAAGTATCTGCTCTGGTGGCAAGGACAAATGTCCTTCTCACGCACATCGGGGGACAATTCGGGTTACCTGAGATGTTTGAGATCAGAACCAATGCTAGGTTGGGTCGGGCTAACTCCAGAGAAGACTCTATAAGGGTTTCCATGGGCTGGACGAGTCTGGGTTGGAGGGAAGATGGATTCAAACTGGTTTAACACTTAGAGCTTGTTTTAGCTCTCATTGACCATTTGACCAGTCAAAGTTCACTGAGTTTGCATCTAAACCATACCTAAAGTGTACTTAGCTGGTTAGATGGGCTTAGATTAGATTGGGTGAATTGAATGGATCAGGTTGGAGAGTTTGACCAAACAAATGCATTGAGTGATTTCCATTGACCATTTGACCGGTCAAAAAGGTTAAGGGAACTGAGGTGGAGTCTAGGTGAAGTATAGAGTCATTTAGGTTGGTATGCATGAGCTAGTATGGGGGAAGTCAAATGAGAAAGGGAAGTTTGACCAAGCAATGGTTTTATGCCTTGAGTTGACTGGTTTGACCAATCAACCTTAGGCAAGGTTGATAAGATAGGATGTAGCTGATGCTTAGGTGTAGATTTCATGAAATATGATGGGTTTGGGAGTATGGTTTGATGTATAAGCAAAGAAGTCAATATATGAAGGGGTTTGGTTGTGCTTAAGTGGGTTGACTGGGTCAACCTAAATATGATTTAACCTATAATAGATTGGAGTGTGTTTGAATTATATAGTAAGTTGATTTTGAGTACTTGAAGGGTCTTAATTGAATCACTTGCAATGATTTCATTAATTGGGTCTAGTTTGACCAAGCTTATTTTAAGTTGACCCAGTCAGGTGATGATTGAGTCAAGATGACTGATCAAATCCACTTTACTTGAAGCATGGTTTAATGAGTTTGGGGGAGTTTAGAGGCAAACTAGAAGTCAACTATAGGTTCTTAGAGTATGTAGTTAGTTGATCCATCTTGAACTAGGTCAACTAGATCAAACTGATCTACTAATGATTCAGTGGTTTAATAATAGGTGTATAGATTGAATATTAAATGATTGAAGTTTGAATGATGGTTGATTGATTAAATAGATTGAAGTTGATTAAGTGACATGTTGATTGAGTGACATGCCATATGATTGATATTTAAAGGTGATTGAATGAAATTTTGATTCAGCATGAAATTGATTTACTAGGATGGTTGCCCGTCACAAGATATTTGATCATGGATTGTGATAGGTTCTGATGACCTCATATAAAAATGAGGTTAACAACTAGGACAACATATATAATACTTACATGAGACATTCTCCAGACTAAAGAGGTACAATATGATTTAACTCAACAAAGTATACTTTTGACATAATTTTAGCAAGTATTTAAGGTTCCTCCACACCCCAAATGAGATCAAAGTGAACCCTAACAAAATGATGGTGATCTTGAGCATGCAATCATCCAAAAATATAAGGGAGATGTACAAGTATGACTCGATGAGTCATTGGGCTCAAAATACTCGGTAATGAAAAATCAATTTTCGACTTTGATTTTCGTTGTGCAAAAGCTTAGACACTATATGCTATCACACAAGATTAGACTGATATCTCGAGTCAGCCTTTTGTAGCATTTGATGACACATACAAATTTGTCAGGTTGCATAGCATGTTGGTCCATTATTGATGAGCCAAGGATTGGCTGAAAACTTTAATCACTTCACTTTTAACTAATATGGATTTGATATAATTAATTGGACTATACCTTTGATAATTCACACATTTATGACTTTGATCACTAATAGAAATAGATTAATGATTGAATCCTGACTGTCCCCTTGAATTTCTATAAAAATGTACTATAATTGATGACTTTTTTAGAATTTGAATCCCTTATATGATAATTTTAAGGAAGAGAAATAATTGCTTCACTATATAACTTTGATTCAACTCTATTAGGGACTACCTCATTTAACATCAAAAACTCTAACTTAGATTGACCATAAGTATATGCACATTTTTGAACCAATCCATCATAAATTTTTTTTATAAATTTCTCTTCCTCTCAAACAGAGAGACTATGATAAGTACTTTATACATGGTAGGAGGTGAAGAATTTGCTATTCTGAGAACATTTTCTTCTCAAAAAGCATGGATGGAATTGAGTTCTACTTGCTACTTGAAGTTGAATAGAATTAGAGGCTCTCTATAAATAATTCAACTAGCTTTAGTTTATCTTTCTCAACTACAACATTAAGGAGACAACATTCTTCCAACATTTTAATTTTTTTAAACTTCGTGCCGCATATGGTAGTTCTTGTTCCTTATCTTATATTTCAAAATCTCTATGGTGGTTATTTATAGCTCTCATCTATCCTCATTCCTTAATCCTGAGGCTTAGGGTTAGATGTTATAGTTTTACCAGGAGGCAGATCAAAGATAAAAGGTAATAAAAGAGTTGGGGTAAAATCTTATGGTGGAGTTCCATTGATTATCAAGGATGATGTTGTTGGTTTTAATTGTTCTTCTATTGAAAATAATATTTCTTATATTGGAAAGGGAAAGAGTGTTCTGATTGATTCTCAAGAAGGTATTTATAACATCAAGAAATTGATTCTCAAGAATGCCAGAGCTAATGACGAGGAAGCCTCCTCTTGATCTAGTTTAAAATTGAAGGATCAAAGATTCACATCATCATCTGCTATGGAAATCACTAAATTGATAGATAATGATCATTATGGATTTATTCCTAAAGCTAATAACGAAGTTATGCTTCCATCTGAAGATGTTGCTATTAAAGGTGGTTGTCTAAACGTCTCAGAAGTATCATCTAAGAAATTTCAGTTGTTCAAAATATTTGGAGTAAACCTTTTTATATCAAGGTTAATCATTTAGTTCTAGATATGAAGATCTTTGAAGTTGGTTTTGCTGAAAAACTTAATTGTAAAGATTAAATTGTGAATATACATATTCTTCATAATTCTGTGATTATATTGGTTTTTGGAATAAAAATTCCTTTTACATTGATAAGTTTTTAATTAAGAAAGCATTGGAAAGAATGCAATTGCATTAAGATAAAGAAAAATCTAGCACAAGCTAGAAAAGAAAAAAATAAAAAAAAATTATCAATCTAACATAGGAAAGGAAACTAAAAAAAAAACCTTAAGAAAAGAAGTTATCAATCTTTTGAAATTTCTCTTTCTCTCAGACAGAGAGACTATTATAAGTACTTTAGAGATGGTAGGAGGTGAAGAATTTGTTATTCATAGAACATTTTCTTCTCAAAAAACATGGATGGAATTGAGTTCTACTTGCTATTGGGGGTTGAATAGAATTACAGGATCTCTATAAATTAATCCAGCTGACTTTAGTTTATCTTTTTCAGCTGCAGCATTAAGGAGCAACATTCTTCCAACATTTTAATGTTTTTAACTCTGTGCCGCATATGATAGTTCTTGTTCCTTATCTTATATTTAAAAATCTCTATAGCATTGGAGGATGACACAATTCAAATTTTCCCATAAAAGACAGTTCAACAAATATAACGGACTTTCCCTTCTGATTGGTAGAAAGTCTTGGGAAAGTAAGACAATAAAACATTGAAGCTTTAATACCTAGGGGGTAATTGTAGACCCACCTTCAACTATGTTTTGAATTGGCAAAATTGAATAGACATAGGATAAGTATTTTCGACATTCTGGATCAAATTTTGACAGTTTCAAAGCTCAATGGAGCTACTATAATTAAATTCGAACAATTTTTTTAATATTCCAAAAAGGAAAGAAGATGAAGAAGATAAAGAAGAAACATAATAAGTAGCTTAGTTTACAACATGATTCGTAAACAAAGAAAAGTAGACTAGTGCACTAGGAGCCTTACGACCTAGAGAGAAAATAGAACACAAGAAAAATAGAAAACATGGTACCAAGGTTTTAGTAAACTGTAAAATTGTGATAATATTCTCTAATGTCTTTTCTGAACACAGTTTGCTATCTATAACCCTTAGGAAGCAAAATGACTAAAAATAGAGAAAATATGATAATGGTTGTACTATAGTATCTAGTTAGTTATAAAAACAACAAAACGTAGGTAGTGGTAGTGGAAGTGTAAACGGGCCTTATGGGGATCATGTGTGCTTGCGGAATTAGTGAAGTAACTTGATTCAACATCAGGTCAGAGTAGTTTGTGAAAGTTCGAAGAGGTTGTAAGGCCTCAATGAACTGTCTCTAAGGCATATTAAGACGAAAGTAATACTATCATTTGATGCAAAAGTTTATAAATTAGACTTATAATGACTCCTAAAATATTATTTTAGTGTTATAAATCAAAATATGTCTTATAGAAATTTAAGGGTTCTATCTTTGTTTATTAACCAAATAGTCATAATATTTTATAAAAACCACAATAGCTTAAAAATACATTTTAATAAGCATTTCAGATCATCTTATTAATCAATCTTATATATATATATATATATATATATATATATATATATATATATATATATATATATATATATATATATATATATATATATATATATATATGTGTGTGTGTGTGTGTGTGTGTTGTGGTTGTTTTCATGATCAGAATTGATCCTTTGACTATTACATATCTAGATTTCACTATTAATGCATTTCGAATTGAGATGCTGCTAGTCTGCTAAAAAGTGTAGAGTCGTGATAGTTCATCTAGTAATTTATTTCATAAATACACATAAAATTTTTCAAAATCTCATAAAATTATAATTATTAACGCGGACTCCAAATATTTGATCAAATTAAAATATTTCCACTTTACACTATAAAGTCATCTTAATATTCATAATGCATTGATTTTAGTATTTTATTTTTTTTCTGCATACAACCATTTAAATAAAAATAATAATTCATATGCATTCACTTTATAGACAATCAAATAACATCAAAGTATTTACTTTACATTGCATTTCTTTTTTAACTAATCAAACAACCTCTTAATTAAATTATTTGGTAATAAAATAAAATAATTTTTTTAATTTTTAATTTTAATTTAATTATTTTATTTAACAATTTAGTTATAATAAGAAATAATAAGTGGCATGTTAAATCAACTATACTTGTCCAAAGACTAGTAACACCATCTTGATATTAAACATATCATAATATTCCAATACAATTTCATTCTATATAAAAAAATAGATTTTAATTTAAATATTATTTTCAACTATAATTAATTTTATTTTTTACAAAAAAAAATACAAACTTATTATTTTATGAAATATATTTAATAATATGTTTTATCATTAAAAAAAAGGTGTGCACACAAACTTTAAATTTAATATCACATATTGCAATGCAATTTGGCAATGAAAACCTTGCGTTTTTTTAATGCAAAAATAATAAATTACTATATTCAAATTAAAAAATTAAGAATTGAAAGGCCACCAAACAATCAAAATTTAGAGGAAAATTAGTTCACATGCTCTGATTATTTTAAAAATCATTTAACTTATTTTAAAAATTATTGTTGATATATCCTCAAAAATTTATCTTGATCAAGCACGAATCTCGAGGCAAAAGCAAGTTGGATTTTTTTTTCTTTTTTTTTTTAAATTGGAAATTTTTGAAATTAAATTCGGGACAATATGAATTCCGATTTCAGCAAAATTACAGTCAAACTCAACATCTTGAAAATATGAACCCAGTAACACCAAATTCGACTCAAACTGAGAAAACTATTCCAAACTAAACCTAAGTTATCAAAAAATTCTCCAATACATCAATGCAAAACCACAATATTAAAAAGCATAACACAACAATCATCTAACAATTGGCCTTCATAAATTGCCTTTAATCTTCATAAACAGCAATAGATAAACAATTCAAAAGTTTCTCCAATGCAGGCTCTCATCAACTAAAAAATAGGAAAATATCAGATAAAAAGACCAGAAAAAAAAAAATCTGTTCTTAAATTATGTTTCAAAGTTCTGTGTCCAGTGAAAGGCGCTGCTCTGATACAGAAATGAGAAGAAATCTAAAGAGATTCAGAACTGAAGAAGAGGATCTATCCATGGATAAAATCTCTTAAATTTCCAGCTGGGAATAGCAAACTTACTAATTGTGAGCGTTAAACAGAAGAGCACCTTTCCTAAGCTGCAAAACAAATATTTATGTAAAACTCAGTTGTGTTCTTTGATTTAAATAATTGAATTAGTTTGAACAAAATTTTAAGAACTTGGCATATAAACGAGCAAACTTAGACATTAACTTGTTTATTCATTTATGCTAGTGATCATCCTGGTTTATTGTTTAGCAATTATCTCCTGATGAGCTACAACAATAACAAGAAAGTTAAAGTTTCACTCATCGGCTCATCGCATCAATTTTGATGTAAAAAATGAGTTACATTTAGCATATGAAAGTTAAAGTTTTTTATTAAAATATAATTATCTTGAAATAATATTATAATAATGTGTTTTAGAAATAGAATGGCATATAATAATTAAAAACTATTTTCTTTATTCTTTTATTCATTCTTATGAGCTCCATTCTTGCTATAATTAATATATACAATGATTCAGGCCTCTCATGCAAATACTTCACATTAAACTTTGAACAAAAAAAAAAAAAAAGGAAAGAAAGATATCATAGAATTCTGCTTTCCTTCTGATCAGATCTTAGAGGAACAACTACCCCACTGTTTTCCTTGTTTTTATTCACCGTTTCTAAGAGAGTTCCAATGAAATTTTCTCCATTCAGCATAGCATGTTTTGGTTAAACTTCGAGTGATTCTCTATAGAAAACAAGAGGCAGATATCGTCTAAATAAGAAAACTATCACAAATCAGGCTAGCCAGTTCAGGATTGTCTAACATATATTATATAGACAAGGGAAGTAAAAAATATAATTGGATGGAAAATATACACCAATGAGTTATATTTGGCTAACTAGTTTCACAATTAAATAAAAAACTATGCTACAAGTAATGTATTTGAAAAATTAGTTCCATACCTTCTAATTTTTCTTTAGGTCCTCTGACTCGGAAGTATCCACATCAGCTTTCACCATGTAACTACTCTCCCCTTCAAGCTGCATGACTTGGCTAGTTCTTATTGCTAGCATTTTTGCTTGAAACTCGAGCTTCTTGGCCTCGTGCTCCTTTTTAAAATTTTTTAAATCATTTAATATCTCTTTTAAAAATTCAGATGCAGTTTTTCCTTCAGAACATAAATTATGTTGTTCTTCATCATTTTTAGCAGCCTGGAAAAAAAAATAGCACATTCAGCCTAAAGAGTTAAAATTAATAATCAATAAAAAAATTGAACCATAAAATAAGAAATCAACCTAGATACCAGTGTTTTAGCCATACTACTTTACATTTTATTTCTTTATCCTAGTTTCAGTAATTAGCAGAACTAGGAGAGAGGATAAATATACCTTTTACAAGATATGGAAGCATATAAAAAACATAAAAACAAATCTTTACAGAACTCTTTTCATGTTCCATTGCTTCTACTGGTTTTGTCTTTTCCTTGCAGGTAGGTTGCTGCATCACCTCGTAAACAACGTAATAAACAAATAATTCAAAATACAACCAATGAAATTCAAAGCATAGTTAAATTTTTTTTTTTGGGGCAAGAAGTTATTTTTAAAATGAAAGAAAAATATAAAATTTTCTTTATACAATACATTAGCTAACCATTAGAAAAAATGTCAAATAGAAATCTAAAAAACTGACATTATTTTTAAATTAATCTTGTCAAGAAAATTATCCAACCTGTCTTACTGGTTGTTGTAGATTAAATATTTACTGCAGCAAATAAGATAAATTATCAAAGATCGAAGAAAGAAAATGAATATGAATACAACTAAAAATAGTATGTAAATCAGATTAAAACTGAAATATTTTACCACCTTTCCAACTGACGACCTCAAACCGTGAATTAACTTTCCAGGAACGACAAAGAGAGCATACCTTAAAACTACTTCCACAATCTCTATTTCGTTAAAAAAAAATATTGTTCCCATAGATTCCTTACAACCCCAACGAGCATATACTTCCTAGATGTTTATCCGTAAGAAAATGAAAGAAGAAAATAGAAAATCAAACAAAAAAATAACAAGCACAACATGAGTTCAAATCTGACCTAGAGTTCAAATCTGAGTATAAATATAGATCAATATATATAGTCAAAACTCTACTACAATTGCAGAAGAAAATACAGATAAACAATCAAAAATAAAATATGAAAGAAAGCCAAAAAGCATGAAGTTAGTAGCTCAAAATTTACAATTGGATTCAAATATGTCTGGAAATAATATTAAAAACAAATTTACATGTTCAAATTTGTGCACTCTATAGCTATAATTTTATATGATATGAATATGAATTTTGTATTATTGTTAAATTATTTTGAAAATATATCGATCAATAAAATAGAGATGTGATTTATTTTCTCATGAATGTACAGTTTAGAATGGAATTCATTTTTCATTGGCTAAAGTTTTATAAAAGCATTTTATTCTCTTGCTATTATGTTTTTAAATTATGTTCATTCCTATTAATTTTGAATCACTTATGAATATTTATATAATTCTATAAGAACAATTTGAGCTTCTATTATATTTTGTCTACTATGGTTTATTAGTTTATTAGTTTTTATTTACATTGATTTCGATTGACATTTATTTTTCACTGTTATTATTATATTCATTATTTGTTTTAAAGTTCTTAAATCATTTTAACTAAATTTATATTGAGACATTTTGGATGCAAAAAAAAATTATATTCAAGTGCATAAAAATATAAGAGTTTGAGGAAAGTGTTATTCAAGTGATTTTTTATAGGTACATTAATTCTATTGCAGTCAAGAATATGTTATTTGTTACATATAATATAATATTTGTAATATATTTTGCATTATATTTTTATGAATTTTTTTGCATTATGATGTTAATGTCAAAGACAATCTAAACATGTGCAACATATTGAATATTAGTTGGATAATTAGAAATCAAAAGACTATGTGTGATGATTTTTTAGGAATAAAAAATCATAAGATAAATTTGATTAAATAATGAAAATGTTGGATTAACTTTCTCGTCAAATAAGAGACTTAGTTTTAAAATGAGTTCCAAATTTGTATCAACAAACATTTTATTATGTCAAACATTAGTTTTTTATCATATATTTTTCATAAACAAAATAATTATAGATATTTTTTAATAAATTTATCATAGAAATAAAGACAATAATATAGTTACTAAGCTTTAGATCACACTATCACTCCCTTTTCCATTATCATTTAATTCTCCAGTTGCAATGGAATGAATGAGGAATGATAATTATTAAATTAACTTCTAATTCATAACCAATGTTTTAAAAATCGGACCGGCGGTTCTAACCGATTCAATTCGGTTCATTGTAGAGGCGGTTGTAAGACTGAACCGGACCGATCCTATGACCGGTTCACAGTTGAACCGACCGTGGTTATTTTCAACCGGCTGGTCAAATTCAAAAAAATTTAAATATTTTTAAATAAATTAATTAACATATATTTAATAATTTTAATTAATAATAATATATCTTTTACTATAAACATTTACCTCCAAACCATTATGAAGCATCTCACATGGTGTGGTGGTACCATGTGAACTCTTAACACAAGATAACTCAAAATGCTATATAAACACTAACAAGAAAGTCTTTCCAAATAATGTGGGACTAAAGAAAAGAGTTGAGATGTAAATGAACTCATAACATATATAATATATATATAAACTATTTTTAAACATATTTTTTAATTAATTTTTTATGTAAATGATACTTATTTATTAGTTAATAACAAAATTTTATTTATTTATACACTATAAAAATAATTTATCATTAATAATTTTATGTATTTAATTATTTATTAATTATTTAAGATATAAATTTATAAAAGAAATTTGGTATACAACATAAACTTGTAAAATATATTTAATCATATAATATAAAATAAGAATAATTTATATTAAATTTATAAACTTATGTTAGAATTAAATTTATATTAAATATGTATTTATATTAAATTATATGGTCATATGTAAATTTAATTTAAATTAAAAATTAAATTTAAAATTTGAAAAATATTTAAAATTAAAATTATCATATTTTTATAAGTGTAAATTCTTATAATTATTAGATTTAGAATTTTTTTCTTTTATGTAAGATTTTAAAATAATTCTTTTGCTTAATTATATAAATTTTATGTTTCATCATTTCTTTTAATTTAATTTTTTGTCTTAAACTTTGAACGATAATATTATTATTATGTTAATTTTATTAAATTTAATAATATTTATTATTTATTACGTCATGCGGTTCAACCCCAGTTAGACCGGTTGAACCGGTCGAACTGTGAACCTCTCCTTCTTCCGGTTTGTTGTCCGGTCCGATTTTCGCAACCTTGTTCATAACAATTAATCTAATATATTTATTAGTGATAGTATACTTCAAAAAAATTAACAGTTATAGTAATCTAAATAATAATTATAACAATTTAAAGTTAGAAGTTTATTTATTTATAATAATGATAATATAGTATAAATATTTTTAATATGAATTTTATTTTTAATTTTTTATTCACATGCATTCAATGCACTGGCTACAAAACTAATATTATATAAATCATTAAAAATTAAAATATTTATATTGCATATTACTTTCTTAAACTATTTATAGGCCTCTTTATTTCTTTCCTAATTAGCAGAATTTTTATATATAAACCAATTTTAATAACAAATATTTTAATTTTTTACCTTTTCATAAAATTTTAATTCCACCATCAATTATTTTTTACTTTTAGGAGTTTTTTTCTTTGATAATCCAATCATATATTTTGAAACATGCTTATTATCACTAACTTTTTGTTCACATAATATTAACTTAATCATGCATAGACAAAATCTTAAGATCTAGTATCTTACTTTCAAAAATATTTTTGTTAATATTTTTTAAATGCTCTCATCTAATCCTAGAACAATATTTTATTTTATTTGTTATTTTCTAACCCTTCATCTTAAAGTCCAAAACTAATAAACGAGGTTGAGCACATAAACTTTCACTTGAAATAATGTTACAATCTTTGCAATCTATATGATGTATTTTTCTTATAAGAAATTAATCAATATGAGTTTTACTTTATCCACTCTTATAAGTGATAAGATGCACAACTCTTTTCTTAAAAAAGTATTAATTATTAAATCATAAGTTAAAAAAAATCTAATATGACCTTACCACCTTCATTAGTCGTTCCAAACCCATAGGAGAAATTATTCTATGCGGAGACCGGATGGTGAGAATCATCTAGATTTGCTACGCTTTGACTTCCCTTTTGTTGTGATTTTACAAGTACTCAGAAAAAAAGGCAACAAATATTCAATTATGAATACACCATAATTGAGTATTTGCTACACTTTTATAAAAACTCAGCAAAAGTGTAGCAAATATTACTTCGATCAAATATTTGCTGTCATTTTATTGTGCTTTTGCAAAAGCACAACAAATACTGAGTAAAAATGTATTCACAACTAAATATTTGCTTAACTTTTCCTTAGTAATTGCAAAAGCACGACAAAAGATAATAAAAATACAGCAAATCTGGATGATTCTCACCGTCTGATCTCGGCACAGAATAATTTCTCAACCCGTAACTACTATGAATGCTTTTAAAATCATCTACCTCTCTTCTAACTTGTCCATTTAAGTCTACTTCAACAAAAAAAAAAATTTCTTTAAGATGTATCTTTCGTATTAATTTTTTTAAGACATTCCATAATTTAAATTTTAAACTTATATCTAAATCTATTTGAGGAGCATAAGCACTAATAATATTACTAATCTTAGCATTAACAATAATCTTTAAATCTATAATTATATCTCCAATTCTATTAAATTTTACAATATTATTTTTTAAACTCTTATCTATAATCACAATTACACCATTTATAATACAACTTTTATCATAATACTAAAGTTTAAATCTTAAACTATCAATCTCCTTAGCCTTCTCTCCAACCTGTTTAGTTTCCTGAATGCATAGAATATTTATTTTACTATGAATTATGATATCTATTAATTTCATTAATTTACCTATAAGGGTATTTATATTCCAAGTTCATATCCTAATTTTAGTTTCATAGACTAGCTTTTTTGCTCATATCCATCCATGATGTGGAAACCTTGCTCATTTAACACTACACCCGAGCGTCGGTGCAGCGGCTACTGTTCAGGCTATACAAAGCGTCGCTTCTAGGAAATGGCCTAGTATAAACATAATATATTAAATGATTCATGTCATGATAATTCAACAAATTTTATGCTTGGTGTCGACTACCTAATATAAGCCTTCACTTTTCTTATCTAGAACTCAGGACCTGACAACGGCAGTATTTGGCAAAACATTTATAAATATATATATTACTAACGATGCTTCTTTTTGAAGATCATACAGAATTCAATTGTTCCAATTGATTTAATTATTCATTAACAATTGTCTTTTCTCAAATTTATCAGCTCAATTAGCACAACAACAACAAGCTTGTCCCACTGCGTGTGGTCGGTTACATGAATCTTTTTTCTCTATTGTGTCATGTTAAAAGTCAAATTCTCATTTAAATCTAATAAAAAAAGATCATTTCAAATATTTTCTAAGCAAGTCTTTTTATGTCTACCTCTACCTTTCTTAATATAAGTCAAATCCAATACCTCTACTTTCCTAATCGGGTTATCGGAAGACCGTCGATTTATATAATCAAACCAACTAATGCGACTCTCTTATATTATCTTCAACTGGAGCAACTCCAACCTTTTCACGTATATGCTCATTTCGTATCCTATCTCTAAAGGTAAAACCACTCATCCACCTAGCATCCTCATCTCTGCAACATTTAACTTAGTATTATGCTTCTCTTTTAATGGTCAATATTTTGCACCATAAATGAGGAATAAAATTATACTTGTTCAAATCAAGTAACAAACGAACATCTCAATCTAAGTTGCAGTCATATAAAAGAAAGTTTGATGCCAATTTACTCTCCAAAATTCAAGAAATATTCCAACCTAGCTACATAAAGCACAATTCACATATAACAAACTTTTTCTCTATTCATGATTCTTGAAATGCAAACAAACTACAAGTGTGAAACTTTATTAACGTTGCTGTACACAAGATAGATAGAATGCGACTATTCAACTATGATTAGTACGAGAATTATAAATTGCATATAGTGTTTGTAATTATTGAACATGGCAAATGAGGTGTCATTTACAAAATCTACATATACATGCATATAATGACCTTCGATTTCCTACAAAAATTATTCACATATACACAAATTCCTTCCCATCAGGAATCAAAATCTGCATAAATGAAATCTCATATCTTATGTATGGGAAATAAATACTGGTCATCCATCATATTGAATAATTTTACTTTTACTAAAAAAAAAAAACATTATTTCAAAGTTCACATAACTTTTATACAATGTGATGTATATATAGAACATTAAGCCTATGAATACAAAACACATAAAAGCATATTGATCTTGCATAAAACACTAAGCACTGTCAGTGAACTATATAGTTGATCACATGATTTATTAAAGTATGAGGTGCTCACAACTTTCATATTACGATCTTACCTAACTGAAAAAAAAGGCTCTTAAATATATCCTGCCTTCATTTATTTCAAAATCGAATGAGAAACCCAACCCAAGGTTTGTGTAGACAAGCTGAATTACACTAGGAAGAATACCGCTAATATAATGTAAACAGTGAACAAAATCTAATTTAGAAAATAAGAAAACTAAAAATTAAGCATGCAACAAACTACTGATTTTTTTTTTATCCTAAACAGAAATACAAAACTATAAACAATGAACGAAATCTAATTTATATATAAAAAAAAAAAAACTCAAAATTAATCATGTAACAAACTACATTTTTTTTATACTAAACAAAAAAATACAAAATTATGAACAACGAACAAAATCTAATTTAGAAAACTAAGAAAAGTAAAACTAAATCTAAAATAAAAGGCAAAACAAATCTAATAAAGAAATATAAGAAAACTAAAATAAATACTTACCTTCAGAGTTCAGGCGCCAAGACGGAAGAAGTTGATCGAAGATGGAAGAAGCCAAGAAGCTCTCATCTAAAAGTTAACCATGCCAATCCCGACTTGTCTCAAAGCCAAAGAGAGGCACCAAGACCGTTCAAATCAGATCGCCTTCCTAGTTCCTACCCAAAGAAACAAATAATCCACTACAAACTCAGAAAAAAAACGCTCAAAGAAATCAATCAATCATGGATCAAAAGAAAGTAGAAGAAATAGTTACCATATAGTTCGGTTTCCGGAGTCAGGATTAATGGAGATCGGAACAGAGCAGAAGAACCATGGAGCAGCTAGAGAGTGAGGTCAGTTGAGGATCGTGAGGGACGTATAATACGAATACTTGAGTCCGCCCCGCTCCAGAGTCGAAAAGCTTGCTCTATTCGTTTTTTCTTCGGAGAGAGCCCCGAATGTCTCTGTCCTCGAGAAGCCCCGTTCTGCTCTGCTCAGACTCCTCAAAATGGCACTGTGCCGCTCAGATCTTTATCCGAGGCCCCGACGAATGAGGGTGATCACGCGACTGAAGTTACTGCAGCCGCGGTAGTTTTTGAATTTCGGAGACGGAGAGATTCGAAATCATCTGGATTTAGAAAATCAATTTGAATTGTTAATAAAGTAGATGGACTTTAGTGGAATTAAATTGGGCTAAATCTGGCTAGACTAGAGTCCAAATTCGGCTCAACTTGAGTTAGTTTGGGTTCGAGCTAGTTCAACGAATTTAATCGCACAAAATTGAACTCAAAATAAACATCAATTTAAATCAAATCAGGCACAATGCAACCAAGATAAATTAAACGAGCCTAATTGAACATAGTCGAGCCTAATCCGACTCAATTTGAGTCGATTCGAGCTCGAATTAGACTCGACGAGGTTTGATTAAATCGCTCAAAGATCCTCGAGGACGCTCGAATGAAAAACGTTCAAATGAAGATAAACTTCTTATAAGTCGAAACGGGTTGTTCAGGAACAAAAAGTCTTTTAAAAAAAGCTGTTCTTAATCAAGGTCAATGGTTATATTTGTAAGACTAAAGGCTCTTTGTATTTGTAATCAATTGGATTAATAATTTATTTAATATTTAATTACTTGAATGCAAATAAAACATTAATTTTTCTTTATAAAACTAGTATTTTTGTGTTAAAGAATTATTATTTAATATATATAAAAATCCTGAATAATGATGTTTTTTTTATTTGAAAAAAAACTTTAAATAATATAACATAGATCAAATATTAAATATAAGGATTTAATAAATTTATATACTACATTAAAAGACAAAATAAATACTGAATAAAGAGCTAAAAATAAATAAGAAAATTTACAAAACTATAAAAATTCCTTTAAATTCTCAATCCCATGCATCCTCTAGCATTTTTTTTTGTTTGAGAAATATACTTTATAGTCCAATTCATATGAAATTACTCATAATGCATTTCCACAATGCTTATTTAAACTTTTCATAAGAGAAATTGGTTCAAATTCAAATATTAAATCCAGGGGTGAATTCATGTTAATCCCATGGGGGCTCTGCCCCCAAAAACCCCTCGAAAAGCGAACATTGCCGGGTGACGCTGCACCCTTGGACTCCAAACATATTTGTGAAACGTATAACGATAAAAAATTTGAACAAATAGGAGTTGAGAGGCTGCGCCCTCGAAATAAATTTTGACTGTAAGAATATTTATAAAAAAAATAATCTCTACTCTTTTACTTATAAGTTTTGCCCCCCAATATTTGTGAAAAATGTACTGGATAATATAAAAGTGAAATTAATAACTAACTTTCTCTTCCTTTGGTATCATAAGTCAGTTCCTTTTGAAGGTTATCAACAACAAGCAAATGACAATAGCAATTCAAGATAGTTAGAAAAAAGTTAATAAAATTATTTAGAATTATTATTGCTACCATTGACTTAATACATTTCTTTTCTTTTCCAACTTCAATTATGAAGTATAATGTAATAGAAAGAAGACATCAAAAGAGATAAGTGAACAAAAAAAAGTTTAGATTTAAAAAAAGAAAAAAAAAATCAAATCTAATACTTCCTACAACACACATTAATTTAAGGAATTTTTTTATAGCACAACTATCAAAAATGATTTATTATTGAAATAAAAATGAAAAATTATCTCAAATTTTTATTTAAATTTGAGAAATTAAACTTTGAATTTTATTTGAATAAAATTGAAATTTTAATAAAAAATTTTATTTATTAATAGTATTTAATTAATTATTAATAAAAATGAACAATTAATGAATTAATATTTAAAATTTAATTAAAAAATTTATTTTGAGATCAAGTTATTATTTTCTGCTTTCATTTAATTTAATTGAATTTTTAATGAATTTTAGAATTTATTTAGTATTGTTAATTAATTATTAATAGGATTATATAAATAATGAATTATTAATTGAATTTTTAATTATAAAATTATTTTAAATTAAATTTATAATTTTTCTAAATTTTTATTTTATTTTATATTTTTTTATAATTTGAATTTTATATGAATTTATTGAATTAAAGGTTAATTACGGATTAATAACAATTTAAAAGATTTTAAATTTTAATTTTAATTTTAAATGGTTGTGTAGCTAGTTGAGAATTAATTAGAGTATTCTTTAAATTTTAATAAATTTTATTTGAATTATTATAATTTATTTAATTAAGGGTTACTTAATATTTAATGAAGTTTAAATCTGCATTTTAATTTTAAATGATTATATATTTGCTTTATAGTTGATTGGAGTGAATTAAGGTTGATTTTATATTTTTATGAATTTTATTTGACTTTTAGAAAATTGTTGATGTTCATTAATATAGAAATCACTAAATCTAATAGTTAAATAGATTTAAGGGATAGCAATCATAGTATCTCTAACCCTTTAAAACACTAATTAAAATCACACCAAAGCATAACAATCATGAACAATAAAAGTATCATAATGTTCCATAGAAGGATATGTAGTGAATTACCAAATTCATAAGTTATGATATAACTTATAATTTTGGAAATTCAAACATAGGAAAGATATACATCAAATTGGATCAGGGTTATTGAGAGATATAAGGGACATCTCCAAATATCCCCCTCCGGCGGCAAATTTAAGACCATGAACAATTTTATTTTGAGAGTAATACATAAAAATCCAAAAACAATCAATGGTTGTTTGTTCTCAAAATACTTGTAATCATGCATTGAATATGTTTTTAAGTGGAAGGGATCCTTCCACTTATTCCATAGAACCCTATCTTGCAATTATTAAAATCAAATTGGATTATATATGAATTTTCAAAAGTTTAGGTCATATCATGACCAAGACTTTTGTAAATTCAAATGTCAAGGATCTATGCATCAAATGGACTCAAAAAAATTATAAAAGATGAAAAACAAACCCTAGAATACCTCTACCAAGTTTCATCTCAAAACAATATATTTATTTTTAATTAAAAATAAAGTTAGCTTTTCTATATTTTTGAAATAATTAATAATATATTAATCAATATAATTTTAGTATATTTTTAAAATAAATTAAATAAAAATTTGAAAAGAACAAGCTCAAAAATGCTAAAAATGGATAAGAAATGTAATTCTTATGAATTTTTTAAGTTTAGGGCAAATTTATGAGTTATTTTAAGGGTTTTAAATACTCAATCAAACGACGGCGCTGACCCGGGTCGCGCTTTCCACATGGCACGACGGTGTTTGACCACACGGATGACGACAGTCACTGAGTCAGCCACTTATCCAGCGCGACAGGATCTGGAGCCGTTGGATCTAATAAAGTGCTTATCGAACAACTGAGATCAAACTCGTGGTTGATCTCAGCTCAGAAAGATCTGAGGGCCAAGATCGACCCCGAGGTTTGAATGAACAGCTTGGATTCGGCTGGATAAGGATTTGGTTAAACCATGGTTTTGAGAGGTTGAACCGAGCCACGAATCGGAGGTCATCCTGACTGTTGATCTAAAAGAAATAGATTGAACGGTCAGAGAGTTGTCTTCGACCTCGCCAGCCCGTAAACCCTAGAATCATTTTTTTTAAATGCCTAATGTAGTGAATCAAATGGTTCAAATCTTTGAACAAAGGTATAATATGATCAGATATAGAACGGGGGATAGATTTCTAAGTCATTGATGCAATACTTAGAGTGTTATTTAGGAACCTAAGTAAATACCTAGTGTTAAGGTTTTACTGCGGTAGGATTGATGTGTTTGAATGATTTAGATATTTATGACCTTGTAGATTGTTTTTATACTCTTCTTCAGGAGACTTCGAGCTCGGAGGAGGCTTCCATAGAGAGTTGAAGCGGTTGGGGCGGAGTTAGGCTCGATCTACCTTCGATCACGTCGCCGGCAAGCTTCAAACGTCAGGAAATGATTAGAAGACTGGAGAGTAACTAGGGATGCAAAAAGAAATGCCAAGAACTCTAGAGAGTGATTGGAACCAGAGATAGCATAGAATACTCCCTTTTGTTATTTTGCACGTATTCTAAGTGTTGGAGCCAAAAGGGATTGGTGGGATCATTTAAAGGGGTTTCTGGGATGGAGGAAATGTGTCCCTGGCCGTTAGGGTACTGCAAGAGGAGTATCTGCTCTGGTGGCAAGGACAAATGTCCTTCTCACGCACATCGGGGGACAATTCGGGTTACCTGAGATGTTTGAGATCAGAACCAATGCTAGGTTGGGTCGGGCTAACTCCAGAGAAGACTCTATAAGGGTTTCCATGGGCTGGACGAGTCTGGGTTGGAGGGAAGATGGATTCAAACTGGTTTAACACTTAGAGCTTGTTTTAGCTCTCATTGACCATTTGACCGGTCAAAGTTCATTGAGTTTGCATCTAAACCATACCTAAAGTGTACTTAGCTGGTTAGATGGGCTTGGATTAGATTGGGTGAATTGAATGGATCAGGTTGGAGAGTTTGACCAAACAAATGCATTGAGTGATTTCCATTGACCATTTGATCGGTCAAAAAGGTTAAGGGAACTGAGGTGGAGTCTAGGTGAAGTATAGAGTCATTTAGGTTGGTATGCATGAGCTAGTATGGGGGAAGTCAAATGGGAAAGGGAAGTTTGACCAAGCAATGGTTTTATGCCTTGAGTTGACTGGTTTGACCAATCAACCTTAGGCAAGGTTGATAAGATAGGATGTAGCTGATGCTTAGGTGTAGATTTCATGAAATATGATGGGTTTGGGAGTATGGTTTGATGTATAAGCAAAGAAGTCAATATATGAAGGGGTTTGGTTGTGCTTAAGTGGGTTGACTAGGTCAACCTAAATATGATTTAACCTATAATAGATTGGAGTGTGTTTGAATTATATAGTAAGTTGATTTTGAGTACTTGAAGGGTCTTAATTGAATCACTTGCAATGATTTCATTAATTGGGTCTAGTTTGACCAAGCTTATTTTAAGTTGACCCAGTCAGGTGATGATTGAGTCAAGATGACTGATCAAATCCACTTTACTTGAAGCATGGTTTACAGAGTTTGGGGGAGTTTAGAGGCAAACTAGAAGTCAACTATAGGTTCTTAGAGTATGTAGTTAGTTGATCCATCTTGAACTAGGTCAACTAGATCAAACGTATCTACTAATGATTCAGTGGTTTAATAATAGGTGTATAGATTGAATATTAAATGATTGAAGTTTGAATGATGGTTGATTGATTAAATAGATTGAAGTTGATTAAGTGACATGTTGATTGAGTGACATGCCATATGATTGATATTTAAAGGTGATTGAATGAAATTTTGATTCAGCATGAAATTGATTTACTAGGATGGTTGCCCGTCACAAGATATTTGATCATGGATTGTGATAGGTTCTGATGACCTCATATAAAAATGAGGTTAACAACTAGGACAACATATATAATACTTACATGAGACATTCTCCAGACTAAAGAGGTACAATATGATTTAACTCAACAAAGTATACTTTTGACATAATTTTAGCAAGTATTTAAGGTTCCTCCACACCCCAAATGAGATCAAAGTGAACCCTAACAAAATGATGGTGATCTTGAGCATGCAATCATCCAAAAATATAAGGGAGATGTACAAGTATGACTCGATGAGTCATTGGGCTCAAAATACCCGGTAATGAAAAATCAATTTTCGACTTTGATTTTCGTTGTGCAAAAGCTTAGACACTATATGCTATCACACAAGATTAGACTGATATCTCGAGTCAGCCTTTTGTAGCATTTGATGACACATACAAATTTGTCAGGTTGCATAGCATGTTGGTCCATTATTGATGAGCCAAGGATTGGCTGAAAACTTTAATCACTTCACTTTTAACTAATATGGATTTGATATAATTAATTGGACTATACCTTTGATAATTCACACATTTATGACTTTGATCACTAATAGAAATAGATTAATGATTGAATCCTGACTGTCCCCTTGAATTTCTATAAAAATGTACTATAATTGATGACTTTTTTAGAATTTGAATCCCTTATATGATAATTTTAAGGAAGAGAAATAATTGCTTCACTATATAACTTTGATTCAACTCTATTAGGGACTACCTCATTTAACATCAAAAACTCTAACTTAGATTGACCATAAGTATATGCACATTTTTGAACCAATCCATCATAAATTTTTTTTATAAATTTCTCTTCCTCTCAAACAGAGAGACTATGATAAGTACTTTATACATGGTAGGAGGTGAAGAATTTGCTATTCTGAGAACATTTTCTTCTCAAAAAGCATGGATGGAATTGAGTTCTACTTGCTACTTGAAGTTGAATAGAATTAGAGGCTCTCTATAAATAATTCAACTAGCTTTAGTTTATCTTTCTCAACTACAACATTAAGGAGACAACATTCTTCCAACATTTTAATTTTTTTAAACTTCGTGCCGCATATGGTAGTTCTTGTTCCTTATCTTATATTTCAAAATCTCTATGGTGGTTATTTATAGTTCTCATCTATCCTCATTCCTTAATCCTGAGGCTTAGGGTTAGATGTTATAGTTTTACCAGGAGGCAGATCAAAGATAAAAGGTAATAAAAGAGTTGGGGTAAAATCTTATGGTGGAGTTCCATTGATTATCAAGGATGATGTTGTTGGTTTTAATTGTTCTTCTATTGAAAATAATATTTCTTATATTGGAAAGGGAAAGAGTGTTCTGATTGATTCTCAAGAAGGTATTTATAACATCAAGAAATTGATTCTCAAGAATGCCAGAATTAATGACGAGGAAGCCTCCTCTTGATCTAGTTTAAAATTGAAGGATCAAAGATTCACATCATCATCTGCTATGGAAATCACTAAATTGATAGATAATGATCATTATGGATTTATTCCTAAAGCTAATAAAGAAGTTATGCTTCCATCTGAAGATGTTGCTATTAAAGGTGGTGGTCTAAACGTCTCAGAAGTATCATCTAAGAAATTTCAGTTGTTCAAAATATTTGGAGTAAACCTTTTTATATCAAGGTTAATCATTTAGTTCTAGATATGAAGATCTTTGAAGTTGGTTTTGCTGAAAAACTTAATTGTAAAGATTAAATTGTGAATATACATATTCTTCATAATTCTGTGATTATATTGGTTTTTGGAATAAAAATTCCTTTTACATTGATAAGTTTTTAATTAAGAAAGCATTGGAAAGAATGCAATTGCATTAAGATAAAGAAAAATCTAGCACAAGCTAGAAAAGAAGAAAATAAAAAAAAAGTTATCAATCTAACATAGGAAAGGAAACTAAAAAAAAAAAACTAAAGAAAAATAGTTATCAATCTTTTGAAATTTCTCTTTCTCTTAGACAGAGACGATTATAAGAACTTTAGATATGATAGGAGGAGAAGAATTTGCTATTCATAGAACATTTTCTTCTCAAAAAATAACTCTGACAATTCTCCCATGGAGTTCCTATAGAACAAGCAATGATATAATAATCATGTCAAAACATGAACAGATTCGGCTGACTTAGACAGAGTTAGACACCTAATCAAACGTCATCTTAATATTCATAATGCATTGATTTTAGTATTTTATTTTTTTTCTGCATACAACCATTTAAATAAAAATAATAATTCATATGCATTCACTTTGTAGACAATCAAATAACATCAAAGCATTTACTTTACATTGCATTTCTTTTTTAACTAATCAAACAACCTCTTAATTAAATTATTTGATAATAAAATAAAATACTTTTTTTAATTTTTAATTTTAATTTAATTATTTTATCTAACAATTTAGTTATAATAAGAAATAATAAGTGGCATGTTAAATCAACTATACTTGTCGAAAGACTAGTAACACCATATTGATATTAAACATATCATAATATTCTAATACAATTTCATTCTATATAAAAAAAAATAGATTTTAATTTAAATATTATTTTCAACTATAATTAATTTTATTTTTTACAAAAAAAATACAAACTTATTATTTTATGAAATATATTTAATAATATGTTTTCTCATTAAAAAAAGGTGTGCACACAAACTTTAAATTTAATATCTCATACTGCAATGCAATTTGGCAATGAAAATCTTACTTTTTTTAATGCAAAAATCATAAATTACTATATTCAAATTAAAAAATTAAGAATTGAAAGGCCACCAAACAATCAAAATTTAGAGGAAAATTAGTTCACATGCTCTGACTATTTTAAAAATCATTTAACTTATTTTAAAAATTATTGTTGATATATCCTCAAAAAATTATCTTGATCAAGCACGAATCTCGAGGCAAAAGCAAGTAGGATTTTTTTTTTAAAATTGGAAATTTTTGAAATTAAATTCGGGACAATATGAATTCCGATTTCAGCAAACTTACAATCAAACTCAACATCTTGAAAATATGAACCCAGTAACACCAAATTCGACTCAAACTGAGCCCAAATGACTCCAAATCCAAGACTCAAAGCATCATTTGAAGGTTCAAATCATAATTTGGATTACCAAAATGTTTCCAAACATGACATGCTTATAGTCAAATCAAGCAGCTCGACGAGGCGAATCCAATGAGTCCAAAATCTTCAAATTTTGATATCATTAAGACATTAAAATATCCAATAAACTGTCTATGATCAAGGGGATCAACATCGGCCGTCCATTCAAACCACTCCAACCTTACCATTGATATTCTCTCTATTTACTAGCCATGTCACTCTTAGAAAATTATAAATAAAATCCTCATTTTTCACATAAAGGGGGAGAGGAGGAGGAGATCTAAGAAAGAAAGGAAGCAATGAGGAAAAGAAGAGATGATAGGAAGAGAAGTCAAAGATTTCTCTTGCCAACAAGTTTCTCCTCGACAACCTCTTGGCCACCGGCTGTCATCAGACTAATACCTGACATTGAACTTCCTCCGTGGCTGAACCTTCCCTCGTAGCCAAACTTTTGCCTGTCGTCAGACTTTTGTCGGACTTATACCCGATGCCGGACTTTTGCCCATCGTCGAACTTCCACCCGTCGCCGGACTTTCGTTAGACTTATACCTGACGCCAGATTTCCACCCGTCGTTGAACGTCTATCCGTCACAGGACTTTTGTTAGACTTCTACCCTACGTCGGACTTCCGCCCGTCGCTGTACTTCTGCCCGTCGTCGGACTTTCGTTAAACTTATATCTGGCGCCGGACTTTGGCATGTGCCGGACTTCTATCCGTCATTGAACTTTCATCAGACTTCTACTCGACATCAAACTTTCGTCCATTGTCGGAGTTCTATCAGACACCGAATTTCCATCCATCTTTAGACTTCGACCTATGTCACCTGCCAATTATGATCCCTCCAACCACTGTCACCAAACTACAGTCTTTATGACCTCCATCACCTGCCGACTATGATCTTACCGACCAAAAAAAATGTCAATAGTGATAATTTCAATTGACATCATATAATGCATTTTATATTATGTATATTTATTTCATCAAATCAAGGCCTTCCCCAAGGATTAGCCTGCAAATACTATTAAATTCTTTCAAACTGGGCAAGTCCCATAATGTTTTTCCCTTTTCAAGATTTTTCTTATAAAAATAATGGTATCTCTTATGATTGCTACGCCCTCTCTTTTATCTAATAGTGTACTAAATCTTCATACAAAGCGAAGACGCTGCACTTTATTTATTTATTTATTTTTTAAGACGCTAAACTTTATATTTCTCTATCGTCGTAAATATTCCAAGACGCAACACTTATAAAATATAAATAATTAATAAAATTTTCTATTCCGGATCTTAAAATAAATTCAAAATCTTTATCAAATATTAGTCAGAATATCTCAGTCAAATTTTATCTAACACTTAGTTTGGAACAACTTTTGATTATTCCTTTTTTGATGATTTCAATATATATATATATATATATATATATATATATATATATATATATATATATATATATATATATATTAAAAAATTAATTTAAAAAACAATAAGAAAACTGTTCCAAACTAAACCTAAGTTATCAAAAAATTCTCCAATACATCAATGCAAAACCACAATATTAAAAAGCATAACACAACAATCATCTAACAATTGGCCTTCATAAATTGCCTTTAATCTTCATAAACAGCAATAGATAAACAATTCAAAAGTTTCTCCAATGCAGACTCTCATCAACCAAAAAATAGGAAAATATCAGATAAAAAGACCAGAAAAAAAAATATGTTCTTAAATTATGTTTCAAAGTTCTGTGTCCAGTGAAAGGCGCTGCTCTGATACAGAAATGAGAAGAAATCTAAAAAGATTCAGAACTGAAGAAGAGGATCTATCCATGGATAAAATCTCTTAAATTTCCAGCTGGGAATAGCAAACTTGCTAATTGTGAGCGTTAAACAGAAGAGCACCTTTCCTAAGCTGCAAAACAAATATTTATGTAAAACTCAGTTGTGTTCTTTGATTTAAATAATTGAATTAGTTTGAACAAAATTTTCAGAACTTGGCATATAAACGAACAAACTTAGACATTAAATTGTTTATTCATTTATGCTAGTGATCATCCTGGTTTATTGTTTAGCAATTATCTCCTGATGAGCTACAACAATAACAAGAAAGTTAAAGTTTCACTCATCGGCTCATCGCATCAATTTTGATGTAAAAAATGAGTTACATTTAGCACAAGAAAGTTAAAGTTTTTTATTAAAATATAATTATCTTGAAATAATATTATAATAATGTGTTTTAGAAATAGAATGGCATATAATAATTAAAAACTATTTTCTTTATTCTTTTATTCATTCTTATGAGCTCCATTCTTGCTATAATTAATATATACAATGATTCAGGCCAATTATTGAAAAACCTGCTTGCCTCTCATGCAAATACTTCACATTAAACTTTGAACAAAAAAAAAGAAAAGAAAGAGATCAAAGAATTCTGCTTTCCTTCTGATCAGATCTTAGAGGAACAACAACTACCCCACTTTTTGATAAATGTTCATAGGTTTTCGCTTGAGTAGATCTAAAACTGAATATATGGAGTGTAATTTTAGCAGTAATAGACCCAGTGAAGGGATTGTGACTTTAACAATCTCCAAAATAAAAGATCACGTGACTGAACCCAAGCTCGACGGCAGGCTTCGTATTTCAAGAAATAAATCATTAAAAATTATGTTATATTTAATAATTTTAAATGTCATTAGAATGATCTATTATAAAAATTGGCTATATATGTAAATTAAATTTAATTTCTATTTTAGAAATTTTCTTTTCTAATAGTTCACGTGCTGATTGATCAAATTTATACTTCATCAAAATGATACGATAAAATTACAATATATGATAATTAAAAGATGAATTAAAGTTTTATATGTCTAAATTAGACTCATTTACACTCTAATATTTAGAATATAGCATGTCATAACTTCAAATGGCCTATCAAAGGATAATTTAAAGAGAATCAATGATTAAGAAGCGAACAAATCTAATATTTCTTCTCACAAACACGTAGTTGAAGTTAACATTAAATATGGTAATCTTCTACATTCATGAGGTTTAGCTACTGATAAATGGAAGCAAATTATAAATATGCTAGAGATTTCAAATCAACTTGAACTACTTTAAACTTCATATGCTATAAATAGAGAAGTTCATAATGTGAAATATAACATTTATTATGATCTGGTTCTCTCAAAGAAATGAGGGAGACTTTAATCAAAGCTTTATTTGACCAAAATATCTCTATGGCTCAGTTAGTATGAACAAAATTAGAAGAAGTGCTATATTTCAAGAAAGTTCTAGGAGTTGCACTTTTAGATGAAAATTTTCTATCAAGAACCACATATCATAATTATTTGTTTTACATTTCAATGAAGATAAACAATTTTAAATTATCTCATGTCCTTATTTATCCGAGTGCATCAATTAACATCATGACTCTTAGAAATATCAAAATCAAATAATAATAAAAAAAAAAAGAAAAATAATACAATTAATGGTTCATATAATACATATGAATTAGGAATCTAGTTAGAAGGATGAATCCTATGTTTTTGAGGAAAACAATTAGCCGTAGAATATAGGAACTATATAGGACAACCAAAGTTTAAAATTTTTATAGAAGCTAATATGGATGAGGATATGTTCAAATTGCAAGGGAAGATATTTCAAATATATCTAACATATAAAGATTAAAGAAGTATATAAAAAATAAAGCATGGTGATGTAAAAGGGTGAGAGGTGAAGATTTTCTATAAACATTATCTCACAACAGGAAAAGCAGTCGTTACCGGCAGACGAAATCTGCCGGTAACAACAGAAATGGTGCTACCTTCCGATTCTTCGTTTCTTCGCGTGAAAGATAAGGCATTGGGGCTCCTCCTCTTCCCCATTCTTATTCTTATTCTTAAACTGAATTAGTTGGATGTATACTCGAAGGATTTATGCTTCATTTGGGATACTTTTTTATTTCTTTTTAAAATAGCTTTTTAGTAAAAAAAAAAATAATTCAACAAATTTTTAATCTAAAAAATTATTTTAAAAAATGTTGAAGAAGCCGTCCAAAACAAAACCTCAATATGACTGCTAAAATCTATCTCAGAACAAATTCTTTAAATATAAAAAATTTATAATAAAAAAGAACAAATTCTACGAAGTCGTTGTCATCATTAAATTTTAACAAATATCATGAAAAGAACATTTAGAAAGCTTGCAGGAGTAGGGCTACAGTCATAATTCTGCATTCAAATCTCAATGGAACATTTAGAAAGAGTTCTATGCGGTTAGAATTGCAAAAATGAATAAACTTAATAAATAAATTAATTAAAAAAAAGTCTAATTAGACATTGTTTGATAAGTAAGAAAATCCTTTCACTCATCGCATCAATTTTGATGTAAAAAATGAGTTACATTTAGCATATGAAAGTTAAGTTTTTTATTAAAATATAATTATCTTGAAATGATATTATAATAATGTGTTTTAGAAATTGAATGGCATATAATAATTAAAAACTATTTTCTTTATTCTTTTATTCATTCTTATGAGCTCCATTCTTGCTATAATTAATATATACAATGATTCAGGCCAATTATTGAAAAACCTGCTTGCCTCTCATGCAAATACTTCACATTAAACTTTGAACAAAAAAAAAAAGGAAAGAAAGAGATCATAGAATTCTGCTTTCCTTCTGATCAGATCTTAGAGGAACAACTACCCCACTGTTTTCCTTGTTTTTATTCACAGATTCACCGTTTCTAAGAGAGTTCCAATGAAATTTTCTCCATTCATCGTGGGAGACGTAGCTTTATTCTTACTAGATCAGGGTTTTGTTGAACTTCCTACATTACCGATTACTATCAAAAAATATATATTATTACTAGGGGTAGGTGGAGGCTGGCGGAAGAGCTCCTGCTTATTGTATAAGAAGAAAGAGCAAAGAAACATGGAGGAGGTGATTGTGGAAACACAGATTAAGGGAAATCTTATTGATCGGATCATCCTCCTCCAATCCAGACTCCTTAAGGTAGCTTCCAAATATTTTTATAATTATTTTAACTTTATAAAAAATTTTAATTTTAAAAATTATAAAAATCTACTATCCTACCCGGATCTTTCACATATCTAAGGCGACTCTCACTAATAATATATCGAGCCATAATATTTAAATTTATAATACTATTTCAGAAAAATTCTTATAAATTGATGTTCTCTTCAATAATTAAATTGGTTGAAATGGTATATACTATAAGAAATGTTTCATACTGAGATTTGCCCATTTTCGAATCGTTTTGACCCGAAAAGTAGAGTTTGACCCGAAATTTAGCAATTTCTTCACGGTTCAGGTCATTTGCGTCATATCGAATTGACCCGAACACGAATAAGGCCGAGTTCGGGTTCAAAAAACTGACCCGTTTACAAAAACGATCGGGTTCATATTGACTCGAATAGTGCTTGACACCCCTACCAGAAAATCTACTTAATCAAACACTGGTCAACTCTTAAGCCTATTGATGCGAAAATGATCTAAGATTCATTCTTCAAAATAAAAAAAGCGAAAATACATAAATTTACGTATGGAATGAAAATATGTCTAAATCGTAGCTGAAAATATTTAAGCTCCAACAGAAATGAAGAGAGTTTTACCAGCTTTGACTGGATATTTTTGTTGCAATCATTGTTTCCATAAAATTTCCCCTAAGCGTACAATCCCTATATAATGCACCCATAGTTCAAATCAAATGAAATTGAAAGGACACCAACCTGAATACAAACTTGGGTTTCAACTGTCTCATAACATCATTAATGATTAAGCCATCTTCTGCAAACAAAAGCCTGATAAAATCTACACATCCACGGAAAAGATTGCTTGCAAGTGACATTGCCTGTTCCTGTACGAGATGCTCAGAATCGGTCAGCATAGCATGTTTTGGTTAAACTTCGAGTGATTCTCTATAGAAAACAAGAGGCAGATATCGTCTAGATAAGAAAACTATCACAAATCAGGCTAATCAGTTCAGGATTGTCTAACATATATTATATAGACAAGGGAAGTAAAAAATATAATTGGATGAAAAATATGCACCAATGAGTTATATTTGACTAACTAGTTTCACAATTAAATAAAAAACTATGCTGCAAGTAATGTATTTGAAAAACTAGTTCCATACCTTCTAATTTTTTTTTAGGTCATCTGACTCAGAAGTATCCACATCAGCTTTCACCACGCAACTACTCTCCCCTTCAAGCTGCATGACTTGGTTGTATTCTGCTTGAACCTCGTGCTTCTTGACGTCATGATGTAAGCTAACATTTTTTAAATCATTTAATAACCCTTTCATTAATTCAATCATAGCTCTTGATTTATCGCAAAAATTCTTATATTCTTCATCATTTTTAGCATCCTGAAAAAAAAATTAGCACATTCAACCTAAAGATTTAAAATTAGTAATCAATAAAAAAATTGAACCATAAAATAGGAAATCAACCTAGCTCCAGTGTTTTAGCCGTACTACTTTACATTTTATTTCTATATCCTAGTTTCAGTAATTAGCAGAACTAGGAGGGAGGATAAATATACCTTTTACAAGATATAGAAGCATATAAAAAATATAAAAACAAACCTTTACAGAACTCTTTTCCTGTTCCATTGCTTCTCCTGGTTTTGCCTTTTCCTTGTAGGTAGGTTGCTGCATCACCTCGTAAATTACGTAATAAACAAATAATTCAAAATACAACCAATGAAATGCAAAGCATAGTTTTTTTTTTTTTGGGTAAAATTGAGGGCTTAGCCCTTTCTATAAAATGAACAAAAGGTACACAAGTATACCAAAAAAGAACAGTAGCCAAGAGAAAAAAAGTTAAAGGTTACACAAGTCAAGGTTCATCTTATATATGCAAATGTGACTTATGATGAGATACTTTTAAAGGTTAGTAATCCTAATTGTGCTGTTGGATCTAATAAGACATCGAGATTATCGACATTATACTTTAAGTTGAGTATGATTATACCCTAAGAAGAAGACACATAAGACATAATTAAGGTCTGGGTAGAGCTCCCCAAAGACATTTACATTTGTGAATTATTTCATTAAAGGTACTTAGTGCCAATACTATTTAATCATCAAAATCTTATAAAATTGAGTATTTTATCATAAATTTGTTTTATAAAATTTATTTTACTATATTCACAATGCAAGATACAAATTTTAGCTTTCTTACTCACATCATAGCACAATTTTTTTTCTAATTGTGGGGAATTTCAATGGTTGATTTGTCTATGTATAGCTTATATAATTTGGTGTGTTTATAACACTGGTAGAGTTGAACAATCTTTGAGAAAATTATCTTGCTCGCTTCAAAGTCCACCATGTCTTGAATCAAGTATTTTTTTTTCTTTTACCTTTCAAATCTTTTTTTTAAATTGCATTAGCTTTTCAATTTTGATTGTCCTTTAACTAAGATTCGTTTATTTTATTTTTCTCTTAATAATATTCTTCTTCGAATATATATAAAATTGATTTTGAATCAGAAGTTTGAATGGATAGGTTGGCTTCATATCAAATTAGATATATTATAGATTCGAACACTAGATTTGGAGGTTTATATTTGATTAGATTGAGGAAAGGACAAAGAGAAGAATGTATATAATATGGACTTACCACCTACCTAGAGTGGGTGCCAGCTAACAATCCTAATCATAATAATTGTCGATGAATGCAAGATTTAAGATGGTTCTATCCTAGGAATCAAAGAGTTTATTACAGAAATTTGAATCGAATGTAATGAAATATGCTTACAAAAATAGAAAATCTACTCGTATTATAATGATACATGAATAATTTTATATATAAAAGAGCTGATTTTATTAATATAAATTTTATAGAGTATAACCCAAGATCTGCAGTAAAGTAAAAGTGGTCAGACCCCACATACAACAAATCTGGGTTCTAATCCTATAAGAATAGTAGAATCAAATATGACTTCTTAGGATTTTCAGGCTCCAAGTCTTTTATGGAATTCAAAAAACGAACATCCCCTTTAGAGAGGATATTACTTTTTGGAGCCCCACCTATATGTATATAAGCAGTCATCTTTGATTCTTTTACAACACTGGTCACAATACAACTCGATCTATATACAAGAATCTAAGAAAATAAACTTTACTTTTCTCTTTATATTTACATCAATCCCTAGGAACATTCTACTTCGAAGGAAAGTAAAAGCAGTAAAATAAACACAGTAGAGTAAATGCAGTTATGAGTGCGTTGTGAGCAATTATATATACCCTATATATATATATATATATATATATATATAGGAAAGTAAAGACATAAAAGTAAAGTACACGGCCCTCACTTATTCTCTATGCTCTCTGGTACACTAACAGAAAGTAAATATGCATGCTATGATTTACAGAAAAGTAAGCAAACAAACATATGTGCCATCTAGGCAAGACACCCGCAATCAAACGAAGGTGCTGACCCGGGCTAGTGTTCTCCATGCGGCGCGACGGGATTCGGCACGCAAATAGAGCGGTCAAGCAGGCTATCCTTACTTATCCAGCGCGGTTGAAACCTGAACTGTCGGATCCATCGAAAAGTGCAGATCTAACGGTTCAGATGAAATTGCGGGGTCGATCTCAATCCTGAAGTATCAGATGATTATCAAAAACCCCGCGGTTTGAATGAATGTTCAAGATCTAGTTGGACAAAGATCTATCCAATCTCGTTGTTTCGAGCGTCTGAATTGAACTGTAAATACAACCAGATAATGACTGTTCAATCCAAATAGAATGGATCGAACGGTCCCCTGCTCGTCTTCAACCTCTGGCCACCCAAAACCCTAAAATCATTTTCTATCTTCATTTTCGTGAAATACTCAATGAAGTGGTTTGAAAATTTAAACAGAGGTAAATAAGAGTCTAAAGAATAGAGTGGGATAGTTTTCTAAGTCTTTGATGAATCAGTTAGGAAATTATTTAAGAACCTTAAAGAAAAACCTAGGATTTAGATTTTACCTTGATCCAAAGGATGGTTTGACCAGCTCAAGATACAATTGAGTTTGTGGATTGTCCACGCACGATTCTTCAAAAGGATTTAGACTCAGAGGAAGCTTCTAGTGAGAGTTAAAACTATTGGGACAATAGTATATTCAGTGCTTGGCTCCTCTCACCACCGACAAGCTCTAAACACCAGAGAAATGACTGGGAAGGATTTTAGAAGGTATGGGGATCAAAATCAAAATTTAAAATGCTATGGGGAATGAGTGAGATTGGTGATAGCTTGGAATGATAGTCTCTCGTGCTTTTACCCCTATTAAATATTTGGAGTCAAAACAGATGGCTGGGATCATCAAGTAAAGTTCTGGGATGTTTTCCATCTTTCCTAGGCCTTTATGTGGCAGGGGGAGGCGTTGCTTCATGTGAAAATGACCTGGGGTCATTCTAAAGTTTAGGGGACCACTAGGTTACAAGGGTTGAGCAAGTTGACAGGAGAGAATGATTTGAATATGTTTGACCATAAGAGCTTTCTCAAGCTCTTGTTGACTATTTGACCGGTCAACAGAGGTCAATATGGTTAAGGTGGTATCTAGGTGAGTATTAGGGACTAATCTAATGATTTATAAGCAAAGTAAATTAATGGGGTGATCGTTTGAATTAAGGTTGACCATTTAAGCCCATTTCTCATGCTAGAGTTGACTGTTTGACCAGTCAACTGGTCAAACAAGCAAGGTATAGTTGTAGGAAGGTGTTTGGATACCATTGAAATGATTTGTAGAAGGGTCAAGGGATAGATTCATTTGTATGAGTGAAATAAGTCAATAACCCTTGTATGATGAGATTTGACCATCCATGGTGGTTTGTACAAGTCAAACCCATGGGTGGACTTATGGTGGACTTGGAGAGGTTGTGGCTATGTATAGGAAAGACCTTAAAGGTTTATCAAGCTTGACTTGATTGCATGCATAGGATAGATCCTATATGAGCTAGTTTGACTAGAAATGGGTTTGGATGACCAGATCAACTGCTGACTAAGTCAGGATGACGGTCAAGTCCACTTTACTTGGAGCATGGTTCATAAGGTTTGGGGGAGTTCGTAGGCAATTCAAACTAGAAGTCGACTAAAGGTTCTTAGAATATTTAGTCAGTTGATCCGGCTTGAGCTAGGTCAATTAAATCGAACTGATTCACCGATGGTTCAGGGGTTTAATAATGGGTGTGTAGATTGAACATTGAATGATTGAAGATTGAATGTTATGATTGAAGGTGGATTTGAACTTTGATTGAGATGTAGGGGATGAGTGCACTATACAAGATAGTACATTTGGGTGCCTACCTGTAATGCAAGACTGCAACTACCCATAGACATTGATTTGATTGAAAGATCTGACAAATGATTGATAATTGATCATGTGATTGATGATTAGTAATTTGGGGTAGTACTTGATGACTTCCTACAAAAAGGAGGTCAACACCTATTCGTAATAGCATGCATGTATATCTAACTTGTACCTTTTTTGTACATTAGAAGAGCAAATTTATAGGCTCACAAAAGAAGTTAATGAAATAATTGAATTGGAATTTTTTTTACTAAGCTTCTCTTTTCAATTCTTATGGATGAGAATTAGCTCATATCAGCCATTAAATCCATTACAGTCTGTTGTGCTTGAATATTTTATTTTATTTTTAGAATTACTCTGATAGCTGCTAAATCCTAGCAGTCCACTATGTGTAATTATCATGATATTTGTACTCGTACAACAATGTCATCTCAGCCATTAAATACATTTTGGTCGGTTGGGCTTGAATTTTTTAGTCTTAATTGTAGGCCACTACTCAGTTTTTCCTTAGTTGTATATATAAATATTATCCAAAAAAATTGAAGAAGTTGAGTCATTATGCGTGTCACAATCATATCATTAAGAATTAAAGTCCATTTTGAATAGTTGCCTCCATTAGTAAAAATAGTTTTACTACTATTATCAGGAAAATAACTTTTTTTAATGATGATATTGGTACCATAAATTTTTTCTTAAAAAATAAAATCATTTTCTTACCATTATGACACTCTAACTATTTAGTTGTTTAAAGTTGATTCTCAAAATAAAATCTTTATTAAGAATCTTACTTTTACATTTGACAACTTACTGATCTTGAGGTGTGGCCCACCACCCATGAATAAGTACATGGCTGCTCACCTTGATGACCTCATATATACAAAGGAGATGCAGTTACAATTATAATAACATTCTCCTCAAATTTCTATGAACATTTGAACATTTAAATTTGATTTATATTTTATTAGCCAAGCACATTTAAGCTGCAGGTTTATGCATTCTACAATCAAATAATATAAACTAAAATGTTTTGTATTTTGGCTTTTTATTTTCCTACCAGACGAACCGATCTATGTACTTCAAATAGGTCCAAGTTTATTTGATTATTTGTTTTTATGAAAAATATAATGGTGGTGTTCTATTGTAAATCGGGGTTGTGAGCGATTTTGTGAGGAGCCTCATGTTAAATATATAATCGAGCCTCGCATTTAATGTATTTCTATTACTGTTGTGAGGTTGGTACTTTTTATTTTTGGTTATCCTTTATTTAGCATTAGCTAATTTTCCACTTTATGCCATCTCTAGCCCAAATTTATTTCATATATATATATATATATATATAGTAAATAAATTATTAAAAATTATGTAATATTTAATAATTTTAAATGTCATTAGAATGATCAATTAAAAATTGGCTGGTTGATCAAATTAATCAAAATGATATGATAAAATTACAACATAGGATAATTAAAAGACGAATTAAAGTTTTATATGTCTAAATTAGACTCATTTACACTCTAATATTTAGAATATGCTTAGTTGTATGGTTTGTTGACATCTCTAAGCAAGCATACATTTGAGACAGTTATTTCCAGGCTATATTACTTATATTTTGAATAACTAATTTATTTTTCTGGCATGTGTTATATTGATGTAAAAAAATTAATATATTTGAAACTCTTACATTATACATAAATATGCTTTTTATTGTTGATCTAACTTTAAAGATTATTTCAAGAATAATAGAAATGTATATTCTTATTGGTTATGTATAAATCATTTATAAATATACAAATATTGTATTTCATATCACTGATATAGCATGTCATAACTTCAAATGGTCTATCAAAGGATAATTTAAAGAGAATCAATGATTAAGAAGCGAACAAATCTAATATTTCTTCTCACAAATACGTAGTTGAAGTTAACATTAAATATGGTAATTTTCTACATTCATGAGGTTTAGCTACTGATAAATGGAAGCAAATTATAAATATGCTAGAGATTTCAAATCAACTTGAACTACTTTAAACTTCATATGCTATAAATTGAGAAGTTCATAATGTGAAATATAACATTTATTATGGCCTGATTTTCTCAAAGAAATGAGGGAGGCTTTAATCAAAGCTTTATTTGACCAAAACATCTATATGGCTCATTTAGTATGAACAAAATTAGAAGTGCTATATTTCAAGAAAGTTCTATGAGTTGCACTTTCAGATGAAAATTTTCTATCAAGAACCACATATCATAAATATTTGTTTTACATTTCAATGAATATAAATAATTTTAAATTATCTCATGTCCTTATTGATCCGAGTGCATCAATTAACATCATCACTCTTAGAAATATCGAAATCAAATAATAAAAAAATGAAAAATAATACAATTAATGGTGCATGTAATACATATAAATTAGGAATGTAGTTAGAAGGATGAATCCTATATTTTTGAGGAAAAACAATTAGCCGTAGACAATAGGAACTATATAGGATAACCAAAGTTTAAAAATTTTATAGAAGCTAATATGGATGAGGATATGTTCAAATTGCAAGGGAAGATATTTCAAATATATCTAACATATAAAGATTAAAGAAATATATAAAAAATAAAACATTATCTCCACTATCCTATGGTGATGTAAAAGGGTGAGAGGTGCAGATTTTCTATAAACATTATCTCCACTAGACCTGACACCTCTTCTTTACCATCCTTTGCTCATTCTACTGCTTGAAACTTTGTGGCGTTACCTTCCAACTCTTCGTTTCTTCGCACGAAAGATGATGTGCCGGGGCTCCTCCTCCGCCCCATCCTTTTTCTCATTCTAATGCTTAACACTCCATGGCGTTACCTCCCGGCTCTTCGTTTCTTCGCATGAAAGAAGGCGTTGGAGCTCCTCCTCTTATCCATTATTATTCTTATTCTTAAACTGAATTAGTTGAATGTATACTCAAAGGATTTATGCTTTATTTGGGATAGTTTTTTATTTCTTTTTAAAATAGCTTTTTAGTAAACAAAAAATTATTTCAATAAAATTTTATTCTAAAAAATTATTTTAAAAAATAGTGAAGAAGCCGTCTAAAACAAAGCCTCAATATGACTGCCAAAATCTATCTCAGAACAAATTCTATATATATATATATATATATAAAAGAACAAATTCTACGAAGTCATTATCATCATTAAATTTTGAACGGCAAGTGGTCTCTACTTGGCTTTAGAACATGCATAAATTTCTGCTGAATCATTTATTTTCCCTTTCACAATTAATCTACCAAATCAAAATCATGAAAAGAACATTTGGAAAGCTTGCAGGAGTAGGGCTGCAGTCATTATTCTGCATTCAATGGAACATTTAGAAAGAGTTCTATGCGGTTAGAATTGCAAAAATGAATAAACTTAATAAATAAATTAATAATTTAAAAAAAAAAATCTAATTAGACATTGTTCGATAAGTAAGAAAATCCTTTCACTCATCGCATCAATTTGGATGTAAAAAATGAGTTACATTTAGCATATGAAAGTTAAGTTTTTTTATTAAAATATAATTATCTTGAAATGATATTATAAATTTATAATAATGTGTTTTAGAAATAGAATGTCATATAATAATTAAAAATATACAAAAGCAGAAATCAAAATATAAATTCAAAATATAACTATATAAGAAGCAATCAAATCAAAATATACAAAAGCAATTAAGCACGTATAAATTATTTACCTTATATTTGAAGCAAAAGAGTACAGATCCTTTTGAAGTCGAAAGACTAGAGATCAAGAAACTAAATGCGAAAACAGGTGAGGATAGTTATATCAAATAAACGAAAACAATGAGAGTAGCTTCGAAGGTTACCCACCGGGGAAGACCGTTTGCAAAGGGTACAATGGCTTCATGTGTCTTCCAAAAAAACTGCAATGGGAGAGGCGAAGTTGAGAGGGAGAGTAGCTTCGACGGATACCGGGACGACCGTTTCCGGAAGATTCAAAGGTTCCATTTGTTTTCCAAAAAAAAAAAACTGAAATGCGACAGGCGAAACATTACCGAAGGGTTCCACGGAGAAGACGAAGCTAGGGCAAGCGAACGTATGAAACAAGGTAGCGAAATAACCGGCTTCGGCTAGGATGCGAGAGGGAGACCGAGCGGGAGAGAGGGAAGGTCCGAATGGGAGAGGCCGGAAGAGGAAGGGGTTCCGCTCCTGGCTTCTGCGAACGCTGCGAGAGACGAAGAGGGAGAGCGGTCCGAAAAATCTGGAGAGAAATGGTAGAGTTCTGTCTGTCCGACTCCAGAGAAGCCGAAGACCTTTGTATTGCTGGGGCGTGCGTACAGAGGAGCAGAGCGAGTGCGACCTCTGCATCGATTTCCTTATGTGCGAAAAAAGAAGACTTCCTCCATATCCTCTTGGTAACGACACTTGCTTTAAAACAGGCTATCACGGACTGCAGCTTCTGTTAACCACAGACTTCAGGTTTGACTAAAATCGGAATTTCTCCATTTAGAAACTAAGATTCAAATTATTGAGAAAATCAAATAGGCCTCAATAGAAATTAAACACAACTGATTTGGGCTAGGTTTGGATTCAAAATCAAATTTGTCTTGACTCGAATTGAGTAGATTTGGGCTCAATTCGGTCCGATCACACTAATTTAATGAAATTAGACCCGACTCGTCTTCAATTTAACTCGAATTAGGCTTGACGAGAGCTAATCGACTCGATCGAACACACTCGAGGGCAAAACAAAATAAAAACGAGGTCAACAACAAATAATCTTGAAAATAAAACAAATGATTGAAATGTGCGCAAGATTTGCAATTTTTGTAGCTTTTGTCCTTCCAAATAGCTAGAATATAGAAATAGATGACTGGTATTAAATGTTTGCGGATAATAACTATTATTTTGTAAAAGGGATAATAGTCCAATTATCTCTCTTGACAAGAGTTGCTATTCTTTTAAGTTCTAAATCACTTATATAAGTTTGCAAATACTAATACTAGCACTATAAACATAACATACAGTTGCATATTGCTATTTTTTGTTTTTTGAATAAAGAATACTTGTGGCCAATGATGTTGATTTTCAAGAAGCCATTGTTTTATTAATACTGCCATGTAAATTTTTTATATTTTCTTTTATGTTTTTATGACATTTCAGGATGGTCTAAAACTTCAAAAATTAACCACAATTATCATCACCGAATAGATTCATGTGCAATAATTTGAAGAAAGCTACACTATTTTTATTTATTCATGAAACATGTTGTAAAACTAAAATACTTATTACGTCTCTTCTTCATTTTCTTCATCATCATCTTTTCTTTTTAGAATATTATCTTTCTAAATTTTGGGTGATATACCATGTACAATGTGGTAGATATTATTACTTTTGATATTATAATCATTTTTTATAAGGTTATTGCATATGTATATTTGTAGCATGCAAGGTAGTTATGGAAGATGTTTTTATATTCAAAGATGTTATTTCCCTTTTTTCAAAGGTCTTGATATTTTTCTTGTGTCTAAATCTTAGCAACTGATGGCTCAAATGTTTAACTTACTAAACAAGGTGAAATTTTATAATTGTATGTAATTTATTCAGTCATTGATGCAATATTTGACACTTGGAATTTGGGAATGCTCATTTTATTACTTCTTTTGTATGTTCTATTTTGTGTTAATTGCCTATGCATTAATAAACCAAAAATATTCCATGAGACATACTTATTTATTGCATCATTGTAACATGCTTTTATTCTTAGTTTCAGAGTGGTTTTTATTCGATTGTTTTGATTGACTCTCTATTATTCCTGATTAAAAAAATAACTAATATTCTTTATAAAATTATTCTAATATAAATTTTTTATAAATTTATGTTTGCATATATGCATTTATTGATCTTGTATATTAGGATTTTTATAATTTTTAATAAGCATCTTCTTAAACTGTCCATAAGTTGCACATGTGCTTGAATATATTAATGTTTTCACTTCATGTGCTTTCATAAATTTAAATAAGAGTTGTTTATTAGCGCTAATAAATTAAATAGTGAAGAAACAAATAATTAACCTGTTAAAGATGGAGATAATATCAGACATTTCAATGATATAAACAACTTTCAAAGAAAATTAAATTGTCAAATAAATACTAATATTATAATATCCTAACCACTAAAAATTATCATTGAAAACAAAAATACTAAATTAAAATTGAATGCAGGTAAGCTTTACATCATCATATTTAGTTAAAAAATTTAGAAATAATTTCACATTAGTTTTTTTTGTTCTCAATTAGAATTTATTTGGTTGCTTGCATATATAAATTTGTTTTGAAAATTCATGATTTCAAAAACTCATTTTGTACCAAAAATTAAATGGTTATATATGAAATATGTTAAGGTTCGAGGAGTTTAAAAATGGTGTTGATTTTGTAATGTTTTGCTTATTATCAAAATTTTTTAAACTATTTATTAGATAATATTCTTCTAAATTAAAAATATTTATTATAAATTTTCATTGAGATGTTGGAGTAACTTGAATAAAAAAAAAAAATTTAGTTAATACATTTCTATAATTTCATGTTATTTATTCAAAAAGCAAAAAAAAAAAATTATGATTAAGTTGGACCTATAAACTTAATAACCAAAATTTTATTTCACAAAAAATAATTACATTTTATATAGTTTTAATATAAATCATTCATGAATAAAAACATCAACATCGATAGTCATGATTGAAATGTAACCATTAACCCTGTGGTTATCTTTAAGTATTGTTGTCGTTTAGTAAATATGATAGTAGGATTTATTTTGTTGTGGTTGATTTTGGATGTTCAATATGTTGTTATATAGTGAGTTGATTAGGTGGTTAGCTATAATTTTAATCAAATTAATCTTTGATTATAAATTTTATTATTCAAATGCTTTTGTTTTGCTCAAACTTATTAACAATTTTATTGGTAAATCTTGGTGCAGGTATGCAACTCTTTGGAATGGAATGGACATATTATTTCAATATAATAGTAGATAATAGTTTTTTAATAGATAATTGGAAGTTCTTTAATGAAATTATGACATAATTTTCAGAGTTATTAAGATAATGAAGGTTTTCTTGTAGTATAATTATTTTAGCTAATTTTGTGTTGTTCAGCTTCTCATAACTGTTTTAAATTTGTTGGGTCATTTAGAGCATATGATAATATAAGATTTATAATCATTTGTTATTTTTTGATACTACACTTTCCTGAGTTATTTTCTGCCATGTGATCCACCTTTTATATGATATGAATATGAATTTTGTATTATTGTTAAATGATTTTCGAAATATATCGATCAATAAAATAGAGATGTGATTTATTTTCTCATGAATGTACATTTTAGAATGGAATTCATTTTTCATTGGCTAAAGTTTTATAAAAGCATTTATTCTCTTGCTATTATATTTTTAAATTATGGTCATTCCTATTAATTTTTTACTTAATTTATTGTTGAAGTACAAATGATGAATTTGTTGGATCACTTGCTGAATATTTATATAATGGTATAAGAACAAATTGAGCTTCTTTTATATTTTGTTTGCTATGGCACAAAAGCATCACTTTATTAGTTTTTTATTTACATTGGTTACTATTGACATTTATTTTTCACTGTTATTATTATGCTCGTTATTTGTTTTAAAGTTCTTAAATCATTTTAACTAAATTTATATTGAGAGATTTTGGATGCAAAAAATATATAGATATTCTTGTGCATAAAGATATAAGAGTTGGAGGAAAGTGTTGTTCAGGTGATTTTTTATCGGTATATTTGAAGTTTTGTGTATGATTGAAGTATGAAACTGGCCATTAATTCTATTGAAGTCAAGAATATGTTATTTGTTGCATATAATATAATATTTGTAATATCTTTCGTGTTATATTTTTATGATTTTTTTTGCATTATGATGTTAATGTCAAAGACAATTTAAACATGTGTAACGTATTGAATATTAGTTGGATAATTAGTAATCAAAAGACTAAGTGTGATGATTTTTTAGGAATTAAAAATCATAATATAAATTTGATTAAATAATAAAAAAGTTGGATTAACTTTCTCGTCAAATAAGAGACTTAGTTTTAAAATGAGTTCCAAATTTGTATCAACAAACATTTTATTATGTCAAACATTAATTTTTTATTATATATTTTTCATAAACAAATTAATTATAGATTTTTTTTAATAAATTTATCGTAGAAATAAAGACAATAATATAGTTACTAAGCTTTAGATCACACTATCACTCCCTTTTACATTATCATTTAATTCTCCAGTTGCAATGGAATGAATGAGGAATGATAATTATTGAATTAACTTCTAATTCATAACAATTAATGTATTATATTTATTAGTTATCGTATAATTCAAAAAAATTAATAGTTATAGTAATATAAATAATAATTATAACAATTTAAAGTTAGAAGTTTATTTATTTTTAATAATGATAATATAATATAAATATTTTTAATATGAATTTTATTTTTAAATTTCTATTCAGGTGCATTTAATGCACGGGCAACAAAACTAATATTGTATAAATCATTAAAAGCTAAAATCTTTACATTGCATATTGCTTTCTTAAACTATTTATGGACCTCTTTATATCTTTCTTAATTATCAGAATTTTTACATATAAACCAATTTTTTTACCTTTTCTTAAACATTTTAATTCCACCATTAATTATTTTTACTTTTAGGAGTTTTTTCCTTTGATAATCCAATCATATCTTTTGCAACATGCTTATTATCACTAACTACTTTTTTCACATAACATTAACTTCCTCATGCATAGAAAAAATCTTAAAATCTAGTATGTTACTTTCAAAAATATTTTTGTTAATATTTTTTAAATGCTCCAATATAATCCTAGAATAATATTTTACTATATTTGTTATTTGTTGACCCTTCATCTTAAAGTCTAAAACTAATAAGTGACGTTGGACACATAAACTTTCACTTGGAATAATGTTACAATCTTTGCAATCTAGAGGATCTATTTTTCTTATAAGAAATTAATCAATATGAGTTTTACTTTATCCACTCTTATAAGTGATGAGAAGCTCATCTCTTTTCTTAAAAAAAATATTAATTACTAAATCTTAAGCTAAAAAAAAATCTAATATGATCTTACCACCTTCATTAGTCATTCCAAACCCATGGAGAAATTATTCTGTGCGGAGACTAGATAGTGAGAACCATCCATATTTGATATACATTTACTTCCCTTTTGTTGTGCTTTTACAAGTACTCAACAAAAAGACAGCAAATCTTCAATTATGAATACACCATAATTGAGTATTTGCTACACTTTTACAAAAACTCAGCAAAAGCATAACAAATATTGCTTCGATCAAATATTTGCTGTCGTTTTACTGTGTTTTGTAAAAGCGCAACAAATACTCGATAAAAATGCATTCACAACTGAATATTTGATGGACTTTCCTGAGTATTTGCAAAAGCACAGCAAAAGATAGTAAAAGCGTAGCAAAACCGGATAATTCTTATCGTCCGATCTCCGCACAGAATAATTTCTCAACCCATAACCACTATGAATACTTTTAAAATCATTTACATCTCAACTAACATGTCCATTTAAATCTACTTCAATAACATTTTTTTTTCAAGAGGTATCTTTTGTATTAATTCTTCTAAGTCATTTTATAATTTTAATTTTGAACATATATCTAAATATATTTGAAGAGCATAAGCACTAACAATATTAATAATCTTAGCATTAACAATAACCTTTAAAGCTATAATTATATCTCCAATTCTATTAAATTTTACAATATTATTCTTTAAACTCTTATTTATAATCACACATACACCATTTATAATACAACTCTTACTATAATACTAAAGTTTAAATATTAAACTATTAATCTCCTTAGCCTTCTCTCCAACCCGTTTAGTTTCATGAATGCATAGAATATTTATTTTATTATTAATCATAATATACATTAATTCCATTAATTTATCTATAAGGGTATCAATATTCTAATTTCCTATCCTAATTTTAATTTTATAGACTAGCTTTTTTACCTACATCCGTCCATGATGTGGGAACCCTTGCCCATTTAACACTACACCTGGGCGCCGGTGCAACGGCTCTTGTTAAGGTCATACAATGTGTCGCTTCTAGGAAATGCCCTAGCATTAACATAATGTATTAAGGGATTCATGTCATGATTATTCAACAAAATTTACGCTAGTTGTCGACTACCTAATACAACCCTCCATTTATCTCATTTAGAAGTCAGGACCTGGCAATGGAAGTATTGGGCAAAATATTTATGAAGATATATTACTAATGATGTTTCTTTTTATAGATCACACATGAATTCAATTGTTCAAATTGATTTAATTATTTATTAACAATTACTCTTTTCTCAAATTTATCATTCAATTAGTACAACAACAATAATAAGCCTGTCCCACTATGTGGATCGGCTATATAAATCCTTGTTATCTATTGTGTCATGTTGAAAGTCAAATTCTCATTTAAATCTAATAAAGAAAGATCATTTCTAATGTTTTATAACCAAGACTTTTTAGGTCTACCTCTATCTTTCTTAATATAAGTCAAATCTAATACCACTACTTTCCTAACCGGGTCATCGGAAGGCCGTTGATTTATATAACCAAACCATCTAAGGCGACTCTCTCTTATCGATCTTATCTTATCTTCCACTGGAGCAACTCCAATCTTTTCATGTATATGCTTATTTCATATCATGTCTCTAAGGGTAAAACCACTCATCCACCTGAGCATCCTCATATATGCAACATTTAACTTAGTATTATGCTTCTCTTTTAATGATCAATATTCTGCACCATAAATCATTGCAGGTCTCACCACCATCTTATAGAATTTTCCCTTAAGTTTGAGGGGGACTTTTCTATCACACAACAAACCCGATGCATTCCTCCACTTCAACCATCCAACTTGAATTCTATTTGATAATTGATAGTAAGGGGAATAGGAAATCTTTGCGTGCATAACATGAAATTTACTTACACCAATTAGATATAAAGAGCATTCATATGGCCACAAATAATTTCACGCGTTCAATCATTAATGTTCTTTATATCATGAATTCATATTCATAGAAATAAGGTCATAAGGATATGTAAAATTTTTTTTAATGCAAATCATGTATAAACTAAATAAATATTTAAATTTAATTCTATTTTTATCTATAATAAGGTAAATCTAACAAAAAAGAAGTAAAATTTAAGTTATTCATGAACAAATCAGCCATAATTAAAAATATAATTAGAAATAGGCTTAAATGTAGATTCAATTCTGATCATTTATGACCTTTTTGACTTATAGAAACTAGCCTATTTCCAATTAAGCTTTTATAGTCCGATTTAACTTGTTTGAAGGCTTGTACTACTTCAACTTTCATGGAGTGTAAAAACTTTCCTTTAAAGAGTTAAAAATATATAATCATCTAAGGGTTTAGAGATAGCTTTTGTAGTTTTTAAGTTATATTATCATCTAAAAGAAGCTTAACTTTTCACTTGACCAAAAATTTAATCTTAACATTTTCTTTATTATAACTTTCATGTGAAATGATACTCTCAACATCCAAGTAGTTTTTTAATGCTGGATGATATGAAATGTGGCAACGATAGTTATAGTAGAAATAATATATATAAAAGAATCAACAGACAGTTCTCGAGGTTTGAATGTTCCTTTATAGAGGCATATATCTTCAATTTTAAAATTAGGTATAATAAATATATCATGAGGCAAATCTAAAATATAAATATCAAAACTGATTTTTTTACTAAATTTGAAAGGATTACATACCCTTGAATTTAAATTCATATATTTGATTTGCACGAAGCATTTATAATGTATGCAAATCATGGAAAAATGATCAGCATTGTATTCTAAAGCACTTCTCTTAACATTTATGTCATTAAATTATTTATTATTACAACGTTCAATATATTTTGTAACTGTATCAAATAATTCTCGTATGTATTTTGCATATAATGTAGCGTGCAATTATAAAGGGATATGATGAAGTTGTATGAAGAAGAAGAAGAAGATGTTGGAGAGGGAAAAAAAGAGGGTGTAGATGATGTGGATTAGGAGAATGAGAAAGAAGATGAATAGTATGACTAGGAAGAAGAGTAACTTAACATCCAAAGAAGAGAAAGAAGTGAAAAGGGGAGAGTACGTTGAAATAAGTGTTCTATCTTTTTGTTTCTTTCTCCTTTAATATCTATCGAGGCATGTATTTTGCCTTTTGATTTAAGCTTTTAGAGTTTTAGATTTGTGGTTTTTTTTGTAAGATTATCAAGTTATTTATCAATTAGAGTTAAGCTATTTCAACTTTAATTTCATATGCATGATTAGAAGAGAAGATGTTTCCATTTTCATTTTCTATAGTCATATGAGGTTGAATTTCTAGTCCTAGAAAAATCCTATAGCTTGATACAAATGCAAGATTCTTAGTCTTATTTGAACTGTAAACTAATGTCATCAAACAACAACAACAACAACAATAATAATCCTTTATCCCACTACGTGGGATCAATTACATGAATCAAACTATAATACGAAAAAAATTACCAATAATTGGCTCAAGCTCTTGGTTCATCCCCCTCATGAAGGTATTGAGTGCATTAAATGAATCAATAGATAAAACAAACCATTCATATGATCAATTAAAGAAATGCTATTTTTCATCCCTTCCAGGGAGGAACCCATGATTGATGATAGGAAGGGAACCCATGATTGATGATATCCACAATTCAAATCGATTTTTGAGTAGATGAACTCATATATAATGTCAAGCATTTCTTCAATTCAAAGTATTTGGAATCTATACTTTATAATTATTTTATTAATTACATGACTGTTAGCACACTAATGCCAATATTCATCTTTCTTTGATGTCAATAGTGTGGGAGCAATTCATGGACTTAAACTTTCTCATAGAAATGCTTTTTTTATTAGCAAATCAACCCAACATTTGAGCTCAACTTGCTATGGTTGGGTCATCCAATGGTGTGGTAAATTTGGTGAGTATGAATCTGGTATGAAATTGATGGTGTGTTAAATATTCCTAACGGAAGGATGTTCATCAGATAGTTCATCATGTGCTAAAATTCTACAAAAGATTTGTAACCATAAATAGTTTATGATTTTCAAAAATATAAAGAGAAATTTCACGAGTGACCAATATACATATTATGAAAGACTCAATAACCACAAAAAATAAACTAGAAGAGGATAACGATATGGTTGAAGCATGGAGGCCTTGGTCGAAATCATAGTTTGTCAGATTAAAAAGTAGTAATAACCATGTCCTTTGAAGATCTTTAGAATTTAAAGATATTGGCTGATTCTTAGTGTTGGCTCAAGAAAAATGGCATGAATGCATGAATCCCACTTTGCATTTATAGGATTCCACTTCCCTTAAGTCAGATTGAAATTAATCAGATTTCCCCTGATGGTAGTGTCAGGGTTTAAAGATCTGGGGTCCTTACTTCATATGAGCGCAAGCACTCATAGTTAATTACCCATCTTACTATGTAAGAGAGAACTCTCGTTTAAGGATGAATAAATTTTAGATATTTTTAGTCTCAATTTGGGGGAAATGGAGGTAAACCCGATCAAGATCCCATGGTTCCGTCGTCTCGGGTATACCATGGCTTTCAGTCTACCAACACTAACAATCATTAACCGTAGTGTCCAGGAAATCTGATTAGCAATTATGGGTTGCCTCCTCTCAGGGATCCCGAGTAGATTTAAGTGATTAGATTTGAATTTTAATTTGATTAGGTGTGGGTTTTGGTTTTAATTTTTTATTTAGGTTTTGGGGTTTACATCTATTAGAATACCCATAGATTTTATTTAGTTTAGGATTTATAACTTCATTAAGAAGTAACACATGAATTTGGTTTGGAGCGAGTCTTATGGCTTCTTTAGGAAGTAGCCTAGGGATTTAGATTTGGTTTGATGACTTTTATATAAAGTAGCCCAAGGATTTAATTTTGAATTGAGGCTTATTACTCTATTTATGAGTTGCCCAAGGATGGGTCTTATAACCGAACTCTACAGTGATGTTGCCTGGAGGTTTTAAATTATTTGGGTAGGACTTATTGCTTCCCTTAGAAAGTAGCCTGAAAAGCAGGTCTTACAACTTAAATCTTTTAGACTAAGATGCTCAAAGATTCAAATTTGATTATTTGGATTGGATTTGGATTAGGTTTTAGTGCTTCCTTAGAAGTTGCCTAATGATGGGTCTTACGACCTACACTTTAAGCTAAGTGGTCAAAGTTGTGGGTCTTACAACCAAGTCCTATAGACTAGGATGCCCAAGTAAGGGGACTAGGGTTGCATTATCACCTAATCATTTGCCTCAGAGGTCGGACTTATGACTTCTATTAGAAGTAGCCGAGGGTTTTAATTGGGGGTTAGGAGTTAGGTCAATTTTATCTAAAACTTTCCCCTAAGGTCGGGCTTACGACTTTATCACGAAAGTTGCCGGGTAGTGGGTTTTAAGACCAAGTTCTTATAAATAAGGTTGCCCAAACATTTAAATTTGATTGTTTGGAGATTTATTATGAACTTGTTTGAGTTGGTTGAATTTGTGATTTTGATAATTCGGGGTTTTGGCACTGGGTTAGTGTTTTAGTTATTCTGTGCTCGTAGACTTGTTGGTTGTTTTGTTTTTGTTAAAGAGTTTCAATTCGGGTTGTGGGGAGACTTAAGAGTTGTTGTGAGAGTTATAATTTAAGGGGCTCATACAATTGTTTGGAGATTTCTGAGTTTTTGTACAGGGTTGGGTTGTATGTATCAAATAGTGGAAAAATATTCTTCCCCCTCTCCTCTGTTTTGATTTATTGCATTTTTTAAACAAATAATTTAATTTTGATTAATTAATGAAAAAGGTCTTTAATATTTTTTTAATAATAATTTTTTATAATAACTCTCAAATTTCAAAATTGTTTCTGAAAATTTTAAATTAATTAATCAATAAATTTTAATTTCAATTTATTTTGATTAATGAATTTTAATCAATTAATTAACTGATTAACTAAAATCCAAATTGAATTGCTCTCCAATTATTTCAAAAAGACAAGTTCTATAAATTTTCAGAAAATTTCGACAGCCTCCCGGCATCACCTCCCTACCTAAGGAGAAATCGGGATTGTATTACCGTAGTTTCTTCCTACTTGGACCTAAGATCGACGGCGTAGGGTCTTCGATTTTAACCATCTCACGAGGATCTAAGATCGACTGCGTGAGGTCTTCAATTTGGAACCATCCTAGCCGGATCTAAGATACGACGGCCCGGGGTCTTTAAATTTTAAAATCATCTGCCCGGATTAAAAATCAACGGCGTAGGTCTTTGATTTCAAACCATCCCGGTCGAATCTAAGGTACGACAGCCGGGGTCTTCGACTCTTGTTTAAAAATGTCATTTTTCATATATATATATATATATATATATATATATATATATATATATATATATATATATATATATATATATATATATATATATATATATATAATTTTAACGAGGGAGAGGAGTTCGATGGGGTCTGCTCGGGCATTTGAATCTAATCGGAGAAGAAGCACAGTCGAATGATGATAATGGTGCCGAAGGAGCAATCTCTATACCCCCTGTTTAAGTGATGAAATTGAACAATAAAATCTTTGCTCTTATGAAGCAAAGTTTAAACAGCAATAGAGAGTCGAAGAAGTGAGGAGTGCAATCTCAACACCTCCTGTGCAGAAATGAAGTCGGACACCCACGAAGGAATCGAATGAGCAAAGTCGGACAGCACGGGGGAAGAGGCGACCCGTGCAATCTCGACACCTCTGCGAAGCAAGGAAGTCGGGCAGCCACGAAGGAGCGGAAGACGAACAGCGGCGGAGGGGGAGGGGCGACGCTTGCGGTCTCTCCGTCCCCTATGAAGGCCTATGAAGGAACGAAGTTATGAAGTTGTTAGGGTATTCGACATGGAGCCGAAAAATACTGTCAACGATGTGTGCTTAATTATTTCAGGCACAAGCTTGTAAACAAGTTTGCAGTTATTAATGCTGGATAATTACATGTGATGTGCAAGATTGGGTTCGGGCATGAGGCAATGACTTGTGTATGTTGGCTAGAAAAAGGCAAATGTGAGATAAGAGGGTTATAGTCTATAGTTCTTTGTTTAGGCTTGAGATATGATTGATATGATCAATGAGGATTTTGGATTTGTAAGCTCCTCACACAAGCTTTGATATCAAACATTAGAGAACAAGGAAAAAAAAGCTCCATGTGCACAACTTATGGTGAGTGACACACAATTGGATCCAGAGAGAACTTGATTGGTAAAAAATAATTAATTTCATTCAATCATTATATATCAATAATGATTTGTACATCATGAATTCTTATTTATAGAAATATGGTTGCAAGTACAATGATAAATTTTAGATGCAAAGTTAATCCCATTGTTTTAAAAATTGGACCGTTCTGACTGGTTGGATCGGTTCAATTGTGAACCAGTCTTATAGGCGATTCGGTCCTCCTGAAGAGTCGATCTAGTATCAAATCGGTCAAAATCAGTTTGAATCGCCAGTTCAACCAGCTGATCGTTGGACCGATACCGATTCTTAAGAATTAGCCGGTTCAACTAATAATATATTTAAATAACTTAATTTAAAATAAAATATTAAATTAAATTTTAAATTAATTTAAATGTCATATATTTTATTTAACAATATAATTCCAAAATTTTAATTATATTATATATATTAAATATAAATAATTTTACTCACTTGATTCCATAATACAATGTGAGCTCTTAACCCATGGATATAAGAAAAGATATATAAACATTACAATATAAAACTTCTAAGTTATGTGGGACTAAACAACTAATAGTTTTTAGTTTCAACTTTCAACACTATATATATATGACTTGTTTGAATGAGAATTTGTTAGAAAAATTTTGTGTAGAATATTCAAATAAAAAGTAATAATAATAATTTTTAAACTTCTTAAATTTATAATTAATTATATATTTATAATAATTCAAATAAAAATAATTATTAATGTAAATTATGCTTAAATATATAACATAAAACAATTATTTATATTAAATTTATATATTTATATGTAAACTAAATTTTTATTAAATATAAATTAAAATCAAAGATTGAAGATGTTTATATTTAAATTTAAAATTAGTAATTATTTATATTTAAATATATAACATAAATATAATAATTATTTATATTTAATTTTAAAATTATATATATATATATATATATATATATATATATATATATATATATATATATATATATATATATATATATATATATATATATATATATATATATATATATATATTATTTATTTTTCAGTCTCAAAATTCTTAGAATTATGAAATTTTAAAGATTAAATTGTCATTATTATTATGTTAATTTATTAATTTTAATAATATTATTATTTATTATGTCATCTGATTCGACCCTGGTTCAACCGGTCGAATAGGTCGAATCATGAACTTCTTCTTCTTCCGGTCTGTTGTTCGGTCCGGTTTTCACAACCTTGATTAATCCTATGTAAATCCATCAAACATTCAAATTTAGACATATTTGCATCCAAATGGAGATAAAACCTAAAAAAAATTTATTGAAGGGCTTTGACTCAAAAAATATATTCCTTGGTTTGTAACTTAGAGGTCTCAGGAATCAATATCTGTGGATGCAACCATGATAATTTTTTTTAGATCCACATATATAATATCTGTATTTGGTAATTCTCCCACCTTATCTATATAATTGGTCTTGTGCACACCTTATAAATGTATTAGTCTCAGGCCCACCTAATGAAAATATCATGTATTTCTATCTTTAAAAAATATCTTAAAAAAAACCTAACCAAAGAATTCATAAAAAAATATGATAAATTCAGCCATATAAAGATGGACTTTAAAAAACTTAAAACTGAGCCATAATCAAATCAGTTATGTAATACTTTGACTTTTAGTGATTGTTCTATGGCCATTTAGCTTTTGTGGATCGATTTGACCTATTTGAACACTTGTATTTTTCATGTCATCCTATGTTCTAATAAGATGACCCAAAAAATTATCTATCGCATTGGAGCCATTAATCATCTTGGAATACCAGTTGAAGACGCATTAAAGTTTTGATGTATAATCAAGAAAAAAACATTTGGAGTAATGTTTTCCATAAGAAGTTGGGTCATCAACCCTTGCTTTTATTATTGTGTTAGATTCACATAACATTACTCATGACTTACATCATGATCTCTTTCATGATGCCTATGGTGTTACCCCATTAGTAGAATAGTAACCTTTAAGAAGATCTTAAGGGTCATAATCTCTTTATTCTCTTTGGTCTCTAAGATCTCGAGGATTTATCTGGCATTCAGGATTCTTAGTTTGCTTAGGTTTGTGTTGATGGATATTTGAACCTATCTTAAGAACGTTTCTAATAACATATGATTTAGGAGGTGCAACATGATAGCTATGACGGTATGTCATAAGAGACATCATTGAGCACTTTTATTAATTCATTTTAGGCGTCTGAACAAAATAGAGGTCTCCCATAAGTTGGATTCTCTAAGGGGGTTATACATAAGTACGAAAAACTATGAGAATTTCTCACACTAGGATGCTAAAGTACGTTCATTTGAAATATTTTGATCCTTTTGATCAAACATTTCATCTAAATTGCATATTACGTAATCAAATTTATCTTGTAGATTTTTAAAATTATTTTATTCATTCAATAATTATTTTTATGATAATCTTTAATTTGGTGACAATTTTCATCTTTCTTTTTTGTTACATACATAATTAAATTTAACTTTATGTTTTTTCATGATTTTTTTATCACTCACAATCATCCTAATTCTATGTTATTTATGCAATTCTCAGTTTGTTCCACATCTTTAAACAAGCTCTCATAATCACCTCTCCGCATTAAAATTCATATTGATTTGATGATGTAAAAGCAAACATATATACACATGTATGTGCTTGCTTGCCCCTAAATAAGAAAAGAAAAACTCAACTTAATCAAATGATTGTGTGGTAACAAAAAAAAAAAAAAAGAGAACTTAATAGATCCAAAATACTATAAGACCCAAAGGATATGATCTACCTGAAACTCCTCTACATTTTGATGGTCATAAATGAGACTTTTTAAGTGATTATGGGCAAAAAATTCATGTTTCAAGTTCGAACAATATCGTAAAAATATGTTTGCTTAGCTAAACATAAATGAGGGGCATAATTCAACTATGCTAAGAAAGCATTTTATAATTATACATGATGAAAAATTTACATAAAATGTTTCATGTTGATGATAATTATAAGAATCTTTTCTATTTACAATAAATGAAAATTAGTTGATGTGGAGCTTCTGCTGAGTGATTCAAAAAAATATTATTAACTATTATAGTGAGATTGGTAGAGCTACCAATATTAGCTAGATGTTACTATAAAGCAATACTTTCATAATATTGTATTAGTAGAACTCGCAATTAAAATTAACTTTGTTATCCACTTATAAGTTATAAGCATTTACTACACAACAACAACAACAACATCAAGTCTTTGTCCCACTACGTGGGGTCGGCTACAAGAATCCTTTTTTGCCATTGTGTCTGGTTAAAAGTCAAATTCTCATTTAAATCTAAAAAAGAAAGATCATTTCTAATATTTTCAAACAAAGACTTTTTAGATATACATATACATTTCTTAACATAAGTCAAATCTAATATCTCAAATTTCCTAATTGGGTCATCGAAAGGCCTCTGTTTAATGTGACCAAACCATCTAAGGCGACTCTCACTAATCTTATTTTCTACTAGAGCTACTCCAACCTTTTCACGTATATGCTAATTTCGTATCCTATTTCTAAGGGTCAAGCCACTCATCCATCTAAGCATCCTCTTCTCTGCAACACTTAACTTAATATTATGCTTCTCTTTTAATGGCCAACATTTTGCACCATAAAGCATTGCCCACCATCTAATAAAATTTTTCCTTAAGTTTGAGGGGGACTTTTCTATCGCACAATAAACCCGATGCATTCCTCCACTTCAACCATCTAACTTGAATTATGCTGATAATATCCCCATCAATTTCACCATCACTCTAAAAAATAGATTCAAGATATCTAAAATGTGTACTCTTATTAATGACTTGATCGTCCAAAGTAACAATCCCCTTACTAGGTCTATTGTTACTAAAATTACACTCAATATATTCAATTTTAGATCTACTCAAGCAAAAATCTTTAGACTCTAAAGTTAACCTCCATAATTCAAGTTTAACTTCAACTACCTCTCTAGTCTTATCAACAAGAAGAATATCATTGGCAAAAAGCATACACCAAGGTACATCCTCTTGTAAATGTCTAGTGAGAACATCCATGACTAAAGCAAAAATATATGGACTTAAGGCTGATCATTGATGTAATCCAACCGAAATAGGAAAATACTTTGTCTAACCATCTTGTATTTGAACATAAGTAATAGCTCATGCATACATATCTTTAATGATTTGAATATAAACATTATTAACTCCTTTCTTTTCAAGAACTCTCCATAGAACTTATCTTGGAACTTTATCATATGCTTTCTCTAAATCAATAAATATCATATGTAGATCCTCCTTATTCTCTCTATATTTCTCCATCAAACCTCTCAATAAATGTATGGCTTCCATAGTAGACATATTCGACATGAATCCAAATTGATTTTGAGAAACATTAGTATCACACTGCAACCTACGCTCCATAACTCGCTCCCATATTTTTAAAGTATGACACATTAACTTAAGTCCTCTATAATTCGCACACTTTTGTGCATCACCTTTATTCTTAAAAATAGGAATTAACACGCTCATTCTCCACTGATCTGACAACTTTTAGTCTTCAAAACAGTATTAAAAACTTTATTAAGTCAAGAAATTCCTTCATCTCCTAAGCATTTCCACATCTCTATTGGACTATCATCATGTCCAATAGCTTTTCCACACTTCATTTTCTTTAAAGCATCTCTAACTTTGGTGTTACTTATACGCCAATAAAAACAAAAATCTTTATTTTCATTTAGGGTGATAAAGTCACTAAAGTCAATCATATTTTCACATTCTTCATTAAAAAGTTTAACAAAATACCTCATCCACCTTTGTTGAATATCATCTTCTAAGAAAAGTATTTTTTGATCTTCATCCTTAATACAATTCACTTGAACTGAATCCTTACTTCTCCTATCTCTTTATTTGGCTAACTTATACATATATCTTTCCCTCTGTTTAGTATCTAATCTATTATATAAATCATTAAAAGTTAAGCTCTTTGCATCACAAATAGCTTTTTTAGATTCCTCACGAGACTCTTTATAACTTTTTTAATTATCAAAATTTTTATATCTAAATCAATTTTTATAATAAATCTTCTTATTTTTTATCTTTTCTTGCACATTTGGATTCCACCATCAACTATTTTTACTATTAGGAGCTTTTCCCTCCGAAACTCCTAACACATCTTTTGCAATATTCTTAATATCACATCATTTTTTCCCACATAATATTGACATCCACATGTATAGATTTTACTTTATTTTTTATTTTTTGCCATTTTATCTTAAAGTTCAAAATTAATAATCGATGTTGGGTACATAATTTTTCACTCGGAATAACTTTACAATCTTAATTTGTAATCTAAACGATCTAATTTTCTTCTAAGAAAATAATCAATCTGCGTTTTATTATATCTAATTTTATAAGTGATAAGATGCTCATCTCTTTTCTTAAAAAATGTATTAGCTATTAAGAAATCATAAGCTAAAGGAAAATCTAATATATTCTTATCACCTTCATTTGTCATTCCAAACTTTGACCACCATGGATTCATTTAAAATCATCTACCTCTCTATCAACATGTCTATTTAAATTCCACCAATAAAAACTCTTTTTTTAAGAGGTATATTTTGTATTAATTCTTCTAAATCATTCCAAAATTTTAATTTTGAACTTATATTCAAACCTACTCGATGAGCATAAGCACTTATAGTATTAACAATCTTAGCTTCAATAACAATTTTTAAAGCTATAGAATATTTATCTTCCTATGAATCATAATATCTATTAATTCCATTAATTTTCTTGTAAGAGAGCCTACATTTCAAGTTCCTATCCTATTTTTAGTTTTATGGACTAGCTTTTTTGCCCACATCCGTCCTTGATGTGGGAACCCTTGCCTATTATCACTTCACTCGGGTGCCGGTGTAGCGGCCTTTGCACACTTGCCACTATATTCAGACCATACAACGCGTCGCTTCCAGGGGATGCCCTAGCATTAACACAACTTTTTAAAGGATTCATGTTATGATTATTCAATGAATTTTATGATTGCTGTCGACTACCTAACACAATCCTCTACTTTTCTCATACAGGACTTAGGGTCTAGCAACGTCAGTGTTAAGCATTTACTACATTTTATAAAAAATAATTTCTTTTAACATTATATAAACTTAAGTAATCTGAAATCTTAAATACAATTATTTGATACTTATAAAAGCGTTTTAAAATATATGTATTACTTTAAAAATAAATATATTAATATAATATTTTAAAATATTTCCTATTGAAATGAAAAAGCTATTGAAATCAAAACATAGATCACTATTTAAAACTATTGGAATCACTTAAACTAAATAATTTATATTAAAACAAAATTGAAACTAAAAATAAGATTTACAATCCTGCTTAAAAATTATATGAACACGAATGCCACTTTGTTGTACATACTGAATTTTATAAAAGCAAGATTTACTTAGTAAGCAAACAACTAATCTTTAGCTCCATCAAGAACATAAAGATAGATGACACAAAAATCGAACGTATTGGCCAATCATAGCTAAAAAAAAGTAATAAAACTACTAACACAAGGTAATAAAACTACTAACACAAGGTAATAACTTAAAACATATATTATATATTTTTAAATAGAAATCATATCTACAAAAAAATAACTATTCCACAAAACAGCTAGTTATTATAGCTAAAATCCTATTGTTGCTCAACAAAACCTCAGATGATAATCAAAATAATTCTAACATAATGAAAATAAAATGGTCAAGAATAAAAATTTCTTTGAAACATTTTCCTATGAAAATGTGATGTTTTCACATGAATAAACCACCTTTTGATAATGTAGACAACAAAATTTTGATAATGTAGACAACAAAGACAATGCAAACCATTTCATAGTTATAAATGACTAGTTAAATAAATGATATTATTTATCACTCATAATAACTTAATTAGATGTATCTAATCACAAATAGTGCAATGATAAAAAGAAGCCATTATTTGAATAGTGTAGAGCAGTACTCTGGTAGAACTCTGGGCATCAAGTGGTGTCCTGACATAAGTTCGGGCATCAAGTGATGGTCCGGCAGAAGTTCGAGCCTCAGGTGATTATTTGGCAAAAGTCCAGCCATCAGATGGTGGATCGACGGAGGTGAGGGCCTCAGGTGCTGGTCGGGCGAAAGTTCGGGCGTCAGGTGGTGGTCTATCAAAAGTTCGGGCTTCAAGTGGTGGTATGACAGGAGTCCGGACTTCAGGTGGTGGTCCGGCGAGCAACAATGTCAGGCTGTGGTTCGCTGGAGGTGAGGGCCTCATGTGGTGGTCTAGCAGAGTAAAGACATCAGGTGGTGGTCCGGTGGAGGTGAGGCCCTCAAGTGGTGGTCCGGTGGAAGTTCGGGCCTTAGGTGGTGGCCTGGCGGAAGTCCGGACCTCAAGTATTGGTTCAGCATAACAATGACGTTAGGTGGTGGTCCGGCAGAGATGAGGGCCTCAGGTGGTGGTCTGGCGGAAGTCTAGGCCTCAAGTGGTGGTGTGGCGGAAGTTCGGGCCTTAGGTGGTGGCCTGGTGGAGCACAGGGCTTCAAGTGGTGGTCCGGCGAAACAACGACGTCAAGCGATGGTCTGGCGGAGGTGAGGGCTTTAGGTGGTTGTCCGACGAAAGTCTGAGCCTCAGGTGGTGGTTTGATGGAAGTTCGGGCCTCAAGTGGTGGTCCGACGGAAGTCCTGACCTCAAGTGGTGGTCCGACGGAGGAACGACATCAGGCGGTGGTCTGGCGGAGGTGAGGGCCTCAAGTGGTGGTCTGGCGGAGCAATGACGTCAGGCGGTGGTCCGGCGGAGATAAGGGCCTCAAGTGGTGGTCCGGCGGAAGTCCGGGCCTTAAGTGGTGGCAGAGCGAAAGTCTAGACCTTATGTGGTGGTCCGACGGAGGTGAGAGCCTCAATTGGTGGTCCGGCGGAGCAACGACGTTAGGCGGTGGCCCGGCGGAGGTGAGGGCCTCAAGTGGTGGTTCGGCAGAAGTTTGGGCCTTAAGTGGTGGTTTGGTGGAGCACAGGGCCTCATGTGGTGGTCTGGCAGAAGTCTAGGCCTCAGGTGATGGTCTTGCAGAGCAACGACGTCAGGCGGTGGTCCGGCGAAGGTGAGGGCCTCAAGTGGTGGTCCGGCGAAGCAACGGAGGTGAGGGCCTCAAGTGGTGGTCCAGCGGAACAACGAGGTCAAACGGTGGTCCAGTGGAGGTGAGGGCCTCAAGTGGTGGTCCGGCGAGACTCCAGCGGTGGTCGAGGAGGAGCTTCTTCCTTCTCTTATTTTCTTCTTTTCTCGCTTGGATCCTCTTTCAAGAGAAATGAGGGGTCTATTTATATATTTTTGGAGTGGCATGACCCGTAAATAGGTGAGAGATCAAGGGCAAATGGGGAGTGGTTGGATGGATGACCGATATTGAATCCCTTGATTGTGGACCGTTTGTCAGACATTTGAAGGTTTTAGTGATGCTGGAATTCGGCGATCTTGAGCTCGTTGGATTTGTCTCATCGAGCCGCTCGATTCGACTATAAACACGTAATGTTTGGACATTGTTTGGTAATCCAAATTGTGGTTCAAACCTTCCAACAGCGCTTCGGGTCTTTGATTTGGACTTATTTGGGCTCGGATTAAGTCGAATTTGGTGTCGTTGGGTTCGTATTTTCGATACGTTCAGTTCGACCATAAGTTTGCTAAAATCGGAGTTCGGATGGTCCCAATTTTAATTTTGGATGTTTCCAACTTGATTTTGCATCGAGATTCGTGCCCGATCAAGATAAATTTTGACGACATATCAAGAATTATTCTAACTTTATAAAAAAAAATTAATTTTGAGTCATAATATTTAAATTTATACTACCATTTCAGAAAAATTCTTACAAATTGATGTTCTCTTCAATAATTAAAATGATTGAAATGGTATATACTCTTAGAAATGTTTCATATATTTATTTAAGTTTCTTTCCTGATAGTTTTATCATTATTTTGTAAAGTTTTTATAGAGAAGAAGCATTTTAAAACTATTGTAGAAAGCAATTTTCTTTAAAGTTTGTTTTTTTTTTTTTTTTTTTGAAAATAGTTAAAAAAATAATGATTAAATAGAAATTGTAGTTGCAGTCTAAAGAACAAAATAATAAGACAGTTATTCCAAATGAAGCTTACTATTTGCCTGGAAGACTTGATTCCACAGAAAGCTAGCGTTGGGTCTAAAGGTGAGTTTATCGGAACCGATCTCTGGCATCGTTCTTATTGATTGGAAAGTAGCAAAGAAAAATATGTAAACTTAGCAGTAGGAATTGGGTATAGAGCTCCTTTCCTTGCCTTTAGCCCAAGACCCGGCCTGGATATTTCATAACATTTCATTTGAACAAGAGGATGAACGACACTATTGGTTTTTCCCCTCCTAATGCATATCGAACAACATATCTTGTTTCATTCTCCGTTTATGATACTAGAAAGAGTTGGTACAACTTTCTCACTGCTTCTTAAAAAAACTTTTTAGTACAAAAATTAAAATTTGTATATTAAAAAGCTGTTTTAAGAAGTAGTAAGAACACCAAACGAAGCCTTAATCTCTGTTATCAAATTAATGGATATATTGAGTTGAGTTTTAAATAAATTTCAGAACTATTTGCAAGAATTTGTCAAGGCTTTGGTTGGATTGAGGAAAGTGAAGGAAAATTAAATAAATTTAAAATTTCAAAAATTTGAAACATTCTTTTTCTCTAAAGTTATTAAAGGCCAAACTTTTGTGTTGCAGCTGGAGAAAAACATGGAGTTTGAGAGGAAGAGAGAAATAAATGAGATCAGCAGCACCAATAAAAGCAGAGAGAAGAAAAAAATATAAGGTTTGAAAAGCATAATAAAGTCAGGTGTTGAAGGAAATCCCAAAACCTAAGCCTTATTTCAAAGAACTCTGTTTGTTTTTGCTTTCTTTATCGGCACTTCTGCCTTCTTCTTTTTTGATATATATATATATATATATATATATATATATATATATATATATATATATATATATATATATATATATATATATATATATATATATATATATATATTAGTATACTTTGCACGTGCACTGCACTTGCAAGTATTTTAAAAAGCAATATCATTATAAAATTTCAAAATTTATGAACATAATAATACAATTATTTTAAATTTTTATTAATATTGAATAAACTATCTATTCACATAAATTATATTAAACTATAAGTCAAAATGTACTCATCATATGGATGAAAAATAACTTAGAGATTAGATATTTATTCGATAAAATCAACCTTTCCATCTAATGACGATATAATGAATTGAGATAAAACAATCATGTCATAGAAGAAGCAAACAAATGTTATATTTAATCTTATCAAAATTTTCAATGATGAGCAATAAAGTGAAATACCTACATGATGGGAAAAAAAATTGTCATTATATTTTGATAATAGTGTGTCAAGATGACAAAAAAAATCGAAGTTAGAATCTGTCTAACACTAAAAAATAATGGCTATTAGGATACCTTAAAATATCATAATATGTATCAATTAGGGCACATGATATATTAAGACATCAAATAATTATGTCACTTAGGTGGTCGTTGGCATAGAGTTAAGGACATTATTTTGTGCCCTAAAAACTAAACTTTTATAACATATAATTTTGCTAGCATTAGTCTCCTCAACGACAACTATAAGATGTCTTAATAGACCAGCTTTTTCAACATATTTATATGATGGAATTTATTAATAACTATGACAAATATTATGTATTATAATAGATTAACTTTCCTAACGCATTTATTTGATGTAATATGTTCAATAATAAGACACATTTAAGTTTTTCTAAGATATATAATTTCCTAACACTTGAATTTAATAAAATGACATTATTTTATGCTTCAATATATACTATATCTAATATAAATTATATTCAGTTATAATTTAATTATGCTGACTCATAATATTTCATTTGTAAATAATTAATCTCCAATCAAATTTCTAAAAATCTCATATACATATGAGAGCTTACATAAGATATTTTTCTTCAAATAAAAATTTTATTTCAAAAATATAAAATGACAAGAATTTTGCACCTTAAATACAACAAAAATTCTACTTCAATCTTCATATATGTACATAATCAATCCATTAAAATAAATGTCTTCACAAAATAATACATGGAAAAAAAGGCCCTTATCATGAGGGCGATATCTTTACACTGTAGTCTTGGGATTTCTATTTCTACACTTTATTGTCATTCACCGGAGGAAAGTACGTGTCACGATCATCAACTACGCCTTACTTTTGTACTTTTGAGGTTGCTTGAATATATCATTCCCCTTGTCCATATACTGTAATGAATGATTAAAAATTTCAACAGTAGTTTATATGCATGACATGACATATCTTATTGTTCAAGATAGATAATTTTAAAGATGTAAAACTATTATGCATGTTATGGTCAATTACATTATTTGGAAAGCAAAACAAATTTTAAAAATATTTAAAAAAGGTATATTTTACATTTGACAAACAACAATGACATGATGAAAAAACAACGTAGGGAAGACAACTATTATAGTGTATAAGCTTGCAAATATTTGTTGCATTCATACAGATGATAAGAAATAGTTCAAGTAACAGAGGTTATACATAGCTATTATAATCTTAAAACGATCAGCCTTTTTCAAATAAGCACGAATAACTTGAAAATTTTAAACAAAGAAATGAACTTTAATACATAAACTATACCAGCAGGAAGTAACCTACCTCACAATTACGGCAGCTATTTGATTGGTTGTAAGAATTTTCAGAGGTTCTTATTGTCCAAATATTTTGGTCCCCTTCACCACATCTACAAGTCGTGCTTTGTATTGAATTTTCATTCATTTGAAAAGAAACCATCTGTTACACTGTTAAATACCCAAAAGTTATCACTCTGCCAGAACATCCAAGTAAACAGCTTTTGCTTTCAAAGCCAAACAAACCATCAACAGCCATGATCAACCCGAGTGAACATAGGAAGCATGAAAACTCAAGAATAATCATGAGAAGTAATTCATAAATAATGAGAGCATGCATTTACTATAATAAAGGGACACCACGGAGGCTTTAGAATTAGCCCCAAATCTAATAGTTGAAAAATAATTTGGCATAAAATAACTCAAATGGATCCAACCCAGGAGCACAAAATAAACCAAGGCAAGATTGAACAACTACACTGGAAGGGATGAACTGCTCGCACATGCACAATCTACCGTTATCAACATAAATTACTAAAAAAAAGTTGCCCGTAAGAAATTAACACTTCACAAATGAATCACAAAAATTTCAAAAAATAGATTGTAACAATGCATAACTATCCAATACTAAATTCAATCTATTCATTAAAGTATTTCACACGATGTAAAATTGTATATTTATTAAGCATTTAGATTTATTATCATGTCATCCACGTTACAACATAAATCCTTATATTAATAAAACTGTATGAATCGAAGAGTGCATAGAATAACACAAAAAAACAGGTGAGTGCTAGCGCAAACTTTCCAAATAAAAGGTTATGACCATTTTATAGGAATAAAAAAGATATTGCTCTTATATAAGAAAATACTATAATTAAATGTGAAAACTAAATTATAGGATCATGTTTTAATTTCTTGACATATAATGTTTTTGGACTTCTCCAATAAGTGGAATGCAGTCTCATTTGTAAGATGTCGAAAAAATGGCGTTCTAAAGAACATAATTCTATTATATGCATGTGAGCATAAATTATTTGTAGGACATGAATTTCCACCACAAATGGAAAAGACCAGTTGAGTAGGCTGGTGTCAATTTTTGTGAGAGTGAACAATAGCTTATCCTTAATAGGTGAATATTACAGCACACAAGATTTCCAATGAGCCTGTCATCACCAAGAAATAATGGATTTAGCAAACAATAATGATCCATTTAGTGTTTGTAATGCAAAAAAATTTCTAAGAAGAAGAAATTGAATATTAGACAAGCTCTTAGAATATTGTATTGTTATGGCTTGAGCTAAGTTCTACCGAGGTAAGAGCATTGCTTTTGAGATTCACAACCTGAAGTTGTTTAGTAATGTTGCTTCCCATGTATAGAGTTCCATTGAAGGAGTGTTCCTAATTATCCTGTCAAAGAATTTGAGCATTAGGAAATTGTTTCTTCCACTTTCTTTTAAACAATACTTTAATAAGAAATCTACAGTAACAGTTGCTACAATCAAGGAAAGGTGAAGAGTTCTTGTGGAAATTATCCATGAAGTACCCCGAATTCAAAAGCCCTGCAAGCCTCCAAGTATTAGTGTGCATCAATTAAGAAAATCAATAGTTTACAAATTTTAAGCAGACAGTTCGAGAGTAGCTTACAAAGAGGTGACGTTTCAATTTATGAAATACATACAGGAGCTTCAGAAGGATGAAAAAAAAAAATTTGCGAGGTCGCTGAAATAAAAATAAGAAGGCTTCTATATCTACTATAGTTTCATAAACAAGATAAAAAGTAAATTCCTGATACATGTGGAAAGCTTTTAACACAATATTGAGGTTGTTCAACCCAATTAGATTTGACATAGGCCCAATTAAATCATTGTTTGGTAAATTTATGAAGAAGAAGCAATGAATGATTGCATGAGGAACTCCTTGTAGAATGATAAGTTTTATGCATTTAAAATGCTCACTTTGTAACTCCTTGTAGCATTTTTGCTCAATAAAACATGACAATTAGACAAAAAAAACAATGGCTTATATTATTAATTCATAATTCAATACAACAACAACAACAACAACAAGCCTTTATCCCACTACGTGGGGTCGGCTACATGAATCCTTTTTCTCCATTGTGTCCTATTAAAAGTCAAATTCTCGTAATTCAATCAATAAGTTTATTATAATATTATATGCATTGTGAATTAATCTCTCCAAACTTACATCCTATTTGTCAAAAATCAAGCCATTGGGTAACTGCTAAGTTTATAGAGAAAATATGCAATTTGAATAGGTAAACACATACAATGAAATAAAAATTTTTATGGTACCTAAAATATGGTAAGAGACTTACCAAACTCTATTATAGATCAGACAACTTTCTTTGTTTCCTCATTTATTGAGAAAGCTTCCTCCATAGAAAAGGTGGTTAAATATTTGGAATAATGCAAAGCAAGAAAAACATGTCATCTAATGTTAGAAGACTTAAACAAATATTTTCAAACAACAACATAATAAAACAAATCATCACAGTAAAATTTTCCTTAAAATTTCATCTAAAGAAATGCATTAAAGTCAAGCCTACAACAATACAAATGGATAGCATCATGTTATCTAATGTTAGAAGATAAACAAACGTAATAGGAAAAGATGATCACATTTGTTGCATTTGTACAAGAAACTCAGCATACAAAACAAGACAGTGTAGATGTCGAACAAACAAAAAATCATGCACTAACCATTGTCGTTGTAGGGCAAAGTACGCTAATAAGAAAGATATTTAAATGATTAGAATATATGGAGCTAGTTTTTTAAGCACATTACTTATAGCATAGTTTTTCAACTCATTTTAAGATATAATGCTACAGTTAATTTTTGAGTTGTGTTTAGTTCACTAGTTTCACAGTTACAGCAAAAATTAGATGCAGTATTCTATCTTAGAAATAAGTAATATACCTTGAAAAACTAGCTCTATATCTTCAAATCATCTAACTTGACAAGAATCCTCCCTATTAGCACAAATATGTCCTATAACGGCAATAACTAGTGTATGATTTTTTATTAGTTCGACATTTACACAGACTTGTTTGCATACTGAGTTTCATGTACAGACGCAGCAAATATGATCATTTTATCTATAAAACATAACTTCATCTTCAACATATTTTTTTTAGCGAAGCATTTATAATGTATACAAATCATAAAAAAAAAATGATCGTCATTGTATTCTAAAGCGCTTCTCTTAACATCATATCATTAAATTATTTATTATAAAATTGCAGTTTATGCTTAGGATTTTTTACAAAGGCTAATCTATATATCAAATTTATGCTTGTGTGATATCTAAGTATAAAATTGCAGTTTATGCTTAGGATTTTTTACAAAGGCTAATCTATATATCAAATTTATGCTTGTGTGATTTCTAAGCATAAAACAAATGAATAATGGTTCCATTAATCTTAAAAACATAATTGTATCTTACCTATAATCGATTACTTTCATGTCATAAATTTATGGGAGACCTAGGAGAATATGTGCATGATTTTCTTTAAAAAATTATTATAATATTTTCAATGGTCAAAGTAGATTAAGGTCTTATAAAATTATTTTAAAAAATGATTGTAATATTTTGAATTATGAGAGATTCATGTGTTGTTTACTTGAACTTATGCATCACTTTAATTGTCTTTCATTATTATGATAGTTTATCTTTCAATTTAATGACATTTCATATTAATGCCTATTTTTTATAATTATTTTTTATTTTGTGCCATGTTCAAAATGTCATGCGCCATGCTGTGTGTTATACAACATGGCTCCAAGGAAAACTTTACGGCACGGTGAGCCATTCGCCTTTGACAAATATGGTAGTATGGTTAAAAGCTAGAAAGTTGTAATCTACCTGCAAGTATAAGATCATACTATACTTGTTGGCGACTGTGAATGCTACTGGTAAGTGGTCAATGATGGAATTGAGAGCTATTGCAAATGAATCAATGTTGTGTTTGTAGTCGTAATGAGAGGATTTGAAGAAGACTGAGATGGGAGTATGCATATAAGTTGCTGCAAGAAATTGGAGTTGCTAATGAGTTGCAATCTACGACCATAAAGCTCGGGTAAGATGCATAACAAACAACAAAGCTATCAATGGCAAAAGCATGTGCTGGTTCACTTATAACAAGGTTGCTGTTATTGCAATTTGCAATTATGGCTTGCCAAGAGAGTGCAAAAAAGGTAGCATCCTAACTGGCGATTGTGTTGAGTGGGTCTCCTAAGGGCTATATAGGAGAGGGGTCATAAATGACACAGGAGCAATGAAATATGGTTTAAAAGCATGTGTGGTTTGGGATTGCAATGTGTGTGGGAAGTGATGAAGTTGTTAGGGAATGCGACATGGAGGGGGAAAATATTATCAATGATGTGTACTTAATTATTACAGGCACAAGCTTGTAAACAAGTGTGCAGTTGTTAATGCTGGAGAATTATATGTGATGTGCGCAATTGGGTTCGGGCATGAGGCAATGACGTGTGTATGTTGGCTAAAAAAAGGCATAATGTGAGATAAGATGGTTATAGTCTATGGTTCTTTGTTTAGGCTTAAGATATGATTGATATGATCAATAAGTATTTTGGATTTGTAAGCTCCTCACACAAGTTTGATACCAAACATTAGAGAGCAAGGAAAAAAAAGCTTCATGTGCACAACTTATGGTGATTGACACACAATTGGATCTATAGAGAACTTGATTGGTCAAAAATAATTAATTCCATTCAATCATGATGTATCAATAATGATTTGTACATAATTAATTCTAATTTATAGAAATATGGTTACAAGAACAATGATATATTTTAGATGCAAAGTTAATCCTATGTAAACCTATTAAACATTCAAAATTTAAACCTATTAGCATCCAAATGGAGATAAAACCTATTAAAAAATTTATTGAAGGCTTTGACTCAAACAATATATTCCTTAGTTTGTAACTTAGAGGTCTTAAGCATCAATATCTGTGGATGCAACCATGATAATTTTTTCTAGATCCACAGATATAATATCTGTAATTGGTCATTCTCCCACCTTATCTATGTAATTGGTCTTGTTCATGCCTTAAAAATGTATTAGTCTCAGGTCCACCTAATGAAAATATCATGTGCTGCTATCTTTAAAAAAAAAACTAACCAAAGAATTTATAAAAAAATTATGTTAAATTCAGCCATATAAAGATGGACTTGAAAAGACTTAAAACTAAGCCATATTCAAATCAGTTATGGATTACTTTAACTTTTACTGATTGTTCTATGGCCATTAGCTTTTGCGGACCGATTTGACCTATTGATGTAGGCAAAGAGGGGGTCAAATCATTAGCCTTGGCTCTTGGGCTGATGGTGCTTCTCAGTTTGGGCTAGGCTATTCAGTTTTTGTTGTGCTTTTAGGGGTTGCTATGTTCCAGCTCATTAATACTTGAGCTGTTGTTTTTTCAGCTCATTTATATGGGTAGTTTTCCTCCTTTTTTAGCTCATTAAGAGGATTTATTTTGGTTCATTCCCCCCTTCTTTCTCCTTCCCGTGGCTGTCTTTTCCCCTCCTCTGTGGCCCTTCAGTTTTCCCCACTTGGCTCCTTTTCTCGTGGCTAGTTCCTTCCCCCCTTGGCTGCCTGTTCCGATTTTTGTGAGTGCCCGTTTCTGTCCCTTTTTTGTGGCTCTTCGGGTGTTGCTCCTGGACAGCCTGCTGATCTTCCAATTCCCCTGTCGTGATTGGCTGGATTAGAGGAATTTTGGGCTGTTTGGCTGCCCCTTATCTCCTATATATATATAAGATGTTTTGGTGAATAAAAAGAAGGTTATGTGCTGATTTTTGGAAGAAATCTGAGAGTTTTCTCTGATAGCTTGTGAGTTATGTATCCCCTTCTCCTTCTTCAAGGATAGCTTGCGAGCTATTCCTCTTCTCTTTGTCTACTTCTAGGAAAGCTTGCGAACTTGTCCTCTCTTTCGTCTCGACTTCTTACCTTTTTCTTCTCTCCGCATGTGACCACCCTTTTTGTATCTTTCTTCTCAAGAAATGCAAATTTATGAGAATTTATATGTTATAAATTATATGATCGTCTTTCTCTTATAAAAGTGAAGTTGTTTATCATTTAATTGTTGTATTTTGTCTAAGTGTGGTATTTTAGAAGGGTGTGCACGTAGGTGTGCACGTATTTTCTTATTTTCCTAAGAAGTCTTTTCTTTTGCTTGCATAAATTAAAGTTTTTCTAATTTTTGCTCGCAACGCCTATTTGAACACTTGTATTTTTCATGTCATCCTATGCTCTAATAAGATGATCAAAAAAATTATCTATCGCATTGGAGCACTTAATCTTGAAATAACAGTTGAAGACACATTAAAATTTTGATGTACAATCAAGCAAAAATATTTGGGGTCATGTTTTCCAAGTTTTTCATAAGAAGTTGGGCCATCAACCCTTGCTTATATTGTTGTGTTAGATTCACATGATATTACTCATGACTTACCTTATTATGTCTTTCAAGATGCTTATGGTGTTAACCCATCACTAGGATAGTAACCTTTAAGAAGACCTTAAGGGTTTCTATAATCTCTTTATTCTCTTTAGTCTCTAAGATCTCGAGGATTTATCTAGTCTTTAGGATTCTTAATTTGCTTAGGTTTGGGTTGATGGATATTTTGACCTATCGTAAGAATGTTTCTAACAACATACGATTTAGGAGGTGCAACATGATTGCTATGACGGTATGTCATAAGAGACATCATTGAGCACTTTTATTAATTCATTTTAGGGATATGAAGGAAGTAGAGGTCTCCCATAAGTTGGATTCTCTAAGGGGGTTATACATAAGTATGAAAAACTATAAGAATTTCTCACACTAGGATGCTAAAGTAAGTTCATTTGAAATATTTTGATCCGTTTGATCAAACATTTCATCTAAATTGCATATCACTCAATCAAATTTATCTTATCGATTTTTAAAATTATTTTATTCATTCAACAATTCTTTTTATGATATCCTTTTGGTGATACTTTTCATCTATCTTGTCTGTTACATACATAATTAAATTTAATTTTATGTTTTTTTATAATTTTTTTTATCAATCACAATCATCCTAATTTTATGTTATTTAAGCAATTCTCATTTTGTTCCACATCTTTAAATAAGCTCTCATAATCACCTCTACGCAATAAAATTCATATTGATTTGATGATGTAAAAGCAAACATATATACACATGTATGTGCGTGCTTGCCCCTAAATAAGAAAAGAAAAACTCAACTTTATCAAATGATTGTGTGGTAACATAAAAAATCAATGGACTTAATAGATCTAAAATACCATAAGACCCAAAGGGTATGATCTACTTGAAACTCTACATTTTGATGGTCAAAAACGAGACTTTTTTATTGATTATGGGGAAAAATTCATGTTTCAAGCTCGAACATTACCGTAAAAATATGTTTGCTTAGTTAAACATAAATGAGGGGCATAATTCAACTAAGCTAAGAAAACATTTTATAATTACACATGATGAAAAATTTACATAAAATGTTTCATGTTGATGATAATTATAAGAATCTTTACGATTTACAATAAATGAAAATTAGTTGATGTAACGCTTCTACTAAGTGTTTCTAGTGAGTGATTCAAAAAAATATTACTAATTATTCTAGTGAGATTGGCAGAGCTACCAATATTAGCTAGATATTACTATAAAGCAATACTTTCATAATAATGTATTAGTAGAACTTGCAATTAAAAATAACATTGTTATCCACTTTTAAGTAATAAGCATTTACTACATTTTACAAAAAATAATTTCTTTTAACATCATACAAATTTAAATAATTTGAAATCTTAAATACACTTATTTGATATTTATAAAAGCGTTTTAAAATATATATACATTACTTTAAAAATAAATATATTAATATATTATTTTAAATAAATTCCAATTAAAATTAAAAATCTATTTCAAATCATTTAACTTTCTGATTTGTTATTGTATATAAATATAGGTTAATTGGCCAAAAATTGCATATAAGCCTTTCAATAATTGCCCATTTGATTGTATTGTAGACTTATTCTTGAAAAAAACTTATAGTTAAGATATTATGTCTGGCCTCAATAATTTTATATATATATATATATCCAAACCTTTCTTAATAGTTCTTTTCATATTTGTGTCCAAACCTTCTCTCTCCCGTCTCATAGCTCTCTGTCTCCATGTGGTTCGCACAGCATGTGATGTAGATCGGTTAGTGCTCGGAGACTAAGGGCGGCGTTGGTTTTGATCTGGGCTTGCGAACACAGGGAGAGGTAAAGGAGGTCCGACCTCTAGAGTGCGAATAGCAGAGAGCGAGCAAGGGGCTTCAGCCTCTATGTTGTGCAAACCATTGGGAGGATGAGAGCTAAGAGACGGGAGGAAGAAGGGACGCCTGGAGTCGGTCTCAGCTCTGGTGTCCGCGAACAGAGAGAGAGAGAGAGAGAGAGAGAGAGAGAGAGAGAGAGAGAGAGAGAGAGAGAGAGAGAGAGAGAGAGAGAGAGAGAGAGAGAGAGAGAGCAAGCAGATCCTTTGACTGGGAGCCTTCTCCTACGTCACAGTCATTATTTGAATAGACGTGATTAGGGTCTATCTATTGGAAGCTGCAGACGTCCAAAAGGGATATTGAGAAGCATATTAATTCAATTTCAGTCACTCAATTAAATTTTCTGATTTGAAAGATAGTTTAAATTGATTATAAAATATATTAACATTTAATTAAACTCAGATTAGGTCAATTTGGTTGAAAGCAGACTTGATTTTACCCAACTCGGATTAATTCGAGTTCAACCTGACTCGACCAAAAATCGACAAAATCAAACCCAATTTAACATCGACTCGAGTCAAATCAAACTCAACACGATCAAAACAAACTACCCGGGTTTAATTAAACATGATCAAGTCTAATTCGACTCAATTTGGGTCAATTCGACGGTGTTCAATCAAATCAATCAAAGGTCATCTAGATTAAATTGACAAAAATTGAGGTCAACATTATTGACTTTGTCTCTTTCTTTTGGAAGCTATCTCTTACAGAAAATTAATTTCCTGTAAATTGTTAAATCTTGCTAAATGACCCAAAACTTTAACATAAAATTTCAAAACAAGCTACACAATCTTTGATGCATAAATTAACATGTACTAATCGATGCTAACAACATACACTTTAAAGATGGTAATCATTAATGTGTGAGCATAAACTTTATGAGATACAACTAAAATAAAATCTCAACTTGAACCAAAATCTCACAACTCTCCCCTTAGAGACATTTAGGCAAACACTTGATGTACAATATTTATAAAATCATGTGAAACAAGCTAGCCTAGAAATTCAATTTTACACACCTACTGGGTTGAAATCCTCTAAGTAATATACACAAAAACCTTCACGATTCATATGACAATCATTTTAATAGGAAGATATGGAAGCATACACATGGAAAAAGAAACTAGAAAGAATCTCATTTTCAGATTTTTGTAAGAAATTCAAGCATCATATATATTTTGAAACTATCATAAAGAAATGAAAGTGAGTATAAGAATAAAAGAAAACAGGGAGAAGAAGAAGTAGAAATAAGGACAAAAAGAGAGGGGAAGAGGAAGGTAGAAGGAGAAGGAGAAGAAGAAGAAGAAGAAGAAGAAGAATTAGAAAGAAGAAGAGATAATTAGAGGTAAGCCTGCTACAGCTAGTGAGGTCGGTTGGCTAGGGCTCGGATATCAGGGTGGCATTGGTTTCGATCTGGGCTTGCGAACACAGGGAGAGGTGAAGGAGGTCCGCCCTCAAGAGTGCGAAGAGCAGAGAGCGAGCAAGGGGCTTCGGCCTCTATGCTGTGCGAACCACATGAAGGCAGAGAGCTAGAAGACGGGAGGGATAAGGGCCGCCTGGAGTCGGTCTCGGCTCTGGCGTCCGCGAATAGAGAGAGCTCGAGAGAGGGAGCGGGCAGATCCTTTGACTGGGAGCCTGCTCCTGCGTCACAGTTGTTATTAGAATACACGCGAATAGGGTCTATTTGTTGGAAGCTTCAGACGTCCAGAAGGGATATTGGGAAGCATATTAATTCAATTTCAGCCACTCAATTAAATTTCCTGATTTGAAAGATAATTTAAATTGATTATAAAGTAGGTTAACATTTAATTAAACTCAGATTAAATCAATTGAGTTGAAATCAAGCTTGATTTGACCCAACTTGGGTTAATTCGAGTTTATATTGACTCGACCCAAAATCGATAAAATCAAACCCAATTTAACATCGACTCGAGTCAAATTGAACTCGACGCGGTCAAAACAAACTACCCGAGTTTAATTGAACATGGTCGAGTCAAATTCGACTCAATTTGAGTCAATTCGGGCTCAAATTGGGCTCGACGGTATTGAATCAAATTAATCAAAGGTCATCTAGAGTAAATTGGCGAAAATTGAGGTCAACATTGTTGTCTGTCTCTTCCTTTTGGAAGCTATATCTTGCAAAAAGTTAGTTTCCTGTAAATTATTAAATCTTGCTTTTTTAAAATTTTTTGTTGAAACTTTAAATAATGTGTAATTTCTTCTGTGCAACTCTTCTAGGTTTACATTTTTGCATATGGATAAACTGGCTCAGGCAAAACTTATACCATGATGGGAAAACCAGAAACTCATGAGCAGAAAAGATTGATACCAAGATACTTGGAATAAATCTTTGTGACCAGTCAAGCTCTGAAATATCATTGATGGAAATGCAAAATATAGATTTGACATTTGCAATTAATTTCTATTGTCTGCACATTTGCAATTATTCTTTTTTTTCTTATTTTTTTCTAAACCATTTTGCTTTAATTTTTTGTAGGTGTCAATGTTGGAGATATACAATGAGACAATCCGTGATTTGTTATCTCCAAGTCGATGCAACAACAGTGATGCATCTCATATTAAAAAGCTATATACGATAAAGCATGATTCAACTAGTAATGAATTTATCCTAAACCTTATAATGGTAGATGTATGCAGCATAAATGAAATCTCTTTCCTTCTTAATCAAGCAGTACATAACATGTAACTTGTACTGCTGTAATATTGTCATTAACTTGGTTTTCTTATATGTTTGAATTTTAATTTTTAATAACTTACACAACATGAAAATTTCATAATTTTCTAGTTTTATGAGTTATGTTAAAGTTGAGTAGTGTACCATTGCTCAGAATTAATAAAAGATCATCTACGAGTAAATGCTTCAAAAATATCGGCAGCCATAACCTTTGATGAATTGTACTTCTTCCCTTGCTTCTTTGCATTATGCCCCCCATCAGCATTGGTAAACTGCATAGCAGTAAAATTGGGCCCAATTCTCATCATTATTGCAAGCAACCCTTAATCCTGATATCAAGTCATTCAGCCCAATAAATCATGGAGTTTCAATCCCTCACTTAGTTAAGATCTCCAGACCCGAATGAATTGTTGGCTATGCACTGTAACATGCTCCAGATCCTCCCCAACATTATCACCCCACAGTCAGTTTAAGTCATCAGTCACCCTCCTAGCACTCAACATACAGTTAATTGGAATAAAATTCTTTGTAATCCGCCACCAAAACATTTTCCCATGGGTGCATAGAAAGTTTGGAGACCTCCCACTCAATGTCATCCAGTTCAACAATTTTTTATTGTAAACTGTAGCAGCTAAAGTAGCACCACATGGATTCTTAATAAATTCAACAGAATTTGTTCCTTCATTCATCATAACCGAAACACATCGTATAAGTCCAACTAAATAAATCCCAAACCATTGCATTAACATCTGGACATCCTGATTACCAGCATCAGATTAGATCCTTTACCATCAAAGAATCAGAAATTTCCATTTTCGTAAAACTGGGTTATTTTATAGATGTCAATTGACACTTTGGTTCAACATATTAAGAATGATGTGAGAATGATTGCCTTTCCACTACTATCTCACCAAGCTAGCAAACAAATATATGAGCTGGCCGACTTTTTTTATACAGGCTCGATCAACTCCATTGAACATGCTCAAGGGCAAATCAAGAAAAAAAAATGAGGTCAACAGAGTTGTTTGGGGTAATAATTTTCTCTAAAGAAGATTTTTTTTGCACAACCGGGGGTGGACTACCTAGAACATGTGGTGAGCAAAGCAAGGTTAACAACAGACCAATCCAAGATTAAGGAAATGTTAAATTGTCCTTAGCCTAAAACTCATAAGAAATTGAGAGAGTTCTTAGGCCTCACCAGATACTATCAAAAATTTGTGCGAGGGTATGTCACAATAGCATGAACACTGATTGAGCAGCTGAAGAGGGGCAGTTTCAATTGGGGGGAAGCAGCGACACATGCCTTCATGCCGCTACAAAAGCCATGATCATCACACAAGTATTAGCACTTCTAAACTTCAGCAAACCATTTGTTGTGGAGATAGATACATCGGGATACGAATTAAGAGCAATGCTCATGTAGGATCATCTGCTCATTGCCAGTCAGGTGCTCATTGTTAGGGCAAGGCTCTAGTCCATATACAAGCAAAAGTATGGGGTGATATTTTTTCATCAAGGCAAGCGAAAAAAAAAATTTTTGAAATTTCTCCTCTGCTCCAGAGGAAGAGGATGATGACTGAGGAGCATAAACTGTTATTGTCCAAGTTGTTAGGATATAACTTTGAGAGTGGCCCAAAATTGGAAAACAAGGCTATGGATGCACTATCACGAAAGACGAATGATCCACAGTTGATAGTTCTATCAGTACTTATGGTCCAAGATTGAGAAGCCCTGAGACAAGAGCATGAACAAGATGAATGTCTGAGGAAGATCAGAGCCGACTTATTGCATCACCTTGTCAATCATCCCGATTACACATGGATGGGGCAACCAGCTACTACATCAAGGGAAATTCATTTTACCGAGGGGGACGGGATACATCCCCAAACTATTGCAAGGGTTTCATGGAAGCACAGTTGGAGGACATTCAGGAGCTTAGAAAATCTACAGCCGACTATCAGTAGAATTATACTGGCTCGAGATATATCGCGATGTAGAGGACTGGGTAATGAAATGTAATGTGTGCAAGTACTTGGTCATCACACAGGGAGGGTTACTACAACTACTAACGCTACCAGAGAGGGTGTGGGAGGAGGTGATGATGGATTTCATCAAAGGGTTGCTCTGTTTGGAGGGATTTTCAGTGAAACTGGTAGTGGTGGATCGTTTGAGCAAGTATGCACACTTCATTCCTCTGAAGCACCCTTATACCGCAATCTCTGTGGCTACTATTTTTATACGAGAGATGGTGCGCTTGAATGTATTTCTAGAATCGATTGTATCAGATAGAGATAAAGTGTTCCTTGGCCACTTCTAGAAGGAATTGTTTCGTTTATAGGGGACAATCCTGAAGAGAAGCATAGTATACCATCCCCACACAAATGGCCAGAACGAGGTGGTTGACATACCTATTTGAGATACTTTGTCCAAGATACTTCGAAGAGTTGGCCCAAATGGATAGCTTGGGCCGAATATTGGTATAACACATCGTACCATTCAACAGTACAAAACACCCCTTTCAAGATTCTCTATAGGAGAGATCCACCTCATTTGATTTATTATGGGCATAGAACTAAACAAGTAACTAGTGTATATTAGTACAGGAAAGGGATAGAGTACTATCTAAGTTTCGAGAGGAAGGAAAATTGTATCTTGCAAGTGCTTTTCATTTATTCTTGAAATAAAAGTGTTTGCTTTGTTTTCCTACGATTTTCTATTGTGTTTCTCTCAGTTTTTCCACTGTTTGGGGCTGTGTATTAGCTGCGGACAGCAGTTTTTCTTTGCTTAGGTACTTGATTTGGGTTAGGTTTACTTGTGTAAACGAGTATTACCTATCATGTTCCCAGTGACGTCTAGGATTTGTGGAGAGTCAATCTACCGCACGAATAGTAGATTAACATCTATCTTGGTTTGTTGTGCTGATATCAATAAAATTTGCCCATAATGTCATTCTTTCTCACTAATTTATGTTGTGTTTTCTCTTCGTTATTATTGTTTTTTGGTTGTGTAAAGATCAGATCCCTATCAATTATCATATCTTCAATATCAACAATTTTAAAGGAAAAAAGCCTTTCTTATCCTTCTTTTATCTCCCTATTCATTTTCTTCTTTTCTTTTCTCTATACATTCTTTTTCTGAATTGGCTTGATTTCTGACAAATTGATGGGAGTGCCAGAGGGATAGCCTTTGTTTATGTAAAGAGAATCATACGATACTTGGATTTTCAAGAGTAGCAAATTTAAGCTTTTAGATGAGATTAGATTAGGAGGGATTAGGAGGGTTTAATTAGGATTGAATTGGATGGAATTGATTACTTTTTTGAGGAATTTTAGGAAAAGGGTTGAATATTTGAATTAAATATGAAATATAAGTTTAATTTCAAAATAAATGGATTGGTTGAGAAATTTAAAGAGATAATAGGGAAATTTAAAAGATGAAGAAAAGAGGCGATGGGGCAAGTAGAGAGAGATTGTACAAAAATGCATATTGATGTATATTGCTTCATGGAAGATTAAAGAGGGAAAGGTCATGAAAACTACATTGAAGAGAAATTACTGAAACTAAGTGCAATTACTGAAACTAAGAAATTTAATGAAAGGTGCAAGAGGGAAGAAAATTTTAGGATAAAAATGTAGCAACTGAAAAACTATAGAAATTTAATGAAAATACTCACAAAATAATAGGAAATTACTGAAACTAAGTGCAATAGTAATAGAATTGTTGTTTTGATATTAAATTGACGCATGATAGATTGTGTAATTGTAGATTCCACTAAAATATAGAAGAATTGAAAGAAAACATACCAAATAGCAAAACCTTAAGCTATAAATGTTGAATCTTAAAAACGTTTGAACCATTTAATCCACAAAACAGTTTGTGCAAGTTAATTGTATAGAAACTACCATATCCAACTAAAATTAATATACCCCGTGTTCCACTCTCCATTAACTTTAAGAAACAAAAAATTGGTTAATTCCATAAAAAGGTGCTTCAAAGAAATTGAAAAAGAAGCTAAACATCTAAAAATAAGAAATTCCACCAGTCGCTGACCTTTTCTTCTCACGAGTGTTCAATTATAGGGGAGCAGCAGCATGAATTGCTTTAGGCTTTGGCTTGACTTCGACTTCATTAACATTCCGAAGATAGATAGCATATTGCTCGTGACTATAGATATTAAAAATATAGTGTTAAACTCCAGGGTACAAATTATGAGAGATTAAATTAGAAATCATGATCATAATTTCTTAGCTTACGGTATATCTCCCTCTTCAAAAGTGTAACTAGATGCAACGGCCAACAGACGGCCATCTTTGCTAAAGGATAATGCTGCTATGCTACTTGGGTACTTCGAGTACTGAAAAAAGACATAAGAACAATGGGCTGTTGTTACAACAGTTAAGATTAGTTTCTAGGAGCACTTGGACTATAAATTACCTGATATAGCCTCTTTTTGTTGTTTCCATCCTAGACATTGACATAACCATCACAACCTCCAGTGGCAAAGGTCCCATATCTGCAAGAAAAACAAAGAAGTTAATGGACAACCAGTTCGGCCTTTAAACATTGTAGAAGTATTATTCAAAGAAGGGCAAATGAAGAGGTTACATGAGATGGAATGCAATAGCATTAACAGGGTATACAGTGTCCATTCCAGCCTCTGATTTTCGATGACACTTAAATGCATACCTGAAAATCAAATCATGTTGTCACTAATATAAGTAGAAAGAGAAGAAATTCTATGGAGCTTTGAAGCTGTTCATTACATTCATCCTGCAAGACGATTACAGGATACATAATATAAGCTTATGCAACAAAACTCATAGAACATGTTCTAGCAAATTAGCAAACAAGTATTATCTTTAAAAACAGTATTTCCCTTTAACAATGCAAATGTATTACAATTCGCTGAGAAGAACTGAACCATGATCAAAATATTTCAAGCTTTTCAAAGAAAAGAAAGAAAGACGCAAACCAAATAAGAAAGCAAAAATATTCCAGATAAAAAATGCTAACAAAAAAAATAGTAAACCCTAAAGACAAATAAAACAAGGCAATATGCAATTGACATACAAATATACATACAAGGTTAAAACTGCTACCGCTTGAAATAGATTAAGGTAACCATACTTCTTAGATTGGCTTGCCTCAGACAAGCCAAAGAATTCCATTGCAACTCGACCCTCCACGGAACTAAGAGCAAAACCTGAATAAGGTAGCAAGATAGAGAGAGCATAATACCTCAGAAGTAAGATTTTGTAAGCCAGCACAAAATTTAAATGTAAAAAAGAACATAGATGGATATTAAATCCAGATTACTTTTAAATTGCTACAGGGTGGAACATCAAGAGCCTAAGCTGAGTCCAACAGCTTAAACTAAGGGATAAATAAACACCCCTCAATCCAAAAGAAGCTAAGGGGCAAGACTCACTATTAGCATATTAGGAATTGAATTATCAGTGGCATATCAAACAAAATTTTGATTTCCCTGATCTACACTCATGCGAATCAATAAACAAATATAATTAAATTCTTTTCCAATGGCATAATTCGGGAGCTTGCATGGAAGTGTTGACTTGGCTTTGTTTGGAGATATTAAATCAAGTTGATAATATATTTATTCAGTGAAACAAATTTAAATTTCAACTGAAATTGATCTTCGGTTAATATATCTACTAGCTCAGGTTATGAAGAGTTTATAAGTAATGGTCACCTGCATGTAATTGGGAGTTTTTGGCTAGAACAAAATTTATATGCTTCAGTACGATCTCACAAGTGTTAGTTATTCATATAGATCCTTTGAATGTAATAAAAAAGCAACTACGTAATTACAGGAGAAATCATCTCCTTATACTAGCAAGAGGCTTAATTTTTCTTTACTTAAGAAAATTCTTTCTTGTCCATTTCTTCTCCAGAATTTGTTATTGTTTATTTAATGATTTTGATTTTGGTCAGAAAGTCTAATTTTGTAAAAACTAATTTCCTTGCTCATTGATTTCATTTGTTCCAAAGTTTTTTGCAGAAATTATCGATATTTACAGGCATTTTAATGCCAATTAATTTAAACTCCTCTATCACTTATTTTCAAATAAAGAAAATGAGTTGTTGATGTAATTGGTAACTTTGATCGATGAATTCTCTATAAAGCATCATAAGTATCATAATAGTTGCATTAGAAAACATAATCTTAGGTCATTAAACATTACTTAGGTTAAAGTTAAGCATCTATCTTAGGTAAAGCACATAATGTTCCTAAGCTACAAGCTAATTATGCCAAGAAATCTAATCATAGAAAGAACTTTACCTGTACCATTAGGATAGCATCGCACACATCTAGTTTAATATTTCAAGGATGACTCTCTTCGCTGTTCAGGTTGAGACATATTTCTTAAATCATAGACGTTTACATGTCTCCCTGCAGTTGCTACTACAAGGCGATGGCCAACTAAAGAAAGAGAATACACCCGTTTAGTTTGTGGGTATGTTCCAACAAGAGTGTGTTCTGACCCACTTGCACCTCTAGGATACCAGCATTACAATGTTTTGTCCCAACTGCCAGTAATAACTTGACCTTATACATTAATGAATTTGTATATAAAAATGAATGATGGAAATAAAACTTTGCATAACTGGGCATTCTAAAATTCAGACAATACTTCAACTTGACTTTAACAACATACAAAGTAGAAAAAAAAAATAAAGCAGATGAAAAGAATAAATTTGTAGCATAACATTCCCGAAAAGCCTTACTAACGTCTATCGATCCTATGTCCTTGCATGCAATAGCATCGAATATCTTTATTTACAGCGATGATACCAAGCATACATATGATCAACCTGATAAACTGAGCTAGTATGAAGCAAAGTATATGTACACATATCAATGCAAAATAAAATCTAGAACCAGATTAGTGTGAATGTCTTCAAAAAAGAACAAAACTTGATGCCAATTGCCAATTAAATAAAAGAAATTCTTGGTTGGAATGGATGAAACAAAAAAAAAAAGTTACATAGCCAAACATCTATACGAGGAAACAAAATTAATCCATGAACAGTTGCAAAATTGATTAAATAATTACAGTGTCACTGAAATAGGAAAATGAAAATGTTAAATGAGTGATGAGAAAACAAGAAATATTATATTATGCATGACTTATGAAGTTTTGCATTTTGGAAAATTTTGGAAGACAAAAAGCTACGAATAGACAAACTATGAGTATTACATGGATAAAAAAAGAAATGCAGCCACCAACCTGCAGCATAGGAGTATTCAACACAACGTACTGGAGCATCATGCCGTCCCAAAATATCCTCTTTGCCTGAGCTAAAGACACCTATTTTATAAGGAAAGAATTATTAGAAAAAGGCCTTTGTTTAATTCTTCTAAGTGGTAGTGACAAAATTCAAAATTTTAAGCATCAAATTTTTTAAGAGATGCAGGAAAATATCGGGGACAAAATCAATAGTGGAAAAATGAAAAAGAAACTGGTTCGTTAGACCTACTTTTGCAAAAAAAAAATACTAAATAGGATACCAATATCCTGCCCGTGAACTAATCCAAACATTAAAAATAAGAAAAAAATTTAATGAATAGTGTTGAGTTAAGTTACTAAGGATGCTACATGCGAGCTGGGAATGAATCCAATATGAAAAAAAAATCAAATTATTAAGGTATGAAGTTTTGAAAAACAAGCTAAATAGCCCCATCATGGGACTATTTTGATTCTTTTTAAAAAACTTGTGAAACCAAAAATGGTCCTTTAATATATTTTGGTCCCTCATAAAGAGTCAAGAAATCATTTTCTTTTCTTTAGAAAGATAATAGTTAAATGAGTGAATTCATGAAAGAAAGCAAAAGCCATATTTTCATAATTACTCATTTAAGTTTAGGTATAACAGAATATCAAAGTTTTGTGGCTCGGCCAGCCACTTCAACAAAAACATAAACAGCATTACAACTTCAAGAAATTTCGTTTAGATAAGTCAACAAGAAACATGTTAAGAATATTAAAATGCCATATATCAATGACACGGACAAAGAAACCTAAACCCCAAAATACAATGATATACAGATTGATAAGGGCCGGCATGCTCTACTAGAACATCCCCTGAACCCCTCTTACCTCCGAACAGTGAAATCCTCACTCGCACGGAAACCAGAGGAATCATCGTGGAAGCAGCAGTAAAGAACGGGGCCGCCGTGCATGAACTCGCCCTTGAGCACGTTCGCACTTGCATCGTAGAGACGAACACTCTGCTCAGAAAGAGAAAAACCCTAAAACCACCATCCCGAGGCATTTCGCAATCAGGCTTTGTACAAAAGCAAGAAGAAATTACCTTTTCCCAGGACGAAATGAGGAGGTGGTCACTGTGATTTGAGAAGCGGAGATTCGAGATGCCGTCGGAGGAAGGGTTAGCGAGTTCCACTACCGGAAGGAGGAGCTCTGCTCATAGCAGCGAGCGGAGGAGAGATTAGTGGATTAATTTCCGGCGAGAAGCAGGACGAATTAGGGCCTTTAAAGCGTTATTCAGAGAAAAAATTGTGTCAGAGCTCAGAACTGTAGAAGAGATAGAAAAGAGGGGGCGGAAGGAGCGTTGAAACATGGAATTTTAATGATTTTTTAAAGCCCGCCGGTCTCGCATTTCTGTCGTTGCAGCCGCTTATAGTGAGATGGCAGAGAGCAGCGAAATTATTACTTTAAGGACATTTGTGTAAATTTTCCTATAGTTTCGTGCTTATTTGTAAAGAGAAAATTATTTTATTTTCTCACAAAAATAATAATTTATTTCTTTTATAAATAAAAGTAATTTATGCTACTTTTATACTTGAAATTTTATATTTTTTATTTAAAAGTTTTGAATTTATTCTGCTTTCGTGATTTACAAGTAATCAATTAGAAAATGCAAATTAAGGACATTTAGGTTTCGTTGGGGATGACTTTCTTACTGGTTCTTAAAACAACTTTTTAATTCAAAAATTAAATTTTTTATACTAAAAAGCTGTTTTAAGAAGCAGTAAAAAAGCCGTGCCAAAACTATTTTGTAAAGCTGATTTTTAATTAAAAAATCTCTTAAAAACCAATAAAAATCAATATTAAAATTATCTCAATCAAAACCTGAATCCAAATTATTGAATGTAATTGTAATTTGGCATCAACTGTTTATAATTATTTGATATAAGAGAGGCCCAAGGCCCCTGCTTTTAATAAGGCATCTTATGTGAGATCAGAGGATCTCACTCCTCATGAATCCACTAAACATACAATCAAGACCAATATCTACCCTCTCAGTCCTTGGAAGATTGTAAACTTATCATTAATGACATTGCCATATTACATACTTATTGAAGAAATCACATTCTTACACGCTCAATTTTCTTATAGGGATCTAAATAAATCGAGCCGAACTTAATCAAGAGTAAATTGATCTTAATTAACTCGAGCTTGAATCATAATCCTTCGAACAAGCTCACAATCAAACTGATTTATAACAAATAATAATAATTATAATTCAAATTTTTATTAAAATAAACTTTAAAAAATTAACAAAGATGAATCACCTAATATAAGAATAAAAAAGATACAATTTTAATAAATTTTAAAAATATTTTATAACAATTTTTCTTAAATAAATGAACCCTCGAGCTAACATGTCTAAATTGAGCCTGACTCATTAGCTCATCAAGAGAAAAAATTGTTTTGTGTGGACAATGGATACTGTGAATACCGAACGTAAGCTGTGTCCGAACCCAATAATCCCCCTTTGTTTGGAGTTCTTAAATCTCGAAGATGTCAATTTAATCTTGACAAAACCACTTTACCAATCTCCACAACTTGCACAAGAAAACATATAATTTTAATGAAGTCATGTTTTGGCAGGAGGCACATATGACCATTTGGTAAAAAAAAATTTAGATAAAGAAAGAAAAGGCATAACTTGAATATCTAAAAAGATTCAATAATATTTTACACTTAACAAAATTTCTAAAATTGAATGTATGTCATCAAACTTGAGATGAGAGACTTCCATATATAATAACAAAATACCATTAAACAAAAAGAAGGTTGAAAACTTGGGTACGCTAGGGTTAAAGAATAAACTTTGGTTTTACATAACATTATGTCTAAATATTTAAAATGGTAGTAACCATAGTTATTAAGAAATTATAAGTTACCTCCAAGTTATCATGCCATTGCCAAAAAAAAAACAAAGTTCTATCAAAGCATTCTCATAAACTAATTCGACATCATATAAATAAAATTATATTTGATCAACTAAGCATAAGTCTACTCGAATGTGTTATGTCCCACCATACATGCGATCAAAAATATTGCAATGAAATTCATGGAGAGATTTACCATGGTTGGTTTTCTTAACCAACGAAATAAATATACATGCATCTCAACTCAAAAGCTTCCTCCAGATGATTCAATATTAATTTTGAAACTATAAGATGTATACCAACAATATCATATCCTTGTGAATTAAACTACGAGCACGGTTAACTATAAAGAACCAATGAAGTGTAAGCTTCCTAAAGCAAGGTATTTAAAGAAAAATATTCATGGAGATAATGGATATATAGTGGAGAATGAAATGCTTGGTTGAGAAGCAAATGAAACCCCATTTGATTGCCACATTTATTATCATTATTTATAAAGAAAACTTTCATTACTTCTTAACAAGAATTAACTCAAGCACCTTACATGCATTCTTTCCTTTTTTTTATAGGGAATGCCACACCTTCTCAAGGTTTACAACCTACGCATAAACAAATATCACATATCAAATGTTTATTACCAAACGATAAAAACTAACATAAGCTTTCTATTCATCTCATGAAATAATTCATCCAAAGCAAAGGTATTTATTTAAAGAAAGAGACCAAGCATATGTGAAAGCTAAATTACATAAGAAATAACATATTAGGAAATGATTTGATAAAAGAATCAACCATTTGTCATCAGTACTCTTGAAGGGACAAACAATCTCGCTAAAAATCTTTCCAAACCAATAAGAGAAGAAGAGATGGGAAAAGAGGAACGGGAAGGAAGATTAGAAGAAAAACAAAGTTTGTAAGGAGAAGAAGAAGAAGGGGTAAAGAAGAATAAGAAGGAAGAAGAGGGAGTAGGAGAAGAAAAGCAAGGATAAGAGCTCACCTTGCCAACGGAGAGAGACCGGCGGTTTCAAACGTGGGAGAGAGAGGTAGTCCGGCGTTGGGTATCTCGCAAACCAGAGACGACAAGGAGAGGGAGGGAGGCGGAAGCTTCGTTCTTTTCTCCTGGATTCGCGAATGAGAGAGCCGGAGCCAGGGGTTAGGGAGTTCCGTTCCCTTTGTGTCCAAATAGCAGAGAGAAAAAATAAACGAGAGAGAAAGGTCGGCCTCGACCTGGAGATGGTGAGAAGGAGAGCTGGAGTGCGACAAAAAAAAAAAAAAAATTGCCCCGATCCAGGCTTCTTCCGGATCTCTAATCGAGGAAGTCGAGGAGAGACCTCTCGCGGGCTCCTTTCTTTCAATCTGGAGGAAGAAGGAAAGCTGTGATAGGTCTTCGGCGTAGGTCCAGTCCATCGTCAGAGCCGCTTGCTGAATAAGGAAGTTAAGAACCTGTGATTTGATTTCGTTCTGCCGCCAAATCTCTGCTGCAACTGAATAAATCAGATGGGGTATATGAGAAAGCAATGGTCAAGGTTTTAAATCTCTTTTTTTTTTTGGGACATTTAGGTCATTTAAGGCAAACTCACACACACAACGCATACATATGGACTCGAACCTTGGACCTCTTAGTTGGAAGCCTAAGCTCTCAACCAATAGACCAAGGGGAGTTGTGTCAAGGTTTTAAATCTCAGTCGTTAGATCAACTTCCTGATCTACAAGAAAAAGTCAGTTAGCCTTTAACTTAAATCAATTAGACTCATTTGGGTCTCAAATTTAGCCTAATTGAACGAGTTTGGGTCAATTTGAGTCGATTCGTATTTAATTTAGTTCAATTAAATAAAATTTTGCAAAATTAAATCCAAATTGTCACCAATCTGACTCAAATTAGGTTCAATACGGTTTAATTGATCGAGCATGATCGAGTTCACTTAGGCTCAAATTTTGCTGAATTGACGGAGAATACGCACGTTTGAGGGCCTAAGTGCGAAAAAAAGGTCAAAAGTAGCAATTCTTTGTAGCTCTCGAGTAGACAGCACTTAAGTTGTGCAAACTCCGCTAATTTCGTGAGAATTGAAACATGAATAACAACAAGTGGTTTGGATTGCTCTATTAGTGGAGTTAATGTTTTTTCTGTAAGATGGCATTTGCTTTTGGGAGAAAAGACAAGTACGATGACAACTTTTACCATATCTAACCATTGGGATATGATATCAATTCATTCAATTCAAGGATATATGTTGAAGAGAAAAGTAATATGTCAAATTCTGAATTTTTTGTGCACGATAATGGAGGGAGAGAAAGGTACCCAATCCAGTAAGGATTTTTCTTTTTCTTCTTATGATGATTTATTTAGTGAAAAACTAAACATAAACAAGAAGAACGATCATGAGAAATCTGGTAATGTGGACTTCCATAAAGAAAACACAAATACTTATTTGTTTGGAAACTTTATGGAGACAAAAGTTAGTATGAATCAGACCACAATCATGTGTTCCAATGAGATATCATTTTCCTCGGTTTCCAAGTTACCTCGAGACCTAATGAAGCTTAAGATTAAAACTTCTGAGAATGGTGAGAATGGGAGCAAGGACCAAGATGTTTTTGTAATTATAAGTGGTAATGGGGATGTTTATACTACAGATGTGCAAATGCACGATCGAAAATACTACTGGCAAAATCGAACCAGCGCAATGCTCCCAAGCTGTTCGACGAAATGCCACTGAAGGATCTGATCCCAAATTTGTTGGGCCAATTTATAAGAATTTACTATAAGATGGACAACTGATAGTTGTAAAACAACCTTCAAGATCTTCAACACAAGGATTTTTAGGAATGAAGAATGAGGTTGCTTAGGTTTCCAATCTTCAAAACAAAAACCTTTTTAGATTGTTGGGTTGTTGTTTGGTGGTGAAATGATGGATTGTATTTCTAAGACCAGTGTTGTGAAATACTTATTTAATCCAACTGATCAATCAAAATTGGATTGCGAAACAAGATTTAAGACCATTATAGGCATCCGCTGCGGTCTTGTACAGCCAGAAGATTTTGCAAGAGCTCTTGATTTGGGATAAAATAAAGATAGTGCTGCTATATTCACTTGCCACTTTGCTTGATGTTAAGCAACAATAATATCACCAGCATCACTCCAAATTCACTTGCCACTTTGCTTGAAGTTTCTCATAGCCATCTCACTGTGTCTACAATTATATCAGTAAAAATTGCCAACAATGGCACTTATCGAAAACACAAAGTTTTTGATCCAGGATGATTACTTATGTTTTCTACACTTATCTTGACGAAGTTGACTTCATTAGACGCTAGGGGAGTATGATGTGGAACATCATAGCTTAAAGTTTTTCTTACATGATTTCTAGAAAGTTATTAGTAGCTTATATAAGCAATGTATTGTAAGGAGGGGAGTAGATGAATATTATAATATTTTGAAGCTTTTTCAGCTTTATGCTTATCCCTGGATTGGGAATCCCTTCAAGCAGGTTTGTTTCTTCCAACGATCCCCACATCAGAGTCGAGCACTACAGCGCTCCAAACTCAATACGACGTCATTGCGAGTTGGGTTGGGAGGTTTTCGTTCTCTTTTTTCACATTTAACTTGGATGATTGCCCCTCTTTGTATGCTTTAATTTGTGTCTCTTTGTTTGTTTAGTTGTAGAATGGTGCAAAAGTAACAAAAGACAATGAGAGAGTAAGAGTGAGAGAAATCTATACAAATTCTTTTAATTTTTATTTGAGGATTTTTTGGTGTGGTGCAACTTGATAAATATAGAAGTTTAGGTGTTAAATCTGTAATTTTAATAGTTATATGTGTTATGCATGTAAAATTCCTATATAAAAATGATATTTATATAACTTTATATCAAAAAATAACATTTCTCTCTTCTCCCCCCACCCCCCCCCCCCCCCCACCCCCCCCAATATATCTCTCTCTTCCCCTTCGTCTCTATCTCATTTTCTCTTTATCTCCATTTCTATTATTTTATTTATTCTAAACATAAAATGCTAAATTATAAAGGGCATTCAACATAACTCATATATAGAATACATCAAAATATTTTATTTATTTTTACTCATTTTTAAATTATTTTTTAAGTACGTTCTTTAAGCTAATTTTAAAAAATAATGAGCTCCTAAAAATTTGGCCTTGAGATATTTATTTGTTTTTATTTGTATATTATTGTATATGAAGTTTAAATTCATTAATAAAATAAATGTTACAAATTAAATCACTTAATCAAATAAAATACAAAAAATTGACAATTGAATAAATTTGCAAATATAAGAACCCTATGTCATTGTAGAATTTTCATTCTTCATGCAGCCTTGTCAAGATTTTAAAATTTTAAAATACATTTCAAGAGAGCTGGTTGTATGGCAAAGTTTGAAGGCAACATTTTCATCTTTGTCTTTAGAAGACAATTATAAATGAAAATTTTTAATATCATACATTTGATCATATTTTTGTAAGACCTTACACTTCATTACCATTTCTCAGTACTCATAAAAATTAGATGAAATGCCCTCTTCAAATTATGTAGAGCACAATTAAAATATACTATAAGAGTTTTTAAATGTATTAAATTATAAAAAAGATGACCATGATCAAAATAATACTAGCGTTAAAATATATAATTAAACAATTTTTATATTTCCATACAGATTACACTAAAGACCGCAGAATTAAGTTAACAAAATAAAGACCTTGAGCGCATATACGTATAGACAAAGTCACACATATATATAAATGCTAGTCCATTAGCATTGCCATCAACATCTATATATTAGCAAAACATATATAAAAGAGCTTTGTACAACCAAGCCAAATTCACATATTTTGATAGGTTCGACAGTATGACACAAAAGTTTCAAAATAAAGAAATGATAATTAGTCGTCATCACCATCCACAATAGAGGAAGATGGAGGCTTTTCCTTCTTCCTAGGGGAGCAGAAAACATCAATCAAAGCAGTTGGTGAGTCTAATGAATCCCTAAGCAAAACAAGTCCCTAAAATATTAAGTTTAATAACATACATCAAATCAAAACAAAGTTATAAAACTAAAAGAAATTTAGTAGTTCAATGAAGAATTGACCTCTTCCATGCCGACGGCAACCACCTTCTCCTCTAGTTGAACATCTTTTTTCATGATGAAGCCATTGATAAGAGTAATGCTGGAGATCGCAGACATTGGTGTCAGTTCCAAATCAGCTGTAATCATGTAGGTGACTACTCCCTTAACAAAGCCTCCAACACCCTCCCCTGCATTTCCAGGGGCAACAGAAGAAGCAGAACCCGATGGAGCCACGAAGGCGACTTCAGTGACCATTGCACACTTGCAGGTTGGGCACATGGTATATCTCACAGTAGTGACTTTTCTATTGCAATAATTACAAAGATAGTATTTGAGCCCTACACTGGAGCCCGATGAAACTACAACGGTGGCTTCTGTGCCAAGAAGCAAATGATTTGTAACATAAGAAGCTGTGGACACTTCGGGTTGAAGTAAAGAGGCTTTGGCTCTGTTTGCTACAAGATAAATCTCATTAAGATTTTCTACCCTTTGATAAAGTTTTCCAATTGATCCAATCATAGTTGGAGGAGAGACGAGCTTAATAACACAGCCTAGTGGGAGAGTCAGAAGGCTGAACAAGAAATCTAGGAAGTCTTTACTAGCCTCACCGAAAATAACTTTGTTGCTACGAACATCGATCAGAAGTTTAAGAGTGATTTTTGAATTCAAATCTGCCATGGCTTCTTAGTAGAGTTGTGAAAATGGGAGTATATAAGAAGACAACAAGCTCATATTAAGTGTATATATAAAGGTTACTTACGCAGTTACGCCAGCTTGTTTGAACTTCCAACTACGCCTGCTAATTTCGACTTCCAACGGTCAAATTTTTCTGATAAAGATAAGAGTATTCTTGCTTGCCACTACTACAAGTGACAATGAATTATAGTCAGCACCTGCACCTGTGCAAAGTGCAAACGCTGCTCCACTCCACCTCACTTACCGCAGAATCTCAGCTTCATCTCAGCCGTTCATTCATAACTACTTGCTTACACTGTAACCGTGGGATTGCTGCCATTTTGCTGGTGTTCAGATTATATATATGCATGCCCTGCACTGCAGACAGAAATTGTCGCTACTGCACCATGGGGAAAAGAATGTGGCGATTAGAAATTGGGAAGGGAAACAGTCCATCGGAAGAGCCTCTTGAAAAAACAACAAAATAAATATAATTTATTTTATTTTAGTTAATTAAGAAACAATTAATACACTTAATTAAATATTCATTGAATTTTTGAATTTTCGGTGCCCCCGCCCTGTTGTAAGGGATGCCAATGAAAATATTACATCTTTTATCTGTGTGAGCATTTAATCAAAACTATAATGGTGAGTGTAACTACAGGAAAAATCAATTGAGAAAAGATGATTGTAAGTCAGAACTTTCATCAAACTACTGGTTTAGTTTACATGGCTGGTCTTACTATAATAAATTAATAATATAAATTAAACTTTCATTGGGGATTATTTTTTTATTATTTTCTAAAATAATTTATAGCAAAATTTTCTTTAAAATACTAAAAAATAGTGATCAAAATTGACTTTCAACTAGCTAGAACCTAGAAGACTCTCAAAACTGATTCTCTCTCTAAAATATCTATTTAATTTTCTTGTCCCTTCCTCTCTCTAGTTTATCTCTCAAAATTTGAGAATGAGATTAAAATGAGATTATTTTTCGCCCGTGCATTTGCAATTTTCTTAGTAATTTATAATATCTTTTTTATTTCATATTCTTTCACAACTCCCATAAGTATTTTCAGTTCTTTATTTATTCTCCAGTTCATTTGTACAGCAAGCATACGGTCAGTGCTCACAATTCAACAACTTTAGCCAACCGCCACATATCTAAATGGCCTCATAAAACAGGAAATAATGTTAGTTATTTGATTGATTCTTTCATGCCGTCACTTAAGGAGCGATTGAATTTGGAAGAGTTCAAACTCTTCGCTTACAACTCTCCAAAAGCATAGCATATGTGATACTTTGTTTAATGGAGCTGTTGCAGCTAAAAGAACCCCTGCAACAATCAAAACAGAGGTAAGGAAAACGAAAGAAGAAGGAGCAGAGGATAATTCACCACCGCAGAGAATTCATTAATCTCATTATATCAGTTTGCATATACAGTAGCTTATATTAATATAAGTAAAACAGAAAGTTCTGGAGTCCGCCAAGATCGTTGGTGGCAGAAGAAGTGGAGTGTGTGCTGGACCAATGTATAGAAAATGTGCTGCGGTGTATCTGAAACTGGTTGTTAACAGCCACCCTCAAATTAAGTATCCAACTATTGGATAGTTAATTTGGTTCGAAGATCGGAGAAGTGTGCAACTGGGAGGGCTTTGGTAAATATGTCAGCTGTTTGATCAATGGAGATAATGTGAAAAATCTCGACTTCTTTGTTCTTGATGTGGTCGTTGATGAAATGGAAGTCTATCTCGATATGTTTAGTCTTGGCATGAAAAACTGGGTTATTGGCAAGGGCAAGTGCGGAGACGTTGTCTCAATGAATTGGAGTGGGTAGGAACTGACAAATGAGGAAGTCAGTGGCTAGACAGCGAAGCCAAATGACATCGAAGGTGGAAGAAGAAAGGGATCAGTATTCTGCCTCGGTGGAGGACTTGGGCGCAGTGGGTTGTTTCTTAACATGCCAGGAAATGAGGTTGGAACCGAGATAGGTGCAAAAACCTATAACGGATTTGCGGTCAGTTGAATCGGCGGCCCAATCAGCATCAGCATAGGTACGAAGTGTGAGATCTCCTTTGGTGATAGGTAAACCGTAATGAATTGTCCCTTTGATGTAGCGAAGAAGTCTTTTAAGAGATTGAAAGTGGCGAGTGGAGGGGTTATGCATGTATTAGCATATGCAATTGGTGGCAAAGGCAATGTCAGGGTGAGTGATGGTGAGGTATTGTAAGGAACCAACCAGGCGGCGGTAGAATGTAGGATTGGGATATGGTGTATCGACAGTGAGTTGTTTAGTGGACTTGGGGGACATTGGGGTAGGGGCGGGCTTACAGGAAACAAAACCAGCTGATTCTAAAATGGTATTGGCACAATGTGATTGTTGTAAGAACATGCCAGAGTTGGTATGCTAGACTTGTATACCGAGAAACATGGAGACCGGTCCGATTAATATTTTATCTGGGAAACATTTCAAGCTGGCTGGTTCCTTGTGTTCCAGTTTGGGCATTTCCATTATTGTGAACAATGGGTTTGTTTTGGATAAAATTGTGAGGCAGGCTATACCTTCAGCTCCTTTTGTTAAGCTCAATAAGGACAGTTCGGTGGGTATTTAGGTTGCTGGTATGGGGGTATTATTCGTAACTATAAGGGAGATGTTTTGATTGTTTTTGCTGCTCCCTTACATCACTGTACTGTGATTTGCGCTGAGCTGATGAGCCTTTGTGTTGGTCTTGCTATTTGCCAGCAGAAAGGCTTTACCAATGTGGCTATTGAGTTGGATGCATTACTTTTAATTCAAATTATTCAAAAGGAGAATGTTGGTCATTCTAATATTTTTTATATTATTAGAAAAATTAAGCAACTCCTTTCTAGTTTGAATTAAACTTTAAACCATATTTATCGGGAACGAAATGTTTGTGCTGATTGGTTGGCCAAAATGGGGTGTAATTTGCCTACTATTCAAGAGTTTGAGGAGGGAAATATTCCTCTGTTGTTGAGAGAGTTAACTAGACTTGATAAAATGGGTTTACCTTATATTAGAGCTGCTTAACGTTAGCTGTCCCTGCTCGATTTTTTCTCTGCTGTTCTGGATGCTCCCTCTAATTGTCCGAGCCCTGTTTTATTTTCTTTCTCTGGGTTTTTCTGGTATGAGGAGTGGTCTATTTGGGGTTATCTGCTGGTGCAGTTTTTCTGCTATCTGGAGGTTGTTTTGGTTTAGTGCCATGGTCCTTAATGTTCTTTCATATCTATGGGGTTTTACTCTGTTTGCTGTTGGAGCATGTTTTTATTTGCAGAATTACGAGATCATCTGTTTTACCTGTTGTTATATCCTAGCTCAAACCCGATATCAGGTAATTCTTGTTTTATTTCTATACTTTTGGCTTGTTTCCTTTTGTTCTCTATTTTGCAGGTATGTCTATGCATGGTCAATATTTTTTACCAGAAGTCTGTGCTGAAAGTGATATCCTTAAGCTTTATTTTTTTGTTATGGGCGCCTGCTTGGTGCCGCCTTGTAATGTTTCTAAGCATTTTTGTATTGGTTAGATGGGGACTTTCTGCTCTTTAGGTTTTATTTTCCTTTTAAGCATTGTAGCTCTTCGGGCATTAGTGAGTGGATTGTCCCCTTAAAGACTATGTAATTTTACCTTTAATCAATACGTAGGCCCTTTGGCGGGTTTCCGCTAATATATATATATATATATATATATATATATATATATATATATATATATATATTATTTTCAATGGATTTTCCGTTACCATCCAACTGTAGTTTTTTAATTTATTTACTTATTTATTTTAATCTTTTAAACATTTTCTATATAATTCTATTTTCAAACTTTTTAATTATTTCAATAGAGATTTCAATGCTTAGAATTATAACATATGATAAATATTTTCTTGTAAACATCTCATAAATAGAAAATTTTCGTTACTACAAATAAATTTTTAGTACTATTGAAACAAAATAGAAATATGATTTTCAACTAAAGTCTGATCTAGTAAGAATAAAGCTACAACACCCTAAAATACAAATTTGGATTATAGAATCATTCCTTTGACTGAAGTGAAAAATCTCTATGCTTTGTAACTTACTTTATTTTTTTTTGAGCATGTTTGTTAGGGTTGCGTGGCTGTGAAAACTCATTAAGAGCTGATTAAGAGCTGAGTTGAGAGCATAGAAAATGGAAAGAGAAAGATTATGGAAGCGGATCTGAGAGTTGTTGATCCGTAACGGACCGTTGGATTGGTCAGTTGAATTTTGAATTGTCAAGGTAATTATGATCTTCTCTGATATTTAGTAGTGATAATGGGCTCATAAGTGTGAAAACCTCCTATGCTTTTAATGTTAAATAATTTTTTTAAAAGTACGACCCGATCTTAAAAAGAGAAATTTTATTCCAATTATCGAAAGGAGCATAATGATGATAATGAATTCATAGAATTTGTTCTTTTTTTTATTGTTTTATAGAATTTGTTCTGAGATAGATTTTAGCATAAATATCATAAATGAAGCATCAATCCTTTGAGTATACATTCAACTTATTCATTTTAAGAATAAGAAGAAGAACGGGGAAGAGGAGGAGCCCCAACGCCTTATCTTTCACATGAAGAAACAAAGAGCAGGAAGGTAACACCATAGCGTGTTAAGCATTAGAATGAGAAAAAGGATGGGGAAGATGAGGAGCCTGGCACTTCATCTTTCGTGCAAAGAAACGAAGAGCCGAAAGGTAACGCCACAGAGTTTTAAGTAGTAGAATGAGAAAAGGATGGGAAAGAAGAGGGGCCAAGACTAGTGGAGATAATGTTTATCTCTAACCTTTTTACATCACCATAGGATAGTGGAGATAATGTTTTATTTTTTATATACTTCTTTAATCTTTATATGTTAGATATATTTGAAATATCTTCCCTTGCAATTTGACCATATTCTCATCCATATTAGCTTCTATAAAAATTTTAAACTTTGGTTGTCCTATATAGTTTCTATATTCTACGACTAGTTGTTTTTCCTCAAAAACATAGGATTCATCCTTCTAACTAGATTCCTAATTTATATGTATTACATGCACCATTAATTGTATTATTTTTCATTTTTTTATTATTTGATTTTGATATTTCTAAGAGTCATGATGTTAATTGTTGCACTTGGAAACACAATTTCACAAATTGTTTGAAGTATGCTGTATCCGTTAACTTAAAGATTAAGGCCAAGTTTGTTTGAATTATCGGTTTGAAGGCCAAGCACAAATTGTTTCACAGAAAGCATTCAAATCTTGGTTTCAAAAATCAAAAGTGAGTTGCAATTATATTTATTTGTTTTGTTGGATTTCACTTATTGTGAGCTCAATTCCCATGTTTATTTTGCCCTCAATTTTTAGGCATTTTTCATGCAATCCGATTTATTTGATTCTCAGGATATATGTTCATTTCAATATGATGAATAATGTAAGATTAAGTAAATCTTGGGTTATAAGGTGAATGACAAATTTCCATCAATTTTTGTTCAGATTAACTTCTAGAGTTAAAAAAGATATTATGTACCCCTTAGTTCACCGGCTTCTTGTTTTAGCATTAACTTTGCCTGTTGCCACCGCTACAGTGGAGAGAGAATTTTCAGCATTGAAAATTGTTAAACATAGATTACACATAAAATGGGTGATGATTGGCTCAACGACTGTCTAGTGCCATATGTTGAGAAAAAAGTATTTGATTTGGTTTCAAATGAAATTGTAATACAACATTATCAGAAGATGCAAAATAGAATGCAAAGCTTATAATTTTTATTGCAATATAATATCTTGTTTGAATTATGTTATAAATATATTTTTTATCTTTTTATAATTTTGCCCCCTCCCCCCTAAAAATTAAGACTGGTTCCGCCCCTGCTTCTCATAGCGGTCAAAGTGCAATTTTTGCATGGCTAAAATACTAATTTTGTTATATATATATTAATTTTGTTATATAACATAGATAGAATTTAAATTTTAGATCTTAGCAGTAACTTTTGAGATTTTTACCAATTAAATGAGTTGATATCGAGGCAATGATATAGTTTGTTTGAGTTCGAAACAAGAAAAATTATAATTGTGATGAATAATAAAAATATTTTGAAGATGTGGCTACATCAAAGAAGTATGATTGTGAAAGAAAAAATAGACATAAAAAATTTCATATGGTCATCTTATTTTATCAGCAAACGATCTAAATTAAAATACTATTATTTTCAACGTATTGGCTGAATAAATAAAGAAGGAATTTGAATCAAAATACATTATATATAAATATTAAAAAAATATATCAGTAAATAATAAGTATTAAAATGTCTTAGAACCGGTATTGTCGGTTTTAAATTAATTTATTTCCAACTTGTATTTGTAGGAATATATATATCCTGAGGCTCACAATGTCTCTTAATAAGTATAATTTTCTCACTATATCTCTATCATTTGAATGATAATCACTAAATAATAAAAAATGATTAGATAAAATGAAACTCTTTTTCATAGAAAAAATTAAAATTTGCTCAAGTGAACAAAAATAAACACAAACTATATGAAAAATTTTCATTTAAAAAATTAAGATTGTTTTAACTCTAATAAAATTTTACTATTAATTTTTTTTTTATTTTAATTTAAAATTCACAAGTTAAATTGGAATCCTAAAAATAAAACTGAAACATTTTTTTAAAAAAGTGATAAAAAATACTAAAAAAATTTATTGGTAAACAATTTTTAGCTTGTTGTAAGTACAATGTATTAGATTTTAGCTTTATTTGCAATACAACTATCGAGGAAGGAAGGAGAGAGAGAGAGAGAGAGAGAGAGAGAGAGAGAGAGAGAGAGAGAGAGAGAGAGAGAGAGAGAGAGAGAGAGAGAGAGAGAGAGAGAAGATTCATGGATGAGAGAACTCAACAGAATGGTTTTTTGCTTTTTTTTTTTTGCATTGAAAGCTTGTGTATAAAAAGGTTATGAAAATAAATCATCCAGCCAGTGGGGGCACGTGCCCCCAGTGCGCCCGCCCTGCCTCCGCCCTTGCCAATATCCCTTCTTCTGGACGTCTGCAGCTTCCAACAAGACAGACCTATTCGCGTGTATTCGAATAACGACTAACGACTGTGACGCATGAGAAGGCTCCAGGATCCGCCCGCTCCCTCTCTTTCTCTTTCTCGAGGTCTCTCTGTTCGCGGACACCAGACCGAACTCCAGGCGGCCCTTCTCCCTTCTTCTGGACGTCTACAGCTAGTGTGGTTAGCACAACATAGAGGCCGAAGCCAAACCCAGATTGAAACTGACGCCGCCCCTGGTTTTTAAGCCCTAGCCGACCGACCTCACTAGTTGTAGCTGGTATACCTCTAATTCTTCCTTCTTCTTTCTCCTACTTTTTTTTTTTTTTTTTTCGGCCGGCTTGTCCTACTTCTTCTTCTTCTTCTTCTTCTTCTTCTTCTCCTTCTACCTTCCTCTTCCCCTCTCTTCCTCTCCTAATTTCTACATCTTAGTTGTAATCCTATTTTTAGTAAAAAAATCTCTAAAAAACAGAAAAAAAGCAACGATCTGAAATTGTCGCAAACGAAGTCTAAATGATCAAAATAGTTATTAGGCTTTTTATATGCATATTTTTCTAGCTTCTGATTATTTCAATTATCTAATTTAGTCTCTAATTCACCAAATTTGAACAAATTTATAACTTACCTCAACACTGTTGTTTCTTTGAAGAAAATTGGAGGCATGCTTTCCATCAACTCTTTAATGTGATTACCTTAAAAAATTTATAGGTCTTTTCTTCAATTTTCGATCATAAAATTTACAAATTTGATAGAATGTAATCAAATCGATCTAAATTTGATGAATTGGGAAATAGGTTGAAGACTTATAAATTTGAGAATTTAATGACTATAAATTTATCACATATCTGTTTTTCATTAAAAGGTTCAGAACATATAACTTTTAGCTCGTTTAAGTTTTATATAATCTACTAAAACTTCATAAATTCATCACATTTAACTAGATGATTTTTGCAACTTTACAATCCTACCAAGATAAAATAGAATTTACAAAACTGAATCAAATCATTGGTTCTATACCAGGTTATAGAGGTGTGAAAAATTGAATTTCTAGGTTTTTTATATGCATATTTTTCTAGTTTTTGATTTTTTCAATTGTCTAATTTAGTATCTAATTCATAAAATATGAACCAATTTATAACTTACCTCAACATTGTTGTTTCTTTTGAAGAAAATTGGAGGAATGCTTTCCATCAACTCTTTAATGTGATTACCTTAAAAAAATGTATAGGTCTTTTCTTCAATTTTCGATCATAAAAATTACAAATGTGATAGAATTTTATCAAATCGATCTAAATTTGTTGAGTTGAGAAATAGGTTGAAGGCTTATAAATTTGAGAATTTACTAACTATAAATTTACCACATATCTGTTTTTGATTCAAAGGATCAGAACATATAACTTTTAGCTCGTTTAAGTTTTATATAATCTACCAAAACTCCATAAATTTATCATATTTAACTAGATGGTTTCTGCAACTTTACAATCCTACCCAGATAAAACAAAGTTACAAAACAGAATCAAATAATTGGTTATATACTAGGTCATAGAGGTGAAAACAATTGAATTTCTAGGATTTTTATATGCATAATTTTCTAGTTTCTGATTTTTTTAATTGTCTAATTTAGTCTCTAATTCACAAATTCTGAACCAATTTATAACTTACCTCAACATTGTTGTTTCTTTTTAAGAAAATTGGAGGAATTCTTTCCATCAACTCTTTAATGTGATTACCTTAAAATCAATTTTTCTCAACTCATCAAATTTAAATCGATTTGACCACATTCTATCAGATTTGCAATTTTTATGATCGAAAATTGAAGAAAATGCCTAACTATAAATTTACCACATATCTGTTTTTTTTTTAAAGGATAAAAATATATAACTTTTTAGCTCGTTTAAGTTTTATATAATCTACTAAAACTCCATAAATTTATCACATTTAACTAGATTGTTTCTGCAACTTTACAATCTTACCCAGATAAAAATAAAGTTACAAAACTGAATCAAATCATTAGTTCTATAGGTCATAAAGGTGTGAAAAATTAAATTTTTATGCTTTTTATATGCATATTTTTCTAGTTTCTGATTTTTTTCAATTGTCTAATTTTAGTCTCTAATTTATCAAATCTGAATCAATTTATAACTTACCTCAACATTGTTGTTTCTTTTGAAGAAAATTGGAGGAATGCTTTCCATCAACTCTTTAATGTGATTTCCTTAAAAAAATTTATAGGCCTTTTCTTTAATTTTCGATCATAAAAATTGCAAATTTCATAAAATTTGATCAAATCAATCTAAATTTGATGAGTTGAGAAATAGGTTGAAGACTTATAAATTTGGGAATTTACTGATTATAAATTTATCACATATCTGTTTTTGATTAAAAGTATCAGAACACATATTACTTTTAGCTCATTTAAGCTTTATAAAATCTACCAAAACCAATAAATTTATCACATTTAATTAGATGGTTTCTACAACTTTATAATCCTACCCAGAAAAAATAAAAGTTACAAAATTGAATCAAATCATTAGTTTTATTCCAGGTCATAGAGGTGTGAAAATTATATTTCTAGGTTTTTTATATGCATATTTTTCTACTTTCTGATTTTTTCAATTGTCTAATTTAGTCTATAATTCACCAAATCTAAACTAATTTATAACTTACCTTAATATTGTTGTTTCTTTTGAAGAAAATTGGAGGAATGCTTTCCATCAACTATTTAATGTGATTACCTTAAAAAAATTTATAAGTATTTTCTTAAATTTTTTATCATAAAAATTACAAATTTGATAGAATTTGATCAAATCGATCTAAATTTGATGAGTTGAAAAATAGCTTGAAAACTTATAAATTTGAGAATTTATTGACTATAAATTTACCACCTATCTGTTTTTGATTAAAAGGATCAGAACATATTACTTTTAGCTTATGTAAGCTTTATATAATCTACCAAAACTCCATAAATTTATCACATTTAACTAGATGATTTATGCAACTTTATAATCCTACCGAGATAAAATAAAAGTTACAAAACTGAATCAAATCATTGGTTTAATACCAGGTCATAGAGTTGTGAAAATTGAATTTCTAGACTTTTTATATGCATATTTTTCTAATTTCTGATTTTTTCAATTGTCTAATTTACTCTCTAATTCATCAAATCTGAACCAATTTATAACTTACCTCAATATTAGTGTTTCTTTTAAATAAAATTGGAGGAATGCTTTCCATCAACTCTTTAATGTGACTACCTTAAAAAAATTTATAAGCATTTTCTTCAATTTTCGATCATAAAAATTACAAATTTGATAGAATTTGATCAAATCGATCTAAATTTGATAAGTTGAGAAATAGGTTGAAGACTTATAAATTTGTGAATTTACTAACTATAAATTTACCACCTATCTGTTTTTAATTAAAAGGATCATAACATATAACTTTTAGCTCTTTTAAGTTTTATATAATCTATCAAAACTCCATAAATTTATCACATTTAACTAGATGATCTATACAACTTTATAATCCTACCCAGATAAAATAAAAGTTACAAAACTAAACCAAATCATTGGTTATATAACAGGCCATAGAGGTGTAAAAAATTGAATTTCTATGCTTTTTATATGCATATTTTTCTAGTTTCTGATTTTTTTAATATTCTAATTTAGTCTCTAATTCACCAAATTTGAACCAATTTATAACTAACATCAACATTGTTGTTTCTTTTGAAGAAAATTGGAGGAATGTTTTCCATCAACTCTTTTATGTGATTACCTTAAAAAAATTTATAGGCCTTTTCTTCAAATTTTTATCATAAAAATTACAAATTTGATAGAATGTGATCAAATCGATCAAAATTTGATGAGTTGAGAAATAGGCTGAAGGTTTATAAATTTGAGAATTTACTGACTATAAATTTACCACATATCTGTTTTTGATTAAAAGGATCAGAACATATAACTTTTAGCTCGTTTAAGTTTTATATAATATACTAAAATCCTATAAATTTATCACATTTAACTATATAGTTTCTGTAACTTTAAAATTCTAACCAGATAAAATAAAAGTTACAAAACTGAATCAAATCATTGGTTCTATACTAGGTCATAGAGGTGTGATGAAAAATTGAATTTCTAGGTTTTATATATGCATATTTTTCTAGTTTCTAATTTTTTCAATTATCTAATTTAGTCTCTAATTCACCAAATCTGAACCAATTTATAGCTTACCTCAATATTGATATTTCTTTTGAAGAAAATTAGAGGAATGCTTTCCATCAACTCTTTAATGTGATTATCATAAAAAAAATTATAAGCATTTTCTTCAAATTTCGATCATAAAAATTACAAATTTGATAGAATTTGATCAAATCGATCTAAATTTGATGAGTTGAGAAATAGGTTGAAGACTTATAAATTTGAGGATTTACTGACTATAAATTTACCACCTATATGTTTTTAATTAAAAGGATCAGAACATATAACTTTTAGCACGTTTAAGTTCTATATAATCTACCAAAACTCCATAAATTTATCACATTTAACTAGATGATTTTTGCAACTTTACAATTATACCCAGATAAAACAAAAGTTACAAAACTGAATCAAATCATTGGTTCTATACCAGGTCATAGTGGTGTGAAAAATTGAATTTCTAGGCTTTTTATATGCATATTTTTCTAGTTTCTAATTTTTTTCAATATTCTAATTTAATCTCTAATTCATCAAATCTGAACCAATTTATAACTAACCTCAACATTGTTGTTTCTTTTGAAGAAAATTGGAGGAATGTTTTCCATCAACTCTTTAATGTGATTACCTTAAAAAAATTTGTAGGGCTTTTCTTTAATTTTCGATCAAAAAAATTACAAATTTGATAAAATGCCATCAAATCGATTAAAATTTGATGAGTTGAGAAATAGGTTGAAGACTAATAAATTTGAGAATTTATTGACTATAAATTTACCAGATATCTATTTTTGATTAAAAGGATCAGAACATATAACTTTTAGCTCGTTTAAGTTTTATATAATCTATCAAAATCCCATAAATTTATCGCATTTAACTAGATAGTTTCTGTAACTTTACAATCCTAACCAGATAAAATAAAAGTTACAAAACTGAATCAAATCATTAGTTCTATACTAGGTCATAGAGATGTGAAAAATTGAATTTCTAGGCTTTTTATATACATATTTTTCTATTTTCTAATTTTTTCAATTGTCTAATTTAGTCTTTAATTCACCAATTTATAACTTACCTCAATATAGTTGTTTCTTTTGAAGAAAATTGAAGAAATGCTTTCCATCAACTCTTTAATGTGATTATCTTAAAAAAATTTATAAGCATTTTCTTCAAATTTCGATCATAAAAATTACAAATTTGATAGAATTTGATCAAATCAATCTAAATTTGATGAGTTGGGAAATAGGTTGAAGACTTATAAATTTGCGAATTTACTAACTATAAATTTACCACCTATATGTTTTTAATTAAAAGGATCAAAACAATAACTTTTAGCTCGTTTAAGTTTTATATAATCTATCAAAACTCTATAAATTTTTCACATTTAACTAGATGATTTCTGCAACCTTACAATCATACCCAGATAAAACAAAAGTTACAAAACTGAATCAAATCATTGGTTCTATACCAGGTCACAGAGGTGTGAAAAATTGAATTTCTAGGCTTTTTATATGCATACTTTTCTAGTTTTTGATTTTTTCAGTATTCTAATTTAGTCTCTAATTCACCAAATCTGAACAAATTTATAACTTACCTCAATATTAGTGTTTCTTTTAAAGAAAAATGGAGGAATGCTTTCCATCAACTCTATAATGTGATTACCTTAAAAAATTTAATAAGCATTTTCTTCAATTTTCGATCATAAAAATTACAAATTTGATAGAATTTAATCAAATCGATCTAAATTTGATAAGTTGAGAAATAGGTTGAAGTCTTATAAATTTGAAAATTTACTAACTATAAATTTACCACCTATATGTTTTTTGATTAAAAGGATCAGAACATATAACTTTTAGCTCGTTTAAGTTTTATATAATCTACCAAAACTCCATAAATTTATCACATTTAACTAGATGATTTCTGCAACTTTACAATCATACCCAGATAAAACAAAAGTTATAAAATTGAATCAAATCATTGGTTCTATACCAGGTCATAGAGGTGTGAAAAATTGAATTTCTAGGCTTTTTATATGCATACTTTTCTAGTTTTTAATTTTTTCAATATTCTAATTTAGTCTCTAATTCACCAAATCTGAACCAATTTATAACTTACCTCAACATTGTTATTTCTTTTGAAGAAAATTGGAGGAATGCTTTCCATCAACTCTTTCATGTGATTACCTTAAAAAAATTTATAAGCCTTTTCTTTAATTTTCGATCATAAAAATTACAAATTTGATAGAATGTGATCAAATCGATCAAAATTTGATGAGTTGAGAAATAGGTTGAAGATTTATAAATTTGAAAATTTACTGACTATAAATTTACCACCTATCTATTTTTGATTAAAAGGATCAGAACATATAACTTTTAGCTCGTTTAAGTTTTATATAATCTACCAAAACTTCATAAATTTATCACATTTAACTAGATGATTTCTGCAACTTTACAATCATACCCAGATAAAACAAAAGTTACAAAACTGAATCAAATCATTGGTTCTATACCAGGTCATAGCGGTTTGAAAAATTGAATTTCTAGGCTTTTTATATGCATACTTTTCTAGTTTTTGATTTTTTCAGTATTCTAATTTAGTCTCTAATTCATTAAATTCGAACCAATTTATAACTTACCTCAATATTAGTGTTTCTTTTAAAGAAAAATGGAGGAATGCTTTCCATCAACTCTTTAATGTGATTACCTTAAAAAAATTTATAAGCATTTTCTTCAATTTTTCGATCATAAAAATTACAAATTTGATAGAATTTGATCAAATCGATCTAAATTTGATAAGTTGAGAAATAGGTTGAAGACTTATAAATTTGAGAATTTATTGACTATAAATTTACCACATATCTGTTTTTGATTAAAAGGATCAGAACATATAACTTTTAGCTCGTTTAAGTTTTATATAATCTACCAAAACTCCATAAATTTATCACATTTAACTAGATGATTTCTACAACTTTACAATCCTAGCCAGATAAAACAAAAGTTATAAAACTGTACCAAATCATTGGTTCTATACCAGGTCATAGAGGTGTGAAAAATTGAATTTTTAGGCTTTTTATATGCAAATTTTTTTAGTTTCTAATTTTTTAGGTTGTGAAAATCGGATTAGACAACGAACTGGAAGAGGGAGAGGTTCACGGTTTGACCGGTTCGACCGGTCGAACCGGGGTCGAACCGGATGACGTAATAAATAATTATATTATTAAAATTTAATAAAATAAAAATTATATAATATAATTATATGAGCATTTAATAATATTTATAAATTTTTATACATATAAATATCATTTAATATTAATATATTTATAAGAATAATACTTAATATAATATATAAATTTATAATATAAAAAATTTATGATCATTAATATAATATAAATAATTGAATATATGACCATTTAATAATATTTATAAATTTAAATATATATATATATATAATAATATAATACAAAATTATAAATATAATATCATTTAAAAATAATTTATTTATATATTTATAATTTAATATATTTATAAGAATAATATTTAATATAATATAAAAATTTATAATATTAATATTTTATAACATAATAATTATAATATATATTATAGAAAATTTATAATACATATCATCCAAATTTGTAGCCCAACTAAGCAAAAATTTGAAGCCCAACTAAGAAAAAATTTGAAGCCCAAATGAGCCCAAATTCACATTCTAAACTATTCATGCAAATATGAAGTATGCAACTTTTTTAGTCCCACATCATAGGGGGAGTTTGAAGATCCTTACTTGAACCCTTTATAAAGTGAGAAGTACTCTCTTTTTGCAAAATAAATTATGTGAGATATTTAAGATATCTTGCATGTGTTATGATGAAATTAATCATCATATTTAATAAAAATATTTTAAAAAGTTTATAATTTTTTAATAAACTCAAATATATATTTAAAATTTTAATTAAAACAAAAAAAATATTTTTTATAAACCGGCTGGTTCTTTCCAACCCGGACCGGTTCAACGGTTCACTGGTTGAACCACCGGTTCAATCCGGTTTGATCCGGTTCTTTGCAGAGCCAGTTCTGAAGCTGGATCGGACCGGACACTGGATCTGTTCACGGTTGAACCGGCCGGTCCAGTCCGGTTTCAAAACGTGCTTTTATATGCAAATTTTTTTAGTTTCTGATTTTTTCAATATTCTAATTTAGTCTTTAATTCATCAAATCTGAACCAATTTATAACTTACCTCAACATTGTTATTTTTTTGAAGAAAATTTGAGGAATGCTTTCCATCAACTATTTAATGTGATTACCTTAAAAATTTTTATAGACATTTTCTTCAATTTTCGATCATAAAAATTGCAAATTTGATAGAATGTGATCAAATCGATCAAAATTTGATGAGTTGAGAAATATGTTGAAGACTTATAAATTTGAGAATTTACTAACTATAAATTTACCACATATCTATTTTTGATTAAAAGGATCAGAACATATAACTTTTAGCTCGTTTAAGTTTTATATAATCTACCAAAACTCCATAAATTTATCACATTTAACAAGATAATTTCTTTAACTTTGCAATCATAACCAGATAAAATAAAAGTTACAAAATTGAATCAAATCATTGGTTTTATATCAGTCATAGAGGTGTGAAAAATTGAATTTCTAGACTTTTTATATGCATATTTTTCTAGTTTCTATTTTTTTTAGTTGACTAATTTAGTCTCTAATTCACCAAATCTGAACCAATTTATAACTTACCTCAACATTGTTGTTTCTTTTGAAGAAAATTTGTGGAATGCTTTCCATCAACTCTTTAATGTGATTACCTTAAAAAAAATTATAGATCTTTTCTTCAATTTTCGATCATAAAATTTATAAATTTGATAGAATTTGATCAAATCGATCTAAATTTGATGGATTGAGAAATATGTTGAAGACTTATAAATTTGAAATTTTAATGACTATAAATTTACCACATATATATTTTTGATTAAAATGATCATAACAGATAACTTTTAGCTCGTTTAAGTTTTATATAATCTATCAAAACTCCATAAATTTATCACATTTAACTAGATGGCTTATGCAAGATAACTCGGTGTGCTCTAATACTTTAGTTGATGTCCCTATCAATTTGGTCGATATGCATTCTATGGTTAATCGTTTGGGGGATAATTTTGGTTTTGATATTTGGAACCATATGGATTGGCTGCACGGTTCGTATGAATTTGAATATGAGTCCGATTTTTTAGATTGTGGTTTGCCATCTCTGGATATTTGCGGTGGATCGGACCCTGAAAATGATTTTACTCTGGTTTGTGATAGGCCTATTATCTCGGGGGCCTCTCGTGGGAGATTTCGTGGAAGGGGATGGAGGAGAAGATAACTTTTATGGATAATGCAATTTTCTCTTGGTTTTGTGGTTTGTTTTTTTGGTCATTTGATAGATTTGGTGGTGCGCTGGTTAATGGGGCAATGATGTGGCGGGGCTCGTATCCCTTTAGTCTTGCTGGTGGCAACCATTGGATAGAGTTGGCTGGTTTCTGGGCGGTTCTTTCACCTTTTGGATGGTCCGTGCGGGGCTTCTGGGATGCTGGAAGCCTCGGCCATTTACTGAGCCTTCTTTTATTTGTATTTTGTCTTCTTTATTTTTATTTTTTAGTCTTTTGCTGTGTAACTGCTTTGTTCTTCTCTTAATATATTATTTTTGTTTAAAAAAAAACTAGATGGTTTCTGCAACTTTATAATGCTATCTAGATAAAACATAAGTTTAAAAATTGAATTAAATCATTGGTGTTATACCAGGTCATAGAGGTGTGAAAATTGAATTTCTAGGCTTTTTATATGCATATTTTTATAGTTTCTGATTTTTTCAATTGTCTAATTTAGTCTCTAATTCACCAAATATAAACCAAATTTATAACTTATTTCAATATTGTTGTTTCTTTTGAAGAAAATTGGAGAAATGCTTTCCACCAACTCTTTAATGTGATTACCTTAAAAAAATTTATAAGCATTTTGTTCAATTTACGATCATAAAAATTGCAACTTTGATAGAATGTGATCAAATTGATCTAAATTTGATGAGTTGAGAAATAGTTTGAATACTTATAAATTTGAGAATTTACTGATTATAAATTTACCACATATCTGTTTTTGATTAAAAGGGTCAGAACATATAACTTTTAGCTCGTTTAAGTTTTATATAATCTAGCAAAACTCTATAAATTTATCACATTTAATTAGATGGTTTATGTAACTTTACAATCCTACCCAGATAAAACAAAAGTTACAAAATTGAATTAAATCATTAGTTCTATACAAGGTCATAGAGGTGTAAAAAATTGAATTTCTAGACTTTTTGTATGGATATTTTTCTAGTTTCTGGTTTTTTCAATATTCTAATTTAGTCTCTAATTCATCAAATCTGAACCAATTTATAACTCACCTCAACATTGTTGTTTCTTTTGAAAAAAAACTGGAAGAATGATTTCCATCAACTCTTTAATGCGATAACCTTAAAAAAAATTTATAGGCCTTTTCTTCAATTTTCGATCATAAAAATTACAAATTTGATAGAATCTGATCAAATCGATCTAAATTTGATGAGTTGAGAAATTGGTTGAAGACTTATAAATTAGAGAATTTACTGACTATAAATTTACCACATATCTATTTTTGATTAAAAGGATCAGAACATATAAATTTTAGCTCGTTTAAGTTTTATATAATCTACTAAAACTTTATAAATTTATCACTTTTAACTAGATGATTTCAGCAATTTTACAATCCTACTCAGTTAAAACAAAAGTTATAAAACTGAATTAAATCATTTGTTCTATACTAGGTCATAGAGGTGTGAAAAATTGAATTTCTAGGCTAGCTAGTTTCATATGACCTTATAAATATTGCACATCAAGTGTTTCTAGGGTAGATAGTTTCACATGACCTTATAAAAATATTTTTTACTTTATGATTGATGTAAAGAAGTTCGTATGCCTTTATGCTTTAATGACGCTATAAACGACGACTATGTACGAAACACTCATCTAATTGGTATTCTTGTAACTCCATGGTCTCAAAGCAATGTTACTTATGTTGTTGGAAACTTATTTAGCTATAAGAAAAATTTTGGTGGATTTTTATTAAGTTCATTATGATCCTGCTTAGGGTTTAAAAATAATAAAATAGAATAGAAGATCTAGGTATAACTATTAGGTGTCGTGCATTGCTATTAGAGGTTTGTTCAAATTTAGAAACAGACAATCTTATATCAAAAAGTAAGGCAAGAAAGATCAGCATATTAGATCTAACAACAGGAGAGAATCTAGTGTGCAAAGAATGTCTTTAAAATATTAAAAAAAGAATTATACATGCGAAGTTCTATTTTTAAAGAACTAGACTGAAGCAATATGAACATCACAAAATTAATCTAGTCATAATAGTTTTACTTATCATGCTTACTTTCTCATTTGAAATTAAAACTTCCTTTCTCATTTCAAATTGTTATATCTATAATTTGGTCTTTTTTACTGAAGTTGCATTTCAAATCATTTAATTTTCATGTTTATTATTGTGATCGGAGGAGGGAAATTGATCTGATGCCCGATAGCTCTTTAGGACTGTTATCGGCTAGCAGATAAAAATAATTTTAAACCTGATATTTTATTTTATGGTTTAATTTTTTATTGATTACTAATTTTAACTCTTCAGGTTGAATGTGCTAATTTTTTTCATGTTGATATAAATGATGAAGAACAACAAAAATTTTGTTGTAAAGGAAGAGCTAAAATTGAATTCTCAAATTAAATTAATTAAAGATGTACTAAATGATTTAAAAAATGTTAGTATTCATCACGAGGTCAAGAAACATGAGGTTCAAGCAGAATACAATCAAGTCATGCAACATGAAGGGGAGAGTAGTTGCGTGGTGAAAGCTGATGTTGATACTTCAAACTCAGAGGACCTAAAAAAATACTGAGGATGATAATATTTGCTGCGTTTGTTCAAGAAATTCAGCGTGCAAAACAAGAGTGTGTAGATGTAAAACAAATAAAAAATTATGTACTAGCCTTTGTCGTTGTATGGCAAAGTGCTCTAATATGAAAGATTTTAGATGATTAGAAGGTATGGAGCTCCCCTCGTAGTTTCTTTTTACCAATGAGCTTATAATTTTTTTTTCTTAATATGGAGAACACCTTGTAGGGGATGCTTTTTCTCTGCAACGTTGCAGCTGGAGATGAATCTCAGGAAGAAGTAGTGCTTGGTTATCTCATTCCTTTAAAAGCTGAAGGCTGCAGCTCCTTAATAATTAGTTTCTTGCAGAGCAAGGATCAGTTCCTCAGAACAGGAGTCGTGTGGTCATTCTTAACCTTAATGACCCAGTTGGTATAAACTCACCCGTTCGGGTTGGAAGACTCGTCCAAGAGGGAGGCATATTATTCCAAATTAAGACTATGGTGAATGACTTCTGGTTGGATTGCAAGGTCTCATTTTTGAACATTTGTCATTTTTCTATTTTTATTATGCTTGAAAGATGTAAGTGCTCATGATTTGCTGTGATGATTCATCTCTTCTTCTTCAGAAGTTTACTCGGCAATGTGTAAAGTTATTTTGAGATGAACTTTCTCTGACTTGATCTTTGTAATCCAGATAGTCAGTGTTGCTCAATTTAATAATTAGTCATCTTCAAATTTTTCATCTGATTATTTGATGTTCTCCGTGATAGATATTATACAATTATAATGTTATTCTAGATATAGGTTTGTTTAGAACAGTTTTTTTACTGTCTTAAAATAGTTTTTTAATACAAAAATTAAAAAATTTATACTAAAAAATTGCTTAAAGAAGTAATAAAAAAATTGTCCCAAATGAAGCCTAAGGCTTAAAGCAGCTTTCTAACAAACAATTTAATTTTTTACTAGAAAATTGTTTTAAGAAATTTATTTGTAGTGGTTGTAGTTGTAAATTTTTGAAAAATTAATGTTGGTATTCAGTATCAATACTAGTGTAAATCCACGTGCACATGGGACACATGAATAAAATTTATACAATAAAAATAAGTAACAAAATTAAAAAACATATTATGATATATAAAATTCTATATCAATATTAAATATAAAATTTGTATAAATAAAGATGATTTATACTTCGTTCTTTTTGAATTAAGATAAATTGAAATAAAGCATTACTAATATTATAAAGTATTTATTAGTAAGAAATTATATATTTTTCTTATTAATATTGTATAAAAAAGTATAATTATAATTTTACAATTCAATACTAAAAAATATTTTTTTAAGTAGAAGTGTAAAAGTAATAATAATTTATAGAAAAAAATTGCAATGAGTTTAGGGAATTGTTACAGCTTTGCTTAAGCAATTATATTTTCCATTGAAGTCAAATAATTCCATGAATGTATGAATGGAATTGCTATTGATTTGTTTGAAAGTTAAATTTTATAAAGCAATAGATAGTTCTTGAAAGGAAGCGATAAGTTATCATGTAACATGTGCACAATGTAAAATGAAGGCGCAACAGTAAAGAATTAGCATTGTTGAAAAATTCTACTTTAAGAAATACGCTTATAGATGCTAATTCTAATTTGTTAAGCAATACGGATGACACTTTTGTGATTTTTAATTACAATGCTTTATCAATTTATGCAAAATTTATTGTAGATGTTCATTCTTATGCTAAAAATTATAATGAATGATTGGTTTGGATTTCTTCCCACTCTATTATTACACAATGTAATCTCATAGAAGTGCCAATCATGCAAAATTGATCAAGTGTTAATTTTTTTTTTTATGAATCCCTCCACAACTTAATATGACCTTATAAATATTGCACATCAAGTATTTCTAAGGTAGCTAGTTTCACATGACATTATAAAAATATTTTTCATTCTTATACATAGTTCACTTTATGATTGATGTAAAGAAGTTCGTATGCCTTTATACTTTAATGACGCTATAAACGACGATTATGTAAGAAACACTCATCTAATTGGTATTCTTGTAGCTCCATGGTCTCAAAGCAATGTTACTTATGTTGTTGGAAACTTATTTAGCTATAAGAAAAATATTGGTGGATTTTTATTAAGTTCATTATGATCCTGCTTAGGGTTTAAAAAAATAAAATAGAATAGAAGATCTAGGTATAACTATTAGGTTGCGTGCATTGCTATTAGAGGTTTGTTCAAATTTAGAAACAGACAATTTTATATCAAAAAGCAAGGCAAGAAAGATCAGCATATTAGGTCTAACAACAGGAGAGAATCTAGTGTGCAAAAAATGCCTTTAAAACATTAAAAAAAGAATTATACATGCGAAGTTCTATTTTTAAAGAATTAGACTGAAGCAACATGAACACCACAAAATTAATCTAGTCATAATAGTTTTACTTATCGTGCTTACTTTCTCATTTCAAATTGTTATATCTATAATTTGATCTTTTTTACTGAAGTTGCATTTCAAATCATATAACTTTCATGTTTGTTATTGTGATCGGAGGAGGGAAATTGATCTGATACCCTGTAGTTCTTTAGGACTGTTATCGGCTAGCAGATAAAAATAATTTTAAACTTATATTTTATTTTATGATTTAATTTTTTATTGATTATTAATTTTAACTCTTTAGGTTTAATGTGCTAATTTTTTTTTCAGGTTTATATAAATTATGAAGAACAACAAAATTTTTGTTGTAAATGAAGAGCTCAAATTGAATTCTCAAATTGAATTAATTAAAGAGGTATTAAATGATTTAAAAAATGTTAGCATTCATCATGAGGTCAAGAAACACGAGATTCAAGCAGAATACAACCAAGTCATGCAACTTGAAGGGGAGAGTAGTTGCGTGGTGGAAGCTGATGTTGATACTTCAAACTCAGAGGACCTAAAGAAAAAAAAATGTCGAAGATAATAATATTTGCTGCATTTGTACAAGAAATTCAACGTGTAAAACAAGAGTATGTAGATATAAAATAAATAAAAAATTATTTAATAGCCTTTGCCGTTGTATGACAAAGTGCTATAATATGAAAGATTTTAGATGATTAGAAGGTATGGAGCTCCATCGTAGTTTCTTCTTACCAATGAGCTTACAAAATTTTTTTCTTAATTTGGAGAACACCTTGCAGGGGATGCTTTTGCTCTGCAACGTTGTAGTTAGAGATGAATCTCATGAAGAAGTAGTTCTCGATTATCTCATTCCTTTAAAAGCTGAAGGCTACAGCTCCTTAATAATTGGTTTCTTGCAGAACAAGGATCAGTTCCTTAGAACAGCAGTCGTGTGGTCATTCTTAACCTTAATGACCCAGCTGGTATAAACTCACCCGTTCGGGTTGGAAGACTCGTCCAAGAGGGAGGCATATTATTCCAAATTAAGACTATGGTGAATGACTTCTGGTTGGATTGCAAGGTCTCATTTTTGAACATTTGTCATTTTTCTATTTTTATTATGCTTGAAAGATGTAAGTGCTCATGATTTGCTGTGATGATTCATCTCTTCTTCTTCAGAAGTTTACTCGGCAATGTGTAAAGTTGTTTTGAGATGAACTTTCTCTGACTTGATCTTTGTAATCCAGATAGTCAGTGTTGTTGAATTTAATAATTAGTCATCTTCAAATTTTTCATCTGATTATTTGATGTTCTCCGTGATAGATACTATACAATTATAATGTTATTCTAGATATAGGTTTGTTTAGAACTGTTTTTTTACTGTCTTAAAATAGTTTTTTAATACAAAAATTAAAAAATTTATACTAAAAAATTGCTTTAAGAAGTAATAAAAAAATTGTCCCAAATGAAGCCTAAGGCTTAAAGCAGCTTTCTAACAAACAATTTAATTTTTTACTAGAAAATTGTTTTAAGAAGTTTATTTGTAGTGGTTGTAGTTGTAAATTTTTGAAAAATTAATGTTGGTATTTAGTATCAATACTAGTGTAAATCCACGTGCACATGGTGCACATGAATAAATTTTAAAAAATAAAAATAAGTAACAAAATTAAAAAACATATTATGATATATAAAATTCTATATCAATATTAAATATAAAATTTGTATAAATAAAGATGATTTATACTTCGTTCTTTTTGAATTAAGATAAATTGAAATAAAACATTACTAATATTATAAAGTATTTATTAGTAAGAAATTATATATTTTTCTTATTAATATTGTATAAAAAAGTATAATTATAATTTTACAATTCAATACTAAAAAATATTTTTTTAAGTAGAAGTGGAAAAGTAATAATAATTTATATAAAAAAATTGCAATGAGTTTAGGGAATTGTTACAGCTTTGTTTAAGCAATTATATTATCCATTGAAGTCAAATAATTCCATGAATGTATGAATGGAATTGCTATTGATTTGTTTGAAAGTTAAATTTTATAAAGCAATAGATAGTTTTTGAAAGAAAGCGATAAGTTATCATGTAACATGTGCACAATATAAAATGAAGGCGCAACAGTAAAGAATTAGCATTGTTGAAAAATTCTACTTTAAGAAAAACACTTATATATGCTAATTCTAATTTGTTAAGCAATACGGATGACACTTTTGTGATTTTTAATTACAATGTTTTATCAATTTGTGCAAAATTTATTGTAGATGTTCATTCTTTTGCTAAAAATTACAATGAATGATTGGTTTGGATTTCTTCCCACTCTATTATTACACAATGTAATCTCATGGAAGTGCCAATCATGCAAAATTGATCAAGTGTTAATTTATTTTTTTATGAATCCCTCCACAATATAATATGACCTTATAAATATTGCACATCAAGTGTTTCTAAGGTAGCTAGTTTCACATGACATTATAAAAATATTTTTCATTCTTATACATAGTTCACTTTATGATTGATGTAAAGAAGTTCGTATGTCTTTATGCTTTAATGACGCTATAAACGAGGACTATGTAAGAAACACTCATCTAATTGGTATTCTTGTAGCTCCATGGTCTCAAAGCAATGTTACTTATGTTGTTGGAAACTTATTTAGCTATAAAAAAAATATTGGTGGATTTTTATTAAGTTCATTATGATCATGCTTAGGGTTTAAAAAAAATAAAATAGAATAGAAGATCTAGGTATAACTATTAGGTTGCGTGCATTGCTATTAGAGGTTTGTTCAAATTTAGAAACATACAATCTTATATCAAAAAGCAAGGCAAGAAAGATCAACATATTAGGTCTAACAACAGGAGAGAATCTAGTGTGCAAAAAATGCCTTTAAAATATTAAAAAAAGAATTATACATGCGAAGTTCTATTTTTAAAGAATTAGACAGAAGTAACATGAACACCACAAAATTAATCTAGTCATAATAGTTTTACATATCGTGCTTACTTTCTCATTTGAAATTAAAGCTTTCTTTCTCATTTTAAATTGTTATATCTATAATTTGATCTTTTTTACTGAAGTTGCATTTCAAATCATTTAACTTTCATGTTTGTTATTGTGATCGGAGGAGGGAGATTGATCTGACGTCCGGTAGCTCTTTAGGACTGTTATCGGCTAGCAGATAAAAATAATTTTAAACTTGATATTTTATTTTATGATTTAATTTTTTTATTGATTATTAATTTTAACTCTTTAGGTTGAATGTACTAATTTTTTTTTCAGGTTGATATAAATGATGAAGAACAACAAAATTTTTGTTGTAAAGGAAGAGCTCACATTGAATTCTCAAATTGAATTAATTAAAGAGGTTTTATATGATTTAAAAAATGTTTGCATTTATCATGAGGTCAAGAAACACGAGATTCAAGCAAAATACAACCAATTCATGCAACTTGAAGAGGAGAGTAGTTGCGTGGTGGAAGCTGATGTTGATACTTGAAACTCAGAGGACCTAAAGAAAAAAAAATGCTGAAGATGATAATATTTGCTGCGTTTGTACAAGAAATTCAGCGTGTAAAATAAGAGTATGTAGATATAAAACAAATAAAAAATTATGTAATAGCCTTTGCCGTTGTATGACAAAGTGCTATAATATGAAAGATTTTAGATGATTAGAAGGTATGGAGCTCCACCGTAGTTTCTTCTTACCAATGAGCATACAATTTTTTTTCTTAATTTGGAGAACACCTTGCAGGGGATGCTTTTGCTCTGCAACGTTGCAGCTGGAGATGAATCTCATGAAGAAGTAGTTCTCGATTATCTCATTCCTTTAAAAGCTGAAGGCTGCAACTCCTTAATAATTAGTTTCTTGCAGAGCAAGGACCGGTTCCTCAGAACAGCAGTCGTGAGGTCATTCTTAACCTTAATGACCCACCTGGTATAAACTCACCCGTTCGGGTTGGAAGAGTCATCCAAGAGGGAGGCATATTATTCCAAATTAAGACTATGGTGAATGACTTCTGGTTGGATTGCAAGGTTCCATTTTTGAACATTTGTTATTTTTCTATTTTCATTTTGCTTGAAAGATGTAAGTGCTCATGATTTGCTATGATGATCATCTCTTCTTCTTTAAAAGTTTACTCGGCAATATGTAAAGTTGTTTTGAGATGAACTTTCTCTGACTTGATCTTTGTAATCCAGGTAGTCAGTGCTGTTGAATTTAGATAATTAGTCATATTTAAAATTTTCATCTGATTATTTGATGTTCTCCGTGATAGATATTATACAATTGTAATGTTATTCCAGACATAACTTTGTTTGGAATAGTTTTTTTACTGTCTTAAAGCAATTTTTTAATACAAAAAATTAAAAATTTTATACTAAAAACAGCTTTTAGAAGTAATAAAAAAGCTATCCCAAATGAAGCTTAGGTCTTAAAGCAGCTTTCTAACAAACAATTTGATTTTTTACTAGAAAATTATTTTAAAAAGTTTATTTGTAGTGGTTGTAGTTATAATTTTTTTAAAAATTAGTGTTAGTATTTAGTATCAATACTAGTGTAAATCCACGTGCACATGGTGCACATGAATAAAATTTAAAAACAAAAATAAGTAATAAAATAAGAAAACATATTATGATATATAAAATTCTATATCAATATTAAATATAAAATTTGTATAAATAAAGATGATTTATACTTCGTTCTAATTGAATTAAGATAAATTGAAATAAAGTATTACTAATATTATAAACTATTTATTAGTAAGAAATTATATATATTTCTTATTAATATATTATAAAAAAGTATAAATATAATTTTACAATTCAATACTAAAAAATATATTTTTTTAAGTAGATGTGTAAAAGTAATAATAATTTATCTAAGAAAATTGCAATGAGTTTAGGAAATTGTTGCAGCTTTGCTTAAGCAATTATATTTTCCTTTGAAGTCAAATAATTCCATGAATGTATGAATGAAATTGCTATTGATTTGTTAGAAATTTGAATTTTATAAAGCAATAGATAGTTCTTGAAAGGAAGCGATAAGTTATTATGTAACATGCGCACAATATAAAATGAAGGAGCAATAGTAAAGGATTAGCATTGTTGGAAAATTCTACTTTAAGAAATATGCTTATAGATGATAATTCTAATTTGTTAAGCAATACAGATGACACTTTTGAGGTTTTTAATTACAATGTTTTATCAATTTGTGCAAAATTTATTGTAGATGTTCATTCTTATACTAAAAGTTACAATGAATGATTGAGATTTCTTCTCACTCTATTATTACACAATGTAATCTCATGGAAGTGCCAATCATGCAAAATTGATCAAGTGTTAATTTATTTTTTTATGAATCCCTCCACAACTTAATATGATCTTATAAATATTGCACATCAAGTGTTTCTAGAGTAACTAGTTTCACATGATCTTATAAAAATATTTTTCATGCTTATACATAGTTCACTTTATGATTGATGTAAAGAAGTTTGTATGCCTTCATGCTTTAATGATGCTATAAATGACGAATATGTACGAAACACTCATCTAATTGGTATTCTTGTAGCTCCATGGTCTCAAAGTAATGTTACTTATGCTGTTGGAAACTTATTTAGCTTTAAGAAAAATATTGGTGGATTTTTATTAAGTTCATTATGATACTGCTTAGGATTTAAAAACAATAAAATAGAATAGAAGATCTAGGTATAACTATTAGGTTGCGTGCATTGCTATTAGAGGTTTGTTCAAATTTAGAAAACAGACAATCTTATATAAAAAAGCAAGGCAAGAAAGATCAGCATATTAGGTCTAACAACATGAGAGAATCTAGTGTGCAAAGAATGCTTTTAAAACATTAAAAAAAGAATTATACATGCGAAGTTCTATTTTTAAAGAACTAGACTGAAGCAACATGAACACCACAAAATTAATATAGTCATAATAGTTTTACTTATCGTGCTTACTTTCTCGTTTGAAATTAAAGTTTTCTTTCTCATTTCAAATTAATATATCTATAATTTGGTCTTTTTTTCTGAAGTTGCATTTCAAATCATTTAACTTTCATGTTTGTTATTGTGATCTGAGGAGCGAAATTGATTTGACGTCTGGTAGCTCTTTAGGACTATTATCAGCTAGTAGATAAAAATAATTTTAAACTTAATATTTTATTTTATGGTTTAATTTTTTATTGATTACTAATTTTAACTCTTTAGGTTGAATGTGCTAATTTTTTTCAGGTTAATATAAATGATGAAGAACAACAAAATTTTTGTTGTAAATGAAGAGCACAAATTGAATTCTCAAATTGAATTAATTAAAGAGGTATTAAATTATTTAAAAAATGTTAGCATTCATCACGAGGTCAAGAAACACGAGGTTCAAGCAGAATACAACCAAGCATGCAACATGAAAGGGAGAGTAGTTGTGTGGTGGAAGCTGATGTTGATACTTCAAACTCAGAGGACCTAAAGAAAAAAATACTGAAGATGTTAATATTTGCTGCGTTTGTACAAGAAATTTAGCGTGCAAAACAAGAGTGTGTAGATGTAAAATAAATAAAAAATTATGTACTAGCCTTTGCCGTTGTATGACAAAGTGCTATAATATGAAAGATTTTAAATGATTAGAAGGTATGGAGCTCCCCGTAGTTTCTTCTTACCAATGAGCTTACAAATTTTTTTTCTTAATATGGAGAACACCTTGCAAGGGATGCTTTTGCTCTGCAACGTTGCAACTGGAGATGAATCTAATGAAGAAGTAGTACTCGGTTATCTCGTTCATTCCTTTAAAAGTTGAAGGCTACAGCTCCTTAATAATTAGTTTCTTGCAGAGCAAGGATCGGTTCCTCAGAACAGCAGTCGTGTGGTCATTCTTAACCTTAATGACCCAGCTGGTATAAACTCACCCGTTCGGGTTGGAAGACTCATCCAAGAGGGAGGCATATTATTCCAAATTAAGACTATGGTGAATGACTTCTGGTTGGATTGTAAGGTCCCATTTTTGAACATTTGTTATTTTTCTATTTTTATTATGCTTGAAAGATGTAAGTGCTCATGATTTGCTGTGATGATTCATCTCTTCTTTTTCAGAAGTTTACTCGGCAATGTGTAAAGTTGTTTTGAGATGAACTTTCTCTGACTTGATCTTTGTAATCTAGATAGTCAGTGTTGTTGAATTTAGACAATTAGTCATCTTCAAATTTTTCATCTGATTATTTGATGTTCTCCGTGATAGATATTATACAATTGTAATGTTATTCCAGATATAGCTTTGTTTGGAATAATTTTTTTACTGTCTTAAAGCAATTTTTTAATACAACAACAACAACAACATCAAGCCTTTATCCCACTACGTGGGGTCGGCTACATGAATCCTTTTTCTCCATTGTGTCCTATTAAAAGTCAAATTCTCGTTTAAATCTAATAAAGAAAGGTCATTCCTAATATTTTCTAACCAAGTCTTTTTAGGTCTACCCCTACCTTTCTTAACATAAGTCAAATCTAATACCTCTACTCTCCTAACCGGGTCATCAGAAGGCCACCGTTTAATGTGACCAAACCATCTAAGGCGACTCTCTCTAATCTTATCTTCTACTGGAGCTACTCCAACCTTTTCACGTATATGCTCATTTCGTATCCTATCTCTAAGGGTAAAGCCACTCATCCACCTGAGCATCCTCATCTCTGCCACACTTAACTTAGTATTATGCTTCTCTTTTAATGGCCAACATTCAGCACCATAAAGCATTGCAGGCCTCACTACCACCTTATATAATTTTCCCTTAAGTTTGAGGGGTACATTTCTATCACATAACAAGCCCGATGCATTCCTCCACTTCAACCATCCAACTTGAATTCTGCTGATAATATCCCCATCTATTTCACCATCACTCTGAACAATAGATCCAAGATATCTAAAACGTGTACTCTTATTAATGACTTGATCGCCCAAAGTCACAATCCCCTCACTAGGTCTATTACTACTAAAATTACACTCTATATATTCCGTTTTAGATCTACTCAAGCGAAAACCTTTAGACTCTAAGGTTGACCTCCATAATTCAAGTTTACCTTCAACTCCCTCTCTAGTCTTATCAACAAGAAGAATATCATCAGCAATTTTTTAATACAAAAATTAAAAAATTTATATTAAAAAATTGCTTTAAGAAGTAATAAAAAAGTTGTCCCAAATGAAGCCTAAGGCTTAAAGCAGCTTTCTAACAAAAAATTTAATTTTTTACTAGAAAATTGTTTTGAGGTCAACCTTAGAGTGGTAAGAAGTAATAAAAAAGTTTATTTGTAGTGGTTGTAGTTGTAAATTTTTTTAAAATTAGTGTTAGTATTTAGTATCAATACTAGTATAAATCCACGTGTACATGGTGCACATGAATAAAATTTTAAAAATAAAAATAAGTAACAAAATTAGAAAATATATTATGATATATAAAATTCTATATCAATATTAAATATAAAATTTGTATAAATAAAGATGAATTATACTTCGTTCTAATTGAATTAAGATAAATTGAAATAAAGTATTACTTATATTATAAAGTATTTATTAGTAAGAAATTATATATTTTTCTTATTAATATTGTATAAAAAAGTATAAATACAATTTTAAAATTCAATACTAAAAAATATTTTTTTAAGTAGAAGTGTAAAAGTAATAATAATTTATATAAAACAATTGCAATGAGTTTAGAGAATTGTTGCAGCTTTGCTTAAGCAATTATATTTTCCTTTGAAGTCAAATAATTCCATGAATGTATGAATGGAATTGATATTAATTTGTTAGAAAGTTGAATTTTATAAAGCAATAGATAGTTCTTGAAAGGAAGCGTTAAGTTATCATGTAACATGTGCACAATATAAAATGAAGGAGCAACAGTAAAGGATTAGCATTGTTGGAAAATTTTACTTTAAGAAATACGCTTTTAGATGCTAATTCTAATTTGTTAAGCAATACAGATTACACTTTTGAGGTTTTTAATTACAATATTTTATCAATTTATGCAAAATTTATTGTAGATGTTCATTCTTATGCTAAAAATTACAATGAATGATTGGTTTAGATTTCTTCCCACTCTATTATTATACAATGTAATCTCATGGAAGTGCGAATCATGCAAAATTGATCAAGGTTTAATTTATTTTTTTATGAATCCCTCCACAACATAATATGACCTTATAAATATTGCACATCAAGTGTTTCTAGTGTAGCTAGTTTCACATGACTGTTGACCTCGTTTTTCTCCCAAATTGCCATCGGATGCGTTTGATTGAGTTGATCGAGCCTCGTCGAGCCCGATTCGTTTCGAATCGACGTTAATTTGAGTTTGATTTTATCTTATCTTATTTTAGTGAATTAATTTTGGTCGAGTCGATGTGAGCTCGAGTTGACCCGGATCAAGCCAGACCTGACTCAATTTTGAACCTGATTTCAGTCCCTTGGGTCTAGCTAAATCCTAATTAAAATTTGATTGAATTTCCAAGCCGATTTGGAATCCCACCGTCAGATCAAGGAATTTGATCGGACGGCTCCGATCGACCCTCTCTACCTTGCGTGCCCTAACTAAAACCGCAAGCCTCAGCTCTCAAGAGGGGGACAGTCTCGGGCTCTCGGACAGGCGCCCTCCCTCTCGTTTTACTTCTCTAGCCCTCCGACTCCTCCACTGGTCCGACCTCAACAAGCCGAAGGACCTTCTCCCTCTCGGTTCCTTCTGGCTCGCAGAAATTGAGAGAGGCCGACGTTTGCCTCCCGTATTCATTCGCGAACCCCACCCGACGGCGAGAGCTTCGCCGTTTTTGTCAACCCGCAGCCTGAGCCAACCGGCTTCACTGCAGGGAACCGAAAGCCCCCTCCGCCTCTCCTCCCTTCAGTCCAGACAGACGCACGCCCTCTCCCTCTCTCGCTCTCCTTGGTGTTCGCGAAATCCAGCCAAATCCGACGCCTTCCTTGCCCTAGCTGACGCCGATCCAAACCCCATACTTTGGCCGTCGATCTCTCTTCCCCTTCGAGCAGGTATATCTCCCTTCTACTTCTTCTTAGTCTTCTTCTTCCTCTAACTTAGCTTCTTCTTCCCTCATCTTATCATTTCTCTTCCTCAAATCTTCCCTTCAATCTCCTTCTAAACTTACATCTCCATATGCACCTCATTCTCTGCGTAGTAAGAAATGTGAATAAGATTATTTCTATCGTTGATATGAAATCGCATTAATTTGCTCTTGCTGTATGGTTGAAATCAGAGAACTGTAGTGTGAAGCTTTCTTTACATCAAGATAATATTTATGCAAAAAAAAAGGGGATGTTGAGCTTTCTTTCTTCATTGTTAGCAAGTGGCCTGATACATATGGATGAGGTATTTGCATTGAGTTGGATTAATCTCTCATTTGAATATTTTTCTGGAGGAAGTACAAGTGGCATTGTAGCATGATTTCAAGGAGATACTTTGGCATTATCTCTTGGGTATTGTATGCTGTGTGTTCGTGGAAATGCCCATTGAGAAATAACATAAGCCTAAACTAAATAAAAATATGGAGTTGTTGTATCTGGATAATATTGTGTTTATGTTTTTCCAAATCGTGCATGAATTTGGAGAAACTAGAGAGCTTATTCATTCATATAAGTGGAAGCTATATACAGAGTATTGGTATAATTTAATCTACATGGATTTCATGGATGGTTGAAGAAAGCAAAATGTGAAAGTGGTTATGAAGGCATATTACATTCATTTTGAAATTGATTTCTACAACATTTGGAATTTCTAGTTTGAAAATTCTTCTGTGCATTGGTATAGTATATCTCTTGTCTCACAGGTGGGATGGGAGTTCATAGAAAATTAATAAGTATGTTGAGTGAGGTGTGATGCAAGGTTTATAATTGGTTTGAATCCTATTTTCTTCGAGTTGTGTTGGGTGTAAGCATTGAGTTGATGAAGTAAGTAATTAGGCTCGTTATTCACTGTTACAAGTTGGTTCTAATATCAAATATGTTATTAAAGAAAATTGAGCATGAAGTTGTGGCCTTTCAATTATGATTCATGTATTCGTTGATTCACGGTTTATAATTTTTGCTCATGAAGTTTGCAAATGAAGTTTCGTTATACACAGAATATTGCACTAAGTTTTGGTTTAAAAAAAAAAAAAAGCTCTACATTATAGATGGTTTGATGGTTATATAGATTTTCACCTGCAAATGCTTTTGGATTATTATGCTAATACATGTGTGGACTTGTTTGGAGCAAATTTTACTTTATAAAAGTGATCATTTGAGCCATGATATATTACGAAAAATCTCTATATTGTTGTTTCTTATGAGAGGTGGTTGAGCTTTGTAGTTGCAAGACAAGTGACATAAATACAATATTTAGTTATTGGTAGATTTTGTTAAGCAATTCAAGCTTAAAATGTTATGACCACACTTTGGCCAGTTAGTTTGAAGTGCCATGATTTAATTTCAACCTCTCTCTTTTGTTCCAAAGTCTCTAATGAATTTCAAAAAGACATGTTGCAATGAGCTTGATTTAATATGTGGATAGATCATTTCTCTTAAGTTATGAGGCATAACTTTTACACCATTTTGTTTGATTAATTTTGTATTGTCGCACATCTTGTATTTATGAGATTAGTGAATTTGATTTGACATAAAACTATCGTGTTGAGAATTTTTGTTTTCTGGATTATTTAGAGAGAATTTGAGCTCCTTTGCAAAATTTTGTCATGTGCTTTTGTGCATATGAAACATCACTATTTGGGTTATTGGAGATGTATTTTGCTATAAGTTATTAATGGATTTTGAGGTCCTTCCATATTCTCCTGAATCTCATTCGAGCATGTTTTAGATTTCTAATAAAGAGTGATTTGGTTAAGTTGAAAAATGATACATGTTGTTATTGAAGTGTGGTTTCTAATATTTAAGGAAGTGCTTCGAGGTGAAAGGTTTCATAAGTTTGCTTTATGTGAAAGTTCTATAAGTTGTTCTATTATTGGAAATTTTACGAAAAGCTTTGTGAATTGCTTTACCTTGAGTTTTATTATGTGCTTTGTGAATGTTTTATGATAGAGAGCCTCATGGAGCCTTCTTATTAGAAGGTTTTCATGAACCATACCCCACTCCAAATGAAAAAGAAAAGCACTTGATAGTAATTTTTGTGTCAAAAGAGTTTTGGGTAGATGATTTGTGTATGGTTTTTTTTCATATCATTTAGTTTGGGAGTTTCATAAGCGAATTTTCGGGATTTGGAGCTTTGTGGTCAATTTTGGATTGAAAGACTCTTTGATGTCTTTGTTTTAGGATGAGTGATCTTGTTTATATGGGTGATCTTTCTTATTTGAATTAGCTTTCTTTTACTAATGCTTGCTTCTAAAATTGAGATTTGGATGAATGTGGTAGATAGGAAGAGGTGTTGTTTTAGTTCTAGTTTTGGGAACTTGAGTTTCCCTTGTTGCTTTGAGATTGGTAGGGGATGGTTTGTGTAGTCGAGTCAGGTCCGTATCAAGTGCTTTACTTGGATCGTGGGGACAGTAAAATGGCATTAAAATACCTTCTCTCTTATTTGTATTATATTGAATGAGAGTGAAGGGCGTCCTAGAGACATGCTTAGCTTTGAAGAAGCATGTCCAATAAAAAATGCCTATATTCCTTTATATATTATTTTCTCTTCTATTTCTTTTTGGTATTTTTGTAGTTTTTCGTTCTTCTTGCACTTCTACTACTTTCCTACTTATTGTCTTATTTCATTCATAGATCCCTAAACCTACTAATACATGTACGAATGTCTAGAGGGTTAGAAATGAACTTCCTTTCGTTCCTTATAACACTAGTGACACATAAGGACAAAAATTAAGGACTGAGTCTTAGATGATATAGACTTAGGGTGCATGTTCCTTATAGGATAGAGACATTAAAACTTAAACTTAGTGACACTTTTTTTTTCTTAAGTTTAGAGCCCCCTTAATTTATTAATAACCAATCAATCAAATCAACCATAATTCAACTTCTAAAAAAAAAATTGTATTAAAACACCTAACCCTTAATTAGATCTTAATTAACACAATAACTACTAAAATACAAACCTAAAACATAAACTTAAATCAACTTTAACCAATCTCTTAATCAATCTCTAACCAACCAAAATTTAAAGGATGTAGATTAAATTAGGAGGACAAACATAAACTAGAACTTATTAAGCTAATCTTTTAAAACAAATCAACAAACTTCTTAATATAACTATGTCAACTTGGTTTTTAGGATGGACTACTCCGGGCTGCGGGGCTAAGTGTCCTAAGGAGGCCTGGTTCCTCGAGCCTGGTGGCACAACGCCACGAACCAGTTGATAGCAAACTTAATTAATCTAATCCCTTAATTGATAATAAACCACATAATTCATCTTTATTTCTAATTTGTAACTATTGAATAATTCAATCAAATCTTAAAATAAAAATCTCTTAAATCATCTTTTAAGATCAGTCAACAAACCCCTTAATATATAACAATCACTCCAAATATGAAGTTTATTGGATGGACTACTCCGAGCTGCGGGGCTAAGTGTCCTAAGGAGGTCTGATTCCTCGAGCATGGTGGCACAACGCCACGAATGAATTCGATGGAGTGACAAAACTTTAAACTTAATTGATTATTAATGATTTGAACCAAACATCAATCGATAATAAATCACATAATATACCTTTCTTTTCTAATTTATAACCAACAAATAATTCAACAAAAATTGGTTGACACTGGGTAACCCAGGCCTACGAGGCTATTAAGTTAGCCCCAAGGAGGATGAAATAAACCTCACGGCCTCGGTGTGAAACAAAGGTGGTAATCAATCAAATACTAAAAATAAAATCTCTAAAATCAATCCTAAAATACTAATATTTAAACTTAAATTAAAATTTCTCTTTTAACCTTTAACAAATCAAATGAAAGCAATCATAATTAAACTTCCCTATATAGGACCTATCCAAAACCTACACACTGTTACACACACTTAGATTTGTTTGGTTAGAACAAGACTTTTAGCTCTAGGTTAAGCTTACATTTTATCTTGTTATTCAATGCTTACTACGTACACATGCTCTATAAATGTAATTATTAAATTTCCTGTTAGCTTTATTCAATTTCCTGTTAGTTATATCTTTGTTATTTATCTGCATTTCTTTTCTGAACGGCATCTACGCTCATATATATATCTCTCTGTTATCTTTTCTTGCGAGGTACATTGGAGCTTAATGATCGGGAACTAAACTGGACCGCTTGCTTATAAGCTTTTAAGTGGCAGCGCCACATACAGTCAGGTATAATTTCTGCAATTTGTAAAGTAAATTTTTAGTTATATATCGAACTGCTTCACATCACACACTGCTTGTTAATAGGTATTCTAGCATGTTTAGGTAGCCAGCCTTAGGTTAGTTCACTAACGAAGCTTTGGCCCTATAGGTCAAAGCTTGCCCCCCCTTCTGTGAGCCCTAGAGACCATTAGGGTCATTTAGGCCTGTAGAGTAGGCCACCTACTTGTGCCATTGGGCATCGTCGTTTTCCCACACGAAGTGGGCATCGCTAGGTTTTTTTGGCCTTCTAGTTTTGGGTACGATACCCCCCTTTTTTTCTTTCTTTTTTTTCTGTGAGCCTTAGAGACCATTAGGGTCATTTAGGCCTGTAGAGTAGGCCACCTATTTGTGCCAGTGGGCACCGTTTGAATGCTTTTCTGTGCGGGTACCTTGCCTGGAGGGTACCCTTAGGGTGTGTTTATTTACTTTTTATGTACTCTGAATGTCATGCATGCATTTGTTTTTACACACTTTACCTCACATTATGCTTCACTTACATACATGCATCACATCAATAGATTTAGGGATATTTCATATCTGTTTCATGCATCATACATGACGCTAGGTACATTCTTTTGCATATTGTAGAGTTCATGATTGAAATCTTTTAAACTACAAATCCTTGATTTTCTAGGATAGAGCCTTCCTATATTGTATACATATAGGGCGATTGATTGTGTTTAGGATGTTAGCTGGCAGCTCACTCAAGGCAAGCATAAGTCCAGGTTGTACACCCCTCAGTGTGTCTCCTTTCATCTGTATTTTGAGTCTGGCGTTTCTCTTAGGATAGTAATCTGGTCTTTGATCTTCTAAACTCAAAATTTTAATTACATCTTTATCCATTCAAAAATGTCTAATCATCACTAAGGGTAAATAGAAGAGACTCTTTGGAATAGGACTTAGAAACTCTTTTTGTGCACCAAATCAAGAAGTGAATAATACACCATCCTTAATCGAGAGTTTTCCTAGGTCAAGACCTAGGATGTAATTAACTACGGGGGCTTGCGCCCGTAGGAAACCGATCCCCACAATCAAATAAACCCTATTCGGTGCTGATGTATCGAATAGGAGAAATCTCGTGAATTTAGGGTTATAGATATTATTATCCATCGAGCTGCGTAGGTGAAAACCGCTATCCTCTATGGCTAATCGTATCTATAACTCCATCTGCTCTTCCATCGGCCTGCTTGTGCCGAGTGTAAAGGCCTACGACCATTTTGTCCTACGGGATAGTGTGATCGTACCCTTTGCATTCGAACCACACGAGCGGAATCCTTTCGGAGACCCACAGATTTCTGGCGACCACGGTGGGACAGGTTTCTCTCTCCATCTTTGGGTGTTGTATTATTCACTTCTGTAGGTAATCCTAATTTGGTGCATAGTTTGAGTTCTTATTTTCTACTCCACTATCTTCTTTTAATCCTTAGTGAGAGTTAGACATTTTTAATGCATAAAGATTTAATTAGAATTTTGAGTTTATAAGATCCGTGTTTTTAATTCTTAAATTCAAATCTAGATCAATCTATTTCAAGTTAATCTTATTCAAATCAAAATTTCAATATCTATCAATTCCTAATTGAAATTCTTTTAAGCTTAATCCTGATTCATCTCATTTCAAATGTGAATATTTATTCTATCCTTGATTACATATGCTTGACATAAACTCTAATCTTGATCATATCTCTAATCTGAACTTCTTTAGACTTGATCTTGATTCATATCAGTCCAAATAAAATCCAAATTTGATCTTTAATGGAAGGGTCCTTAAATTTGACATATGTAAATTTTTCAAAAGAAAATTTAATTTAAGAAAAGTTTGAGAGTTTAAAATTTGATACAAACTTTTGAGGGAATTTTCTTTAGAGGGTAAGTGATTTATTTTTCATAATGAAACTTTACCTCTATTTTATTTAAAAAAAAGGAATGAAGTAAGTGTTGGTTGACTCCTCTAAACGCTTAAAGAAGAAAATTCATGATGATATAAAAGAGCACGTCTCTCCCTCCCATTCTTTGTGTGGGATGATTTCATTTTTGAACTCAAATCTATATCAAAATGAAATTAAATTTAGAAATGAAAATTTTCTCAATTAGCTTGCAATTTTCTATCTCATAGGTGTCTTTTGCATGCTTATGAATTTAATTCAAAATTTTCTCAATCAGGTTGTTCATTCTTATCATAGGATCGGGTTTGTTTTGTGAATTGTTCTTCCTTACATAAGAGAGTGAGTTTTCTTCTCTTATGTTTGAAAGATAATTTCACAACTGAGAATGTATTCTTTTAGAGATTTAGAAAGGAAGCCAAATACAAAAGTGAAAAGATGCGCAAAGTGCCAAAAATGAAAGATGCACAAAGTGCATTAAAAGTGAAAAGATGCGCAAAGCGCCAAAAGTTAAAGATACACAAAGTGTATCAAAAATGAAAAGAAGCATAAAGTGCCAAAAATTACAAAACAGGCATAAAATGAGCCTAAAGTGAAAGTGTAAATGGCTTGCCTTTCTTGGAAATCTCTAAATCTCAGAAAACTCATGTGTCCTTTGATATTTTTGATACTTGAGTTTAAAAATGATGACTTTGAATTCATATTATGCATTAACATTCTATTAGATATAAAAATATTCTTCATGCAGGAAGACAGAGAAGATTCAATTTCTTTATCTAATTTAAATCTTTTTGGATTAGATTTTAATTCAAACAATGCTTATCTGAGGGAGAGAACCCAGTTTAGCTTGTAGGGAGCTTGACTTGGGTTAGCAAGTTTTAAATCCCTAACCTTTTTGGGTTTAGATGGAGTCAACCCACCTCTTACTGAATTTCAAATTTGTTCCCATTTGTTATTTTGATTGGGCCAAAATAATCAAGAGGTAAATATTTTATTTTGAAAAATAATACTCTTACTCTTTGATAAAATTTTTCCTCTTTGAAAAATTATGTGAATCAAATTTATCTCAACTAATTGGTGAGTATTTAGCATCTCTTAGTATCTCCACTTTTGAGTTTGTTTAAATACTCACCTTGCTCTTTTGAAAAATTCATGTATGAAAATTTTCGGACCCTAACATTTGGTTATAAATCACTCTTATGGACTGATATGATTCTTCCCTTGATTGCACTTTTCTCTTGGAATATTGGTTGTTTTGAGCTATTGTTGTTTTGCTTAAAAGTAACCATTTGGCATGCATTATTTCTCTTGATATCTTTATGTCGCCATCTCTTGTTTGGGAGTCACTCTCCCTTTCAAGTTGTTTTACTCACTTGTTTGGGAACCATTCTCCCATTCAAGTTGATGATTTTGCTTGCTTGTTTGGGAACCACTCTCCCATTCAAGTTGTTTTTGTTCACTTGTTTGGGAGCCGCTCTCCCATTCAAGTTGTTGTTTTGCTCACTTGTTTGGGAGCTACTCTTCCATTCAAGTTGTTAGTTTTGGTCGCCTACTTGGGAACCACTATCCCATTTAGGTTGTTGTTTTGTTCACTTGTTTGGGAGCCACTATCCCATTCAAGTTATTATTTATGTTCACTTGATTGAGAGCCACTATCTCATTCAAGTTGTTGGTGCTTCACTTGTTTTGGAAGTTACTCTTCCATTCAAGTTTTGTTTCCATTTCTCAGTTGGGATTTATCCCATTGGATCTTTCTATTTGTGATTGTTCTGTTGTGTCATTTCTCATATTGGTGCCTTACCATCCTTGCCTTGATTTTGCATGTGAGTATTAATCTTCATTCCATGTCATTCTTCCTCCACGGACAGACCCGTAGGAGGGATTTCTCAGTCGATTTCTGGTGGATTTCTTTGTTCAAGAGATCCCCTTTTGCCACTTCACTCCTTTTTTCGCTCTTTGTTCCGCCGTTTCGAATATGGTCAGGCGAACATTGAGTAATCCTCATTCACTGTTTCGAATATGGTCAGGTGGATGTTGGATTCTTTTTCTTCTTTTATCTTGCCGTTGCGAATATGGTCAGGCAGACATTAGACTCTTTGGGAAGCTCTTTATTCACTGTTTCGATCTGGTCAGGTGGATATTGAGCTGTTCTCATTCGCCGTTGCGAATATGGTCAGGCGAATGTTGAACCCCCTTTCTCTTTCTCCCTTTGTCTCGCTGTTTCGATCTGGTCAAGCGAACATTGGGTTGTCCTCATTCACTGTTTCGATCTGGTCAGGTGAATGATGGACTTTGTCTTTTGTCCCACCGTTGCAATTTTGGTCAGGTGGACATTAGACTTTCGGGAGGGCTCATTATTCGCTGTTGCGAATATGGTCAGGTGGATTTTGAGCCATTCTCATTCGCTGTTTCGATCTGGTCAGGCGAATGTTGAACTCCCTTTTCTGTTTGAGAGAGCCCGACAGAGTCCCTGGGAGGCATTCCTCACTACTCTTTCCTCTTTTGTCTCACCGTTGTGATTTTGGTCAGGTGGACATTAGACTTTCGGGAGGGCTCATTATTCGCTGTTGCGAATATGGTCAGGTGAATTTTGAGCCATTCTCATTCGCTGTTTCGATCTGGTCAGGCGAATGTTGAACTCCCTTTTCTGTTTGAGAGAGCCCGACAGAGTCCCTGGGAGGCATTCCTCACTACTCTTTTCTCTTTTGTCCCACCGTTGCAATTTTGGTCAGGTGGACATTAGACTTATCCTTGACCCTTTGTTTCGCCGTTTCGATCTGGTCAGGTGAACATTGGGTCATCCTCATCCGCCGTTTCGATATGGTCAGGTGGATGTTGGATCTCTCTTTCCCCATTCACTGTTTCGATCTGGTCAGGTGAATGTGGGATGTTTCTTTTTTTTTCTTCTGTTCTGCTGTTTCGATCTGGTCAGGCAGACAGTCGATTCTTTACTTTTCTCTACTCTTGTTCACTGTTTCGATCTGGTCAGGTGAGCATTGAGTTTTCCCCATTCGCTGTTGCGAATATGGTCAGGTGGATGTGGGACCCCCTCTTTCTTTCTCCTTCTGTTCTGCTGTTTCGATCTGGTCAGGCAGACAGTTGGCTCTTTCCTTTCTTTACTCTTTACTCACTGTTTCGAATATGGTCAAGTGAGTCTTGAGTCTTTTCTCCATTCACTGTTTCGATCTGGTCAGGTGAATGTGGGATGTTTCTCTTTTTTCTTCTGTTCTGCTGTTTCGATCTGGTCAGGCAGGCAGTCGTTTCCTTACTCTACTCTTGTTCACTGTTTCGATCTGGTCAGGTGAGCATTGAGTCTTCCCCATTCGCTGTTGCGAATATGGTCAGGTGGATGTGGGACTCCCTCTTTCTTTCTCCTTCTGTTCTACTGTTTCGATCTGGTCAGGCAGATAGTTGGCTCTTTCCTTTCCTTACTCTTCTCTCACTGTTTCGAATATGGTCAAGTGAGTCTTGAGTTTTCCTCCATTCACTGTTTCGATTTGGTCAGGTGGATGTGATACCCCTTTTCCTCTCTATGCTGCTGTTGCGATGTGGTCAGGCAGATAGATGATTTTCTTATCTTTGATTATTCTTCCTTACCTCCTTATGATTATTACTCTTTGCTATTTGATATAATTTTCAAGTGATTGTTGAATTCCTTTCTCCTCGCACCACCTTAGACATGTACTCTAGGTGATCGTTGAGTCTACTCTAGTTCTTTATGTCACTACTTCGATTTTTCTCATGTGAGCATAGAATCCCTTCCTTCTCCTATCCTGCTATTTCAGTATGAATATGCAGATAGTTGAGTTTGTTTGCTTGGCTCTTCCTCACTATAGTCAAGTGAGCATTGAGTATTCTTCGTTCGTTGTTTCGATTTAGTCAAACGAATGTTGTGTTTCTTTCTTTCTTCTGTCCCACCATGCCTGCATAATTGTATGATTGTCACATTATTGAGTGATTGATTGAGTGTATGTCATTGTGTGATTATTTGATGTTGAAATAGTCATGGCATTTTAGATTGCTCATTTGCATAATTGAGTGATTTTTGCTTACTTGAGTTTGTTGTATGATCATGTAGCCATTGCATTGCTAGATGATAGTTGCATTGTTGTGTGATTATAATAAAGATTGTTTGATTATTATGTAGATGCATGATCATTGCATAGTCATATGATTGTTAATGACCATTACATGATCATTTGCTTACTATTGTGTGGTTTGGTATGATTAGATGTGTATCGTATATTTATCGTATGATTGTGTGGTTATTATGTGATAGCATGATTATAATATAGCTTACTTATTGCAATGTGATTAAGTGATTATAACATTAATGCATGATAATTGCTTGATTATATGGTGATATGTGAATGTATGACTATTGAGTGATTTAATAATGATTGTACGAATGAATAATCATCCTATTATCATATAATTGCATGAGCATTGTGTGATTGTATGTTCATAACATGGTGGGACACCTATTGCATGCTTGTTGTATGATTGCATGCTTCTTGATTCTCCTTAGTTGATCGTAGGATTGCATTTTCCTAGCGAGTCTTTTTATTTTAGTCGTAGGATTGCATTTTCCTAGCGAGTCTCTTTAGTTGATTGTAGAACTGCATCTTCCTGGTGAAGCTCGTTCGTGTTTGTTGGATTGTACCTCCTAGAGATAAGGAGGTCAACACCAACACGTACGATTCACCCATCGTTCACCGCACTTGTTGGGGTGGAGTTTGTTGACCTCGTTTTTCTCCCAAATTGCCATCAGATGCGTTTGATTGAGTTGATCGAGCCTCGTCGAGCCCGATTCGTTTCGAATCGACGTTAATTTGAGTTTGATTTTATCTTATCTTATTTTAGTGAATTAATTTTGGTCGAGTCGATGTGAGCTCGAGTTGACCCGGATCAAGCCAGACCTGACTCAATTTTGAACCTGATTTCAGTCCCTTGGGTCTAGCTAAATCCTAATTAAAATCTGATTGAATTTCCAAGCCGATTTGGAATCCCACCGTCAGATCAAGGAATTTGATCGGACGGCTCCGATCGACCCTCTCTACCTTGCGTGCCCTAACTAAAACCGCAAGCCTCAGCTCTCAAGAGGGGGACAGTCTCGGGCTCTCGGACAGGCGCCCTCCCTCTCGTTTTACTTCTCTAGCCCTCCGACTCTTCCACTGGTCCGACCTCAACAAGCCGAAGGACCTTCTCCCTCTCGGTTCCTTCTGGCTCGCAGAAATTGAGAGAGGCCGACGTTTGCCTCCCGTATTCATTCACGAACCCCACCCGACGGCGAGAGCTTCGCCGTTTTTGTCAACCCGCAGCCTGAGCCAACCGGCTTCACTGCAGGGAACCGAAAGCCCCCTCCGCCTCTCCTCCCTTCAGTCCAGACAGACGCACGCCCTCTCCCTCTCTCGCTCTCCTTGGTGTTCGCGAAATCCAGCCAAATCCGACGCCTTCCTTGCCCTAGCTGACGCCGATCCAAACCCCATACTTTGGCCGTCGATCTCTCTTCCCCTTCGAGCAGGTATATCTCCCTTCTACTTCTTCTTAGTCTTCTTCTTCCTCTAACTTAGCTTCTTCTTCCCTCATCTTATCATTTCTCTTCCTCAAATCTTCCCTTCAATCTCCTTCTAAACTTACATCTCCATATGCACCTCATTCTCTGCGTAGTAAGAAATGTGAATAAGATTATTTCTATCGTTGATATGAAATCGCATTAATTTGCTCTTGCTGTATGGTTGAAATCAGAGAACTGTAGTGTGAAGCTTTCTTTACATCAAGATAATATTTATGCAAAAAAAAAAAGGGGATGTTGAGCTTTCTTTCTTCATTGTTAGCAAGTGGCCTGATACATATGGATGAGGTATTTGCATTGAGTTGGATTAATCTCTCATTTGAATATTTTTCTGGAGGAAGTACAAGTGGCATTGTAGCATGATTTCAAGGAGATACTTTGGCATTATCTCTTGGGTATTGTATGCTGTGTGTTCGTGGAAATGCCCATTGAGAAATAACATAAGCCTAAACTAAATAAAAATATGGAGTTGTTGTATCTGGATAATATTGTGTTTATGTTTTTCCAAATCGTGCATGAATTTGGAGAAACTAGAGAGCTTATTCATTCATATAAGTGGAAGCTATATACAGAGTATTGGTATAATTTAATCTACATGGATTTCATGGATGGCTTGAAGAAAGCAAAATGAAAGTGGTTATGAAGGCATATTACATTCATTTTGAAATTGATTTCTACAACATTTGGAATTTCTAGTTTGAAAATTCTTCTGTGCATTGGTATAGTATATCTCTTGTCTCACAGGTGGGATGGGAGTTCATAGAAAATTAATAAGTATGTTGAGTGAGGTGTGATGCAAGGTTATAATTGGTTTGAATCCTATTTTCTTCGAGTTGTGTTGGGTGTAAGCATTGAGTTGATGAAGTAAGTAATTAGGCTCGTTATTCACTGTTACAAGTTGGTCTAATATCAAATATGTTATTAAAGAAAATTGAGCATGAAGTTGTGGCCTTTCAATTATGATTCATGTATTCGTTGATTCACGGTTTATAATTTTTGCTCATGAAGTTTGCAAATGAAGTTTCGTTATACACAGAATATTGCACTAAGTTTTGGTTTTAAAAAAAAAAAGCTCTACATTATAGATGGTTTGATGGTTATATAGATTTCACCTGCAAATGCTTTTGGATTATTATGCTAATACATGTGTGGACTTGTTTGGAGCAAATTTTACTTTATAAAAGTGATCATTTGAGCCATGATATATTACGAAAAATCTCTATATTGTTGTTTCTTATGAGAGGTGGTTGAGCTTTGTAGTTGCAAGACAAGTGACATAAATACAATATTTAGTTATTGGTAGATTTAGTTAAGCAATTCAAGCTTAAAATGTTATGACCACACTTTGGCCAGTTAGTTTGAAGTGCCATGATTTAATTTCAACCTCTCTCTTTTGTTCCAAAGTCTCTAATGAATTTCAAAAAGACATGTTGCAATGAGCTTGATTTAATATGTGGATAGATCATTTCTCTTAAGTTATGAGGCATAACTTTTACACCATTTTATTTGATTAATTTCGTATTGTCGCACATCTTGTATTTATGAGATTAGTGAATTCGATTTGACATAAAACTATCGTGTTGAGAATTTTGTTTTCTGGATTTAGAGAGAATTTGAGCTCCTTTGCAAAATTTTGTCATGTGCTTTTGTGCATATGAAACATCACTATTTGGGTTATTGGAGATGTATTTTGCTATAAGTTATTAATGGATTTTGAGGTCCTTCCATATTCTCCTGAATCTCATTCGAGCATGTTTTAGATTTCTAATAAAGAGTGATTTGGTTAAGTTGAAAAATGATACATGTTGTTATTGAAGTGTGGTTTCTAATATTTAAGGAAGTGCTTCGAGGTGAAAGGTTTCATAAGTTTGCTTTATGTGAAAGTTCTATAAGTTGTTCTATTATTGGAAATTTTACGAAAAGCTTTGTGAATTGCTTTACCTTGAGTTTTATTATGTGCTTTGTGAATGTTTTATGATAGAGAGCCTCATGGAGCCTTCTTATTAG